>WEIT01025857.1:347689-378912 GCA_013389985.1 Dryoscopus gambensis | reverse complement strand
CTGCACGCTGCTGCATCCCAGCCCGCATGGGATCTGTGGAGTCGCTGCTGGCTCGGCCTGCCCGGCACTTGGCAGCCCCTCTGCTGCAGCTGCGCCCCTTCTCCAGCTGGGCCGGGTGCTGCCACCAGCTCTGCTGGCTGCTGCGAGGCTCCCGGGGGCCGGGCTGTGCAGGGACACCTGTGCCTGCCCGGGGCCGTGCGGCCCTGTGCCGGCGCTGCGGCATGTGCTGAGCCCGCAGCTGCCCCACTGCGCCGGGCTGGGCTTGATGTGGGCTCACAGCAGGAGCTGACTGAGCCTGGCAGGGCCGTCCCTGGCCGAGCTGTCAGAGGGCTTGGGGGTGGCAGTCGTGGTCACAGCTCTGCTCCCTGCTGAGCATCCAGTGCTGGAAGCAGTTTGGTGCAGTCTGGAGGATGATCCAGCTCTGTCACGGAAGCTGGGACAGGCCTTGGGGACCTGGCAGCAGGAGCCCTTGCTGCCGAGGGGGATTTCTCTCTGAGCCCATTCCCAGGGTGTTGCAGGGCACGGGAGGGCTGTGCAGGGGGCTCCCAGCAGTGGCTGAGGGAGTTGGATCCTGGACTGTGAACTGCAGTGGCTACTAACTAAGGGCAGGAGGAAATGCCAAGGAAGAAATGCCGAGGATCAGGCAGTGGGAGCTAATCTCCTTGCATCAGGAACACCAGTGCAGAGGGGCTCTGGGAGGAGGTGGGATGTGGATGGGGTTCCTCCAGGCTGTGGGACTTTGCTCTTGCAGACCCTGGGAGCTCCATGGGGCTGAGGACGTTCTGTTTAGGGTTTATCTAAAAGGCTCGTTCCCTCCCAGCCTCCTGGAGCTGCTTAGTCAGCTGCCAGCCCTGTTCCTGAGCACTAATTAGGATCAAGCAGTCGGTGTAGCTCAGTAACGTATTCAGGCACCTCCCTGGCTGCTGGAGCTGTGGGCACCCTGCACAAGGCAGCAGGACAGGGACAGCTGGCAGGCGTGGGAGGGGGCTGGAGGGTGAGTTTGGGGAATACCCCTGCCAGCCTGCCTGCCCTGGGCAGCCCCGTGGTTGGAGGAATGGTGTCCAGTGGGTCTGTGAGAGGAAGTGTTGGGTTTACGTGGCCAACTGGGGCCTACCCAGGCTGTTTCCCAGCTGGATGGGCCGGGACCCGGAGGTTCAGAGGGGGCTGAGGCGCCCAGCCTCGAGCAGCAGTGGGATGTGCTGGCAGCCAGCTGGTCCCTGCCTGCAGGAGCAGGTGCCTCCTGGGCTGCAGCATGTTCCAAAAAATCCTTCAGTCCTGTTCAGTGTCACTAGGAAAGTTGGCCCTTATCCATATACATGTCTAATCCTCTTTGCTTCTTTGGGATTTGCTGCTACAAGAAGTCTGTAGGCTGCCTGGCTAGGGCCTTCATTAAAAATCTTCTTTATTTGTCTTTTATTCCGTCTCTGAATGTGCCCCAGGCTGTGCTCAGCACACTGTGTCTAGCTTCTGTTCTTCTCTCTCATTTTTTCAAGTCTCTTACCTCATGGAGATGGGTTTTTCCTGATCCCAGACCCTTTCTGGAACCATCTTAATTCTGTGTTAGACAAGCAGAGATAATCAGTGCAGAGCTGGGTATGGTGAGGAGCAGCTTCCCTCTTGTCACACCTGGTTGGTTTGGTTTATGTTTGGAGTATGTGTTCCTTCTCAGGACTGTTTTGTCCTGGTCTGAGCCAGCACCTCTGCCCAGGCTGTTCCAGCAGGGGCTGTGCTGGCTTGGGAAGCAGAGGGGTGGTGTGGAGCTGTGTGTGTCCAGGAAGAGAGGGATTTTTGTGTGTGGGAGTAGGGAAGCTACTGAGGAGAATGCTGAGGGCTGGGAGCTGAGCTGCAGCCCTGGGCTGGTGCCCCAGCAGAGCTCCTGGCCGTGCTCGCAGGAGCCGGGACTGGTTTGTTGAAGCCTGATGCCATGTGCAGCCCAGCTCTGCTTCCCTCCACTCACACTCCTGTCCCGTGTCCCTGCTCTGTGCTGCAGGTGCTGTCTCCTGGTACGATGAGTTCCAGAGGCTCTACGACACCATCCCTTGTGTGGAGGTGCAGGCCCTGAGGGAGCACAATGACCAAGTTTTGCACCTCAGCTTCTCCCACTCTGGCTGCCTGTTTGCATCGTGCTCCAAGGACTGCACGGTCAAGGTAAAGTGGTAGGTGCCCTGCCCAGCCCTTGCAGCCTTGGTCCAGCGGGGCTTAGCCCTGAGAGCAGCCTTTGGGAAGTTTGTGGAGAGGTTTAACCAGATGTCCCTGGACTTGGGCTGGTTCCTGCGGGTGCTGAGCTGTTTTCTAAGCCATAGAATAATGACTCTTGCAAATGTTGCCTTGAGGGCTGTGGATTCCAGCTCCAGCATCTGTGCGTGTGGAAGTGGCTGAGGTGCTTTGCTTTCTAGGTGCAGACCAGTGCCCTGTTGTGCCCTGGGTCTGACAAAGAGCGGGGAGATCTTGCATTAGTGGTTGTCCTGGGAGGAATCTCTCTGAACATGCTGGAAACCCAGCTGTGGCAGCACCATTCCCTGCCTGGACACCCTCTCCTCTGGCCAGTGGAGCAGCAGTTCTCCATTTAGCCCCTTTCCATTTTCTGTCAGGGAAACAGACAGGGATGTGGTGAGTGGGAGGCAGTTAAATGGGGTTTGTGATACTGTTTTTTTTTCATGTCCTGGTGGGTACTGGCTGAACAGATAAAGCAGAACCACTCTCAGGCTTCTCAGCAGCTTCCTGACTGTCCACCTCTCTGCAGATCTGGAGCAATGAGCTGGACATCTCCCTGCAGCACAGCTCCAACATGAGGCCGTACAACTGGAGCTACACCCAGTTCTCCCAGTTCAACTCTGATGACTCCCTCCTGCTGGTATCCGGTGTTTTTGTGGGGCCTCACAACTCCTCCTCGGGGGAGATTGCTGTCATCAGCATGGGTAAGTGGGGCTTCCCTGGGGTGTATGAGTGCTGGGTGAGGGGGTTCCCTTCTCCTTTGCGTGTGCAGTAGCCTTACCTCAGCTTGTCCTGACACCTGAGCCAGGGGGCTCCAATCACAGAGGGGAAACCTCACAGACAGCCTTAACTCTGCTCGGGTCACCAGAGCACCACAGGTCACCACCCCAAGGCAGTGTGATGCGTATTTAGCCTCACTTTCTTTTCTTCTAAGTGCCAGTCTGGGCAAGGGTTACCCCCGTCACACATCTTGAAGCCCCTGGCTTATGTGGTGCTGGGCACAGAACCACAGAAACCCAGAATGGTTTGGGTTGGAAGAGACCTTAAGGCTCATCTTACTCCACTCCCTGCCATGGGCAGGAACACCTTCTGCTAGACCAGGTTACTCCAAGCTTCATCCAGCCTGGCCTGGGACACTTCCAGGGATGGGGCAGCCAGAGCTTCTCTGAGCACCCTGTACCAGCGCCTCCCCCCCCTCACAGGGAGCAATTCCTTCCCAATCCCCCATCCAGCCCTGCCCTCTGGCAGTGGGAAGCCATTCCAGGGCTTGTTCTGTCACACGAGGCTCTTGTCCCAAGTCCCTCTGCAGCTCTTTTGTAGCCCCTTTAGGCCCCTTCAGAGTCTTCTCTTCTCCAGGCTGGACACCCCCAGCTCTCTCAGCCCGTCTCCGGAGCAGAGTGGCTGGATGCAGCCCTCAGATCACCTTTATGGCCCTAGTCTCACCCTTAGGTCTCATGGGGCTTTCTGAGGTGTTGTCACCTGAGCCTCTTTCACTTCTGCTGCAGCTCTGTGTATGTGGCTTATCCCCATGGTGTTATCTCACAGTGCCAGGAATCAGGAGTGAAGCAAGAATCAGGAGTGCACAGCTGCCTTGGTTGGAGAGGCCCCAAGCCCCAGGGATGGGAGTGAAATTCTGTCTGTGTTTAACTCGTTGTCCCTAGGGCCTGCTCTGGGCCCCGCTCAGGGAAGGGGTGGGAGCTGGGATTGCTCTGGCTCTGTGCACTGCCCTGTTATTGTGGTTTCTCCTGTGCAAGGTATCATCACGCATCTCTGGAGAAGACAGAAATAATCTGTCTCTGTAGCAGTGGCTGGGAGCTGGATGGAGGTTGGCAGTGCTCCTTCAGTGCCTCTCCTACAGAGACCTGGATCCACTTCCCATGTCCCACACGGTTTCTCCAGGGCTCGTGCTGGAAGTCACTGCCTCACACTCGTGTTTCCCTTCCAGAGAACTTCACACTGCTTTCCAGGGTGAGGAATAAGCCCTATGATGTGTTTGGCTGCTGGCTGAATGAAACCAACTTGATATCAGGCAATCTGCATCGGATTGGGCGCATAACCTCCTGCTCGGTGCTGTGGCTGAACAATGCTTTCCAGGTGAGCTGCCTTCCTTCCAGCTTCACAGGCAGGGCAGCTTCCTACTGGCTCCTGGGGGAGGGAATGCCACGGGGAAGGATGCCTCAATCCTCCTGTCCTCCCTGTTTGTCTCCTCTGACTTTCCCTCAGGATCCTGAGCTTGAGGCAACCCTTGTGTGAGGCTTCTCCACACTTGGTGTTGTGGTACTCATACAATATTCTAACTCTGCCTCAGATCTCATTATCTCTTGCCACATTAATTAGGCTGAGGAGTTGGCTGCAGTGCTCCACAGCGTGCATTGCCCATCAGCAGGGCTGCTGGGCTCCTTGGTAGTCTGAAGCTGGGCCTGGGACTGCTATAGCCTGGCGTGTGTCCCAGCAATGGCCCTTCTCCCACTCGGTGGCTCAGGGTGTTCCCAGGAGCTGGCGGCTGAGCTCAGCCCTGCCTGGCCTTGCTGAGGTTCTTGGGCCACGTGCTGTCTCTGGTTCCATGGTGAGACTTGGAGAGCCAAGTGTGCTGGCCTCAAACTGCTCGTTCGCTCCCTGGCACTTG
Organism: Dryoscopus gambensis; assembly: GCA_013389985.1. Lineage (NCBI taxonomy): Eukaryota > Metazoa > Chordata > Aves > Passeriformes > Malaconotidae > Dryoscopus > Dryoscopus gambensis. The sequence goes on along the minus strand of WEIT01025857.1, from coordinate 374,072 downwards.
GGCTGCTCAGTCGTGTTCCCCATGCTTTGCCTCTGTTTCAGTGCCACACCTGCACATCCCCACATTTTCTGATTTTAACATGATGCTGACCCCAGGTAAAATCCTCTGGTAGCAGAGACCTTCCCACAGCCACATCTCCATGCCACACTGAGGCACTACCCCAGCATTACCCCTTCCATCCCCGAGAGGCCAAGAAGGACCGGGCCCATGACAGGGAGCAGGGCTGCAAGCTGGGAACAGTGAGGCAGAGAGAGAGCGCTCTGTGTCTGGAGCAGATACCAGGCTGCCCCTGTTGGGGGTTACAAGCACACTGCAGGAGCACAGGGATTCTCTGCTGCTGCTGCTGCGGGCCAGAGGATCCCACTCCATGCTTATCACAGAGGCCTGTTCCTGAAATCCTTGTCAGTCACAGAATGTAGGGTATCCTGAGCTGGAAGGGACTCACAAGGATTAAGTCCAGCTCCTGGCCCTGCACTGTAAAGCACCAGGCAGCACCAGCTGATGACTTGAGGGTACGGTGGCAGCAGGGCAGCCCAGCCGCTGTGCTCCAGTGCTGCCTGCCTGCAGGAATGTTTTCTCTCGCTGTGTCTCCATCCAGGATAGGAAGGAGCTCAGTAGAAGCCTGGGGCCAGTTCTTGTGTCAGTGCCCACACGCGGTGAAGGGGTCGGTGGGGGCCGGCGTCCCTGCGCTGGCTCATGTCTTGGTTTGAACTGTGAGAGTGACATGGGGTGGTTCCTGCTCACTTCTCCCCTCTGCTCGCAGGGCATCGAGTCTGAGAATGTGAATGTAGTGAAGAGACTGTTCAAAATCCAGAACCTGAATGCCAGCACCATCCGGACCGTGATGGTGGCTGACTGCAGCCGGTACGATTCCCCGGACCTGCTCCTGGACTACGAGGAGCAGCTGGCTGCTTCCTCCACCTGCCCAGTCTTTGATCTCGGCACTGACAGCGAGGAAGAAGAGGCCAAGCCCAGGCTGCCTCCGGAGCCAGCTGTACAGGAATTGCCGGATGCCGGGGGAGTGCCGGCGGAGCACGGGCTGCAGCAGCTCTTTGATGATATCATGGAGGGCCGCGTGGGGCCTGCCATGACCGAGACAGAGCTGGAGACAAAGGTGGCTGAGCTGTTTGTGCGCAACAGAACTAAGCCGCCCGAGCCAAACCTGCTGCCCACAGACAGCAACAGCAAGACAAAGTACTTGATCTTCACCACAGGATGCCTCACCTACTCCCCGCACCAGATCGGTAAGGCTGGGTCTGAGCCTGGCGCAGCCGGGGCTCCCTGGGGGCCTGGGCTGCAGCTGCGCCTGGGATTTGGGTCAGGAAAAGACCTAGTCTCTCTGCTGCCTGTTCGTGAGGCGTGAGCTGCAGTTTGCTCTGGGTTCTGAGAGGCCCCGTCACTTGCCTGAGGGTTGTTTCGTTGCTGTCAGCATGACACGTGGCCAAAGTCATGGCAAGGGCTGAGCAGAAGAGCAGGAAGGAGCTTCTGATTAAGGGCACCAGCCATGAGCAGCAGTGGGTGCAGGGGCAGGGCAGCACTTGCCCTGGAGGAGTGTGGAGGGACCTCGGTCCTGTTCTCTTGTGGGGGTGGACAGGGCATCAGGGCAAGCCTGAGCAGCATGGAGCTGACGTGTGAGTCACTTGTGCAGTCCCCCTGCCCCTTGCCTGCCTCCCCTCTGCCATAGCTGGGACCACCCTTAGGTGGGCTTCCAGCCTCGGTGAGACACCTAGGACTGAGGAGGTCTCCCAGGGGATTGTTCCCTGCCCTAGCCAGTGTTTCTGGGATGAGTGATGCTGGGCAGGTTGCAGCCTCCTCCGTGGTACCAGTGGGGTACAACGGAGTGTGGGAGCAGCATGTGCCAGGCAGTGGCATTGCTGGTGACCTTGTCCTGGGTTAGGATGTCACTTGCTCTCACCTGGGGCGCTCCCATTAAGGCACCAGGACTAACAGAGCCTGAATGTACAGGAGATCCTGTGGGGAGCTCCTCAGTGGGGAGCAGGAGCAGGGCTGTTTCCCTGAGAGACCCTAAAGCTGGCAGAGAGGTGGAAAGGACCAGGAGTGTGGGGAAGGAGGGAGCTGCTCCCAGACAAGACTGCTGTGAAGCCAGACAGTTTCAGTTCCTTTCCCTGCCTGCACAGTTACAGCCTTGCTTCCTTGCTTTCCCGACCTTCCCGTGACACAGTCCCACACCAGTGCAGCCCCGTAAGGTGGGGGAAGGCAGTTTCCAGAGCTGTGGGCAACTTAGGCTTTCCCCACCTCAGTTAGGAACGTGACCTGGACTGAGGGAACTCTGCTCCAAGCTCCTGCCCGTGGGCTGGGTTTGCAGACAGCCATGGTGGATGTTGGCCTGCCCCAGCTGGGTCAGTCTTGGGCTAAGCTGCGGCGGCACCTAGATCCCCTGGGCTGAGCCAAGGCCACCTCGCAGACTGGGACCTGCCACACACCAGGGCAGAGCCTTTGGGCTCCTGAATTCCTCTGCAGCCTCCCAGGGCTGAGGGATGTGTGTGATGCCTTCGAACTCTGTGACTCCCTGGCTGGTAGCCAGCACTTGCAGCACAGGCTGCTGCTTGAAGGGCCGGACACTGGCTCAGTTCCTGTCCCACCATGGGTCACTGCAGTGTCGTTTGCCCCTTGGTTTGTGTGCAGAACTGGCCCTGTGCACCTGCTCTGTGCCCCCAGGACCTGAAGGAGCTCATTCTGTGCTCACCTCCCACTCTGTGCAGTGCTGCTCCAGCCTGAAATCCTTGAGTTCCCCATGCTGGTGCCAGGTTGAGCAGCCCGTCCTGCTGACTGATGTATGTCTGAGTTTGGAACGGGGAGCATAGTGCTGTGAAGTGAGGATGAAGATGCTGGTGAGCTGCACCAGTGGGGTGGAAGAACACTGCTCCTGTCCCAAAGGTCCCAGGCTCAGGGGCAGAGACACTGGGAATGGCCTTGGACTTGAGGTGTAGTGGAGTGTCACCTGTGTCTTGTTGGGCTGCAGGAGAGGGCTAAAATCAAGGGCGGTGTTAGCAATTCCCTCAGAGGGGCAATGGGCTGGACTGGGATGGGATGGGATGGGATGGGATGGGATGGGATGGGATGGGATGGGCCACCTTCCAGCTCCCCCTGGACCTGCTGAGGAGGAAGCCTGTGTGTGCCCAGGAGCTGCTGAGGCTCACAGGGGTCCTCCAGGAAGCCGCTGGGAATGGACCGTTTGTGGAGCTGTTTGTGTTTTGGACCTCTGCAAAGCTGGAAGGGGACAGTGGCTCACTGCTTGAGCCATCACTTGTCTCCTCTAGTGAGGAAGCTCAGAAGCTACAAAGCACTTGAGCACAGTTTGGGTTTAAATATCTGTTCTTTGAGCTATCTGGGACAGATCCCCACCTGCACTTGACAGTGTCAGGGGAAAACCCTGCCACAACCAGTGCATCTGCTGGGCTGCTCCAGGCTGGCTTCTGCAGCGAATGGGCCCAGCCCAGGGATTCATTTAGGAGAAAAACCCTTCTGCAGCTAGCGTGTCTCCTGGGCCAACGCAGCTTCCATGTGCTCCAGAGATGGGCTGGGGTGAGGTTCAGCTGGACCCACAGGCACTGGGATCTCCCTGTCTGGGGTTGGGTGTGCTGGGATGTTGCTCATGGGCAAGGTCCTGGCCCAGAGCCCACCTGGAGAGCTGAAGGAGCCCGGCCGGGCCAGCAGCCCTGTCCCAGACCTTGCCCAGCAATCTGGTTCTCCTTTCTTAGCTGCACTAAGGGAAGCCCCTCCCTGAAGCCTGGGACCTCCCCCGGCCCTGCTGGCAGCAGCCTGTGGAACTGCCTCCCTCTGCTTTGTGTCCCACAGGGATTAAAAGGATCCTGCCCCATCAGATGACGACCGCAGGGCCGGTGCTGGGGGAGGAACGGCGCTCGGATGAGTTCTTTGACTCCCTGGATCACGTCATTGACATCCACGGGCACATCATCGGCATGGGCCTCTCCCCTGACCACCGGTGAGCACAGAGGGCTTCAGCAACTGGGCAGGAGCTGCTCGCAGGTTCTGTGGGGTGACCAGGACATGAAGTGGCTGTGGTGGATGGACTGGGTGCCTGCTGATCCAGGTGCTGGTGGTGTGTTACTGCTGAGCTTTGCCCCCGGTGGTGGCAGGAACGTGTTCCTGAGCCAGCTCAGGTCAGGGTGGCTCCTTCTCAGAGTGGAAGGCACACCAATGTGTCTTGTTCCTGAGGCAGATCATCCATAGAATCCTAGGATGGTTTGTGTTGGGAGGTACCTTAAAAACCATCTAATGTCCTCCCTGCCCTCCCCAAGGTACCTGTACGTGAACAGCCGGGCCTGGCCACGGGACTGCATCATCTCGGACCCGATGCAGCCGCCTCCCATCGCTGAGGAGATCGACCTGCACGTGTTCGACCTGAAGACCATGAAGGAGGTGAAGCGAGCGCTGCGTGCCCACCGGGCCTACACGCCCAACGAGGAGTGCTTCTTCATCTTCCTGGATGTCAGCAGGGACTTCGTGGCGAGGTGAGGGGGTGGGCAGGATCCTGACCCTGCATCTGGGAGGGCCTGGGGCTATTGCTGTGGGATGGCCGGGTGAGCAGAACCCTCCTGTGTGCTGGGAGCAGAGCAGGGAATGGAGTGGAAAGAACAGAGGGACTGACTTGGAAAGTGCTGATAAAGGGTGGCTGCCCTGGTCCTGCTGTAAATATTGTGCTGTAAATCCCTGAGGAAAAGATACATTTGGGGCTGTGGTGTGTTTGGTGGCAAGTGGTAAATGCCCTTCCTGGGGCTGCAGGTGCTGTGGGTGAGCTGAGGGGCCCTGGAGCCCAGAGGGAGCTGCCTGCACAGGATGAAGCTCATGGAGACAGGGGCTGGGGTACCTTCTGCCCCCATCCCTGCAGAAGGACGAGGGTGGGAAGGGCAGGGGGTTGGGGCTGCTGGGCTGACGCTGACACCACTGGGACACCCTGACCACTGTCTCCCCACCCCAGTGGGGCAGAGGATCGACACGGCTACATCTGGGACCGGCACTACAACATCTGCCTGGCCAAGCTGCAGCATGACAACGTGGTGAACTCGGTGGCGTTCAGCCCAGTGGAGCAGGAGCTGCTGCTGACAGCCAGCGATGACACCACCATCAAGGTGTGGCGGTCCCCGCGGGCCGTGCGCGTCCGGCAGGCCAGGAGGCCCCGGCCCAGGAAACTGCTCTTCTCCTGGCTCATGAACCAGAAAAGCTGAACCCAGGTACATCTGCTCCTGCAGCTTCCTCACTGCAGCACCTCCTTCTGAGCTCACAGAGCCCTGAGCCCTGCACAGAGATGAGCTCTAGGCACACCAATCCTATGGCTGAGCCAGGAGGGGCCCTGGCAGCAGGAATCGCCTCCTCCTTGGAGCATCTGCTTCAGACAGGACACAAGAGCTGGGGCCCTGTTGTGGGCCTGTCGGGCAGCAGCTGAGCTGGTCACTGCAGGGTGAGCTCCCACAGCTTCTCACCAGCGTTGCTACTTGGGCACAGCTCTCTGGGTGAGCTCTGGGCTCAGGGGACACTGAGGCACGTCCAGTGTGGGTCTGTGTGAGCCGGGGACGTGGCCAGCCCCACCGGGAGCCGCCAGCTGCAGAGCGCTTGGCAGGAGCCGCGGTGCAGCTGCGCTGCCTGACTGCAGGACTCTCAATATTGGCGTTTTATTAATGTGTGTTTGTCCCAAAGCTCCACGGGCAACTCGTCTGGCTGCTGGGGAACGTCAAGTGCCTCCTCCCCGTGGCACCGCTGCCCAGGAGGGCAGCAGGGACTGGGGGCAGTGAGGGGGCAGCAGGGACAGGGCTGGGGGCCTGAGTGGCCCCAGGCTCTGTGTATTGGTATTGCCAGTTTCCAAATTTGGGAGGGGGAGGGCTGGTGGTAACATGGTGCTGGCTTTGCCTCTGTCTTCCTCTGAGTAGCACTTCAATAAGCTATGGATCGGGAACGTATTTATTGTGGGGGATCCGCTGTCCCTTTCTGGGGTACCCAGGAGAACAGCTTACCTCCTGCCCATGCTACCCAATCATGGCACTTTAGGTTCTCGGTATGTTCTCTGTGAATAGGTGTAGGCACCCACGGGTGCTGCAGGTATTCATTCACCTGCAGGTGATGGGGACGGAGCCCTCCTGCCTGTAGTGAGAGCCGAATAAGCTCCCTGTCCCTGGAGTGACCCACCATGGAGGGGGTCAGCTCCTTCAGGACCCCGTGGGCAGTGGGCACAGTCACTTGGAGTTATTATGGACTCAGTGGTGTTCACTGTCTGTCCCTTGAGCTTCTCTCCCTGTAGCAGGTACCCAAGTGTCAGAGTCTAAAATTAAGCTCCTTATTTTGACCTGGCCTAGATGGGGCCCCCAGGAGCTGCCGTCGCTCCTGAAAGCAGGGCTGTGAAGGAGCCACAGGGGGAGGCATTTGGGGCCCCCCTGGAAGCCCCGGGGCAGGTGCCATTCCCAATCTGCGGTTGCCGATAGACCTGACGGAGGTGGCAGCTCCTGTCACAAAGGCACTGATGGCTTTAGCAGCCTCTGCAGCAGGAGGGTCAGCACCTGTGTCCTGCTGTGCCCCAGCTTCATCCAAAACACCCATACTCAGGTTTTCTGTCATGAAATGAGGGGCTCCTTTCTGTGTGTGTGCACACAAGCTCCCCATCCCGCTCTGTCCAGTCACACAGCGAAGGAACAGCCTCTCCCTCCTCCCCCAACTGTGAACTCTCCACCCGTGGCTCGGTGCAGCAGCGAGCGAGGCACTGAGGTGTTGTTTGTACTGAGTTTTGCTCTTCACTCTGGCACCGAATAAATACTCTGCTAAAGCATCTCTGCAATGTGAGCTTGTTTTTCCGAGCGCTGCTCTGCTGAGGCAGAGCTGAGACTAGGACTGTCACAGGACTGGGCTGGGGCACTGCAGGGGCTGCTGCCCAGCCTGTGGTCACCTGCCCTGGGCTGGGGAGTGTGGGTGGACAGCTGTGAGCAACAGGAGAGAGGCAGGGAATGGCCAAAGGGCAGCAAGGGTCCCTGGCAGCCGGGGTTGAACACTCCAGGACAGGCCAGGGGCTGGATCCCTCCTGGATTTATGTTTTTCCAAGCCAGGTAAGCAGAGAGCCCTTGAGTGCTGTCTGGCATTCCTGTGCCCCAGCAGCCTCCTGAGCTGCACTGGCACCATCCCCTCACTGCCCTTTGCATCTTCCTGGTGCAGCAGCTGCTGTGGTATGAAGGGGGTCTGGGGGCTTCCCAGAGGGGACAGGGCCCCATGGGCATCCCTTGTGCTTGTTTCTTCTACACACAGCGAGCAGTGGCCACCAGGCTGCTGCCCCACACGGGTTTAGTCCCTGGGCTGGTGCTGCAGCTTGGGACGGGCAGAACAGGCATCCTGAGGGCACTGGGCTCCTCACAGCAGCGAGGGAAAAGCAGCCTGTTGTGGAGGAGCTCAGAGCTGTGACAGCCCAGGAACAGGAGCATTGGATTTGCCTCAGCAGCAGCAGAACCACTGGAACCGCTGGCCCAGCACTGCTGCGCTGGCTCCCACTGGCCTTTTGGCCCAGCGGAGCTCCAGCAGCCAGACTCCAGCTCCTTCCCTTCCCATTACAGCACCCCCCCGGCTCCCTCCTTGTTTGGGAATCCTCCTGCAGGGAGGCAGGAGCTGGGGAGAGCTCCCAGCACAGAAATAATCCCGCAGCACAGAAAGCCCCCACCCCGAGGCACTCCTCCCCATGCTGTGCCCAGCATCCCCTGGCTCACACACATCCATGCTGTTCAAACAGCTTTTATTAGTGGTTCTGACCGTACTACACCCTCAAGGAAAACAAAACTTAGTTCACAGTGCCAGGCTAAGATGGTGTGGTCACAAGGGGAAAAAACCCCACAAAAATCCAGCGGTGGCTTGTGTCCAGGTTTGTCCGTGTGGCCGCCAGGCTGGCAGAGCTGGGCCCAGGAAGGGGCTGGGCCCCTGCCTGCAGCACACGGGGACAATTCCTGCTGCCAGCTCCAGAGCTGCTAAAAGCCAAAAATGGCCCAGACAGCGTCAGCAGCACCAGAAGGGTGGGGAAGAAAAAGCTCCCGGTGGGAGGGGCTGACAGGCCATGTTTACCCTCCAGCAGTAACCCCGTGGCCTGGAAGAGCTCAGCCTGAGCTTTGCTGCAGCACCGACTCTCCCACCGATCTTCCAAACATGTGCTGGGACAGGAGGACCAGCTCCCACCCCAAAGGCAGCCCAGACCCCCACAGCTGAGCCAGCGTCTCCACAGTCCCTCCTGGCACTGCCTGGACAGAGACCCCAGCCCCACTGCAGGCAGCACCCCACAAGCAAAGACATTCAGATCAACATAGAACCAGATCCCCCCCATATCACGCTGAATTCCCAGCAAGTCTATGAGCAGAGCTGACCTTCCTCTCCCTTCCCAGGCTTTTCCAAGCCTCCCTGGGGACTTGCTGCTGTGGATGGGAGCGGGGCTCTGCTAGCCTGAATTTTCCTCCTAAGGCACAAGGTGAGAGCAGCAACATAGGGCTTGATCTGTCCCTTGGGACAGGCTGGAGGGGGCTTGCACAAAGGGAAAGGTCCTGTCACCCCTCGCCCACCTCTGTCTGGCTGTGCTGTCACTGGCTTCTGCCCCCCTCTCCCAAGGGTCTGTCCCCAGCCCCTGCACACACCGGTGCGAGAAGTTGCACGCAGCGGTCCCAAAGGGGACTCACAGGTCACCCCAGCACCTGTCTGCAGAGCCCCTGGCCAGCACAGCAGCCTGGGCCAGGGTCCAGCTCAGCCTGCAGGACCCTGGGCACCCCTGAGTTCCTGGGCAGCAGCAGGGACATTCCAAACAGCCCTGGGGCAGTGCCAGCGCGTGGCGGGACAGCCAGACCCCGCAGGGCTCCCTGCCAGGGCAGAGCCTGATGGTGTTCTGGACCCCTCAGGGCGGCTGTGCCAGAGACAAGGCGTGAGCAGACCCCAAGCCTGGCAGGCTCTGCAGCCATCAGACTCGGGCTGGGCGCTTGGCAGCAGCTGCTGGCAGTGGAGGGCCAATCCCTGGCAGCCAGTGAGGAGGGTGACCATGCTCCAGCATGGGCAGACAGGAGACATCATGCAGCCCGAGGCAGCAGTGCCCAGACAGACAGACACAGCAGCGTGGCTGCAGAGGGATGTGGAGCTGGGCAGCAGCAGGAGCCCTGGGAAGGCTGGTGGAGCTGTCCCACCGTAGGAGGGAAGCCAGTTCTGAGCCTGAGCCTTTGCCTGTGCGCAAAGACAGCTCCCAGCACAGCACCCACCCCGCCCAGCGCTGCTCGGCACTCAGGGCAGAGCGGGCAGGGCCTGGGGCCCTCAGGGTGCACACCGAGCTCTGTGTCACCCTCCTCTCCCGGCACAGGAGGGACAATCTCCACAGCAGATTCACTTCTCTTTCCCTACAGGCATCCCTGGTGCTGCCCCACGCTCGCTCCTGGGCAGCAGCACCTCCTGCCCCATTCCACTCGAGCACACACCACGTCACACACCTCGTGAGGGCTGCACTCAGGGCTCCCCTGCCCTGCAGCTGGGCTTAGCACCCTCCTAACACACCAGCGGCACCAAACCAGTCCGTGTCTCTCTTGCCCAGCTGGCACTGCAGCTGTCACACACCCTCCTTGTCTCCTGGGGCATGGAGCAACCAGCAGTGCAGAGCCATGGCACCCACGGCACACAACTTCCAGGAACACGGAGATCTCAGAAGGACATCCTAGACAGCTGAGCCAAAATCCACAGGAGGTGGAGCTCAGGCAGGGCAAACCGTTGTTTTACTACAGAGAGCTGTGGATGTCGGCTAAACTGGTAGAGCAAGAGCTGCACTGGTTTCCACTGGGAGTCCAGACAGCAGCAGTTCAGACACCCAAGTCCCTGCAGGAAATCTTCCATATCCCACAGCCTGCCAGTGTCCACCCAACCCTCTCCTCAGGAAAGAGGGCTCCCATCAGACACCTCATTTCCACTCAGAGCGAAGGTCCCTTTTCAGGAAGGGCTTTTCCCCTTCCACTCTGTGCCCCCTCCTTGCTCCGAGACCGCCTGAAGTGCAGCACAAGCGGGGGATGCCCGGGCAGGGCTGGCTCCACGCTCACTGCTCTGAGGTCAGGAGGGTTAGAGGCCCGTGAGATCAACGATGGCTTTAATAAAGATGGCATCATCACGCACGTAGGAGTTCTTGGCTTCCAAGACAGACACGGGGCAGAAGAGGGGACAGCCACTGGCGATGTTCATCTCCGTGACGGGGCGCTGGAAGGACGAGGACGTCACGTCAGGGCGGAAGGCGTCGATGATGTGCTCCCGGTTATTCTGGTCCAGAAGCATCAGGGTGACCTGTAGGGAAAGGTGAAAACCTAAGGGAGTGGCTGCATAAAAGGCACATGGAAGGGCAGCGCAGTGGCCGGCTGTGACAGTGCAGACAGCAGCAGCCACAGCCACCCTGCACACCTGCCCATCACAGAAAATGCCCCTGCGTGGGGCCAGCAGGGAACGGCACCTCAGTCACGTCCTGCAGAAACCTTCCCACATCCTGCTCGTGGCAGCACAGGGCTGTCGGACTGACTGAAAACCTACACCTTGCTCCCAGCCCCGATACTGCACACAGGTATTTCCCTGAGCAGGGCTGCTGTTCTCTCTGCATCTGCCCGTGCCCGCTCACTCAGCGTCCACGTGTTCTGCAAACCTGCGGTGCCCAGGAGCTGGGATCTGAGCTCCTGACAGCAAGTGAGCACCGCTGTCCCCGAGCTCTGAGGGCACCACGATCTTCCCTCACCCTCAACCCCTGCAGAGGCTCTGTGGGGTTCCAAACATCCCATGTCCCCCCCCGCCTTGCCCCGCAGCACAGCCGGTGCTCTCAGCACACCTGGGGAACCCCCAGGGCAGCCAACACAGAGCCCTTCCTCCGCTGTGCCAAGTGGGCCAGAGCAACAGTGCCCAGGAGCTCGAGTGGGTGCCAAACCAGAGAGGCCATGACTGGACACAGCGGGCTCTGCTCCAGACCCACCTTCTGGTTGAAGGGCCACCGCAGCAGCGCATCGTTGGGTCCCTTCATCACCACGAAAAACAAGGACAGGTGGGTGCCACGCCCGGTGCCATCCCCGTTCAGGTACACGCGCAGACACATCTTGTAGCCGTACTTGCTGGTGTAGAAAGCTGTCACAGAAGTGTGGAACAGGCACAGTGAGAGCCCAGTGCAGCACAGCCTGGCACCAGCAGATCCCTCGGAACTCTGAGGACTCTAAGTTTGGAATCTGGGAGGAGCCAGGTCTTTCAGAAAAAAGACTTGGGACAGCCTTCACCCAGAAAATAGATTTTTAATTATAAAATCTCATTTGCTTTTCTCTTGTGGCCAAGCCACAGGTGCTGTTCCACAGTCCCAAGAAGCAGGTGCAGGGTACAGGTTCAAGGGCTGTGTCAGCTCTGGGCATTCTGAGAAAGCTCCCCAGAAACCCTGGACCCAAGCGATTGCTGCTCAGGAAACCCTAGCTCCCCTCCCAACCATTCCCTGCCAGGGGAGCTCCCCACCGAGCAAGAGGACAGTGTGAGGGGCTGGTTTCAGCTTATGCTCACATCTGGGAAGTGTCTTCCCAAGCAGACAACCAGATCCCAACGTGCTGCTCACTGTCCCAGTGTTGGGCTGGGGCACTCTGTGAGGAGAACCCCTTCCTCTGATGCTGACACTTGAGCAGTTCCCTTGGTATGGTTTGGGCTTTATTTAGACATTATCTCTTGCACAGTCATACTTTAGGCTTTAAAAATGTATCTCTGGCTATAATATATATATCCTCCCTTCCTTAACCATTTTATTGCTGCTTTTATGGTCTCTTGAGTATTTTAATTCAAACAAAAAGGTTATGCAAAGATCATCTAGTCCAAGCCCCTGCCATGGGTGGGGACACATTCCATTAGACCAAGTGCTCAGGGCCACATCCAACCTGGCCTTAGCAGCACCTCCCAAGCAAAGGACCTGCCACGAGACCCACACCCAGCTGAGATGCAGAAGATTTTGGGAGTTGTGCACACCTGGAGAGAAGATGGCAGGAGAGCGGCCTGTTATTGCCTCCTGACGCTTCCGGGCAAACTCCGTTATCTTCCAGATGAAAACCCCATCGTAGGTGGAAGCTTCCATGTTGCGGATCTTCTCCTCCATCTCGGCCATGGCCAGGTCTTTGAGCCCAATGCTCCTCTCCAGCTGCCGGACCTGCTCAGTGGGACACATGGCGCAGGTTAGAAACACGGCGGCTGTGGGCCTGGGGCAGCCGGCAGACCCGGGCAGACCCCGGCACCCCCTTCGGGAGAGCTCCTCAGGGAGAGACTTTCTCCAGAATGGACAGGGAGCACAGAAGGGAGAAATCGAGCAACATAAGCCAATTCACTGAAGCTTCCTTCTGCACCCTGTCACTCTGGAGAAGATCCACTGATACAGCTCAGTGATAGAGCTGGAAACTTTCCCATAGCCAATGTAAAAATCCTTCCAAGGAGCTGCTCCGTTGCCTGAGCAGCACAAGGAGTGAGGATGGAGAAAAAAAACCCCAACAACTCAGCATTGCAAAAAAACTAAATTGAGAAAGAAAAGAACCTACACCCTCTGGAGGGCTCGTCCCTGCCAGCTCACACAGGGTCACACCAGGTCCCGTGCCCAGAGAGCACAGGCACGCTGCAAACTGCACAGCTCCAGGTGCCAGGAACACTAGGAGCACTCCACAGGGACTGTGCTGGAACAGACTGGTGGAGGCAGCTCCTTCACACCTCCAGACTGTTGCTGCAGGCAGCAGCACTGATGGCACTCCTTTGGCAAAGGCTGCACTCCTTTGGAAAGGTCTGGAAGGTGAGCAGCCCCACAGATGCAGGGAGATGCAGTGCAGGGAGATGCAGTGAAATTCTGGGTGCTCTGGCTCTTGTCGGAAAACTTTGCTGAGGAAGAATCCCTCGGTATCTGCCCAGCTTCATAATTAACAGAGATCTGATGCTTTACACAGGTCAGTTAAATTCCCAGCTTTTCCAGGGAGCTGCTGAGGGTTGGGCACAGGCACAAAGGGTATCTTAGTTCTGCCTTCAGATCTGTGGAGTTTCAGGGCTGGGTGGTGAAGCTCTGCTAGCTCATGACACGGAAAGGAAACAGGAAACAGCTTCTGCTGGGAGCGCTGGGAAGCCCAGGCGAGCAGTTACACACCTTGTTGCTCAGCGTTTCGATTTTCTCCTGGTCCAGCCGGTGCTGGCGGCTGTAGGCCTCAGCTGTCAGGGATACTCTCTCCACCTCCCGGTTGAGCACACAGACAATGTTCTCAAAGGTCACTGTTTTCCTCTCAAGGGCCTCACACCTTCCCAAGAGCTCCAGGGACCGGGAGAGCTCCGACTCCGAGCACAGTGAGTTTGCTGCCAGCAGTGGGGAGCTGTTTTGTGAGGAGGAAAGGACAGGAAGGGATTTCGGGTCCCCAGCACCAGCCTTGAGGCTGAGCACAGAGCTCAGCAGCATGTAGAGATGCTCTGCCAAACACTTGCTTTCATGTTCCAGGAGCTTCTCATTTTCCACCTACATGAAGAGAAATACATCCCCCACTCAGCATGTGCAATCTACACTGTCACCATCCACAGAACAAACACCTCCTATCCAGGTCACAACATCAGCTTCAAATTTATAATTTGTAGGGGGAAAAACAAAGAAAGAATTAAAAAATGTGTTTTGGTGTGGGTGGTGTGGGTTTTTGTTTTGTTTTAGAAATGTTTCAGATCAGATACAATGAGGGATGCTAAACACTTCCCCGAGCTGTACTGGTGTGCTCTGCCTTCCCCCAACCCCTCTCAGAAAAGCTCTGTCAGATGCACTTCACAGCAGCAAAGGACAAAGCCTCACATAACCCCCCGGAGGAGTGATTTATATGAACATCACCAGTGGGAGCTGGAAAAACTAAGTAACATAGAGAAATATGGCCTGGCCCCAGTTCTTTCCTTACAAAATCACTGCAATCACAAGTCATCACACACTTGCTTGGACTCAAAGATACCGTAAAGCTCATCCTGTCCCACTCCCTGCCATGGGCAAGGACACCTTCCACTATCCCAGGGTGCTCCAAGCCCCATCCAATCTGGCCTTGGACACTTCCAGGGATGGTGCAGCCACAGCTTCTCTGGGCACCCTATGCCAGGGCCTCACTGCCCTCACAAGGAACAATTTCTTCCTAAAATCTCATTTAAACCTGACCTCTGGTTCAACCTTCACACTTGAAGCCATTCCCCCTGAAAGCAGCATAACCACCAGAGTCCCAAAGCACTCAGGGTGCTCTTAAAGTCGGAGAAGACTTCCTTCCACAGGCATTTCATTCCTGGAATACCCAGACTCTACATAGCAGATGATGTGAAGCTCCACGTATAAGGGGTTTAAAACCCCTCTTTGTTCAAATACCTGAATGCGAACACGTACAACAGTTTGGGCAACAGAAGTTTGCAGGTGAGCTCTACCCCTGGGACTGAAAAGCCCCAAGGTAACCCAGGAGAGGAGCCCTTACCACCTCAGCACAGCCCACAGCCTCGAACCGGCAAGGTACTTTGGATCTGCCACAGGTCTTCACGTGGTCCCGAAACTAGAAAGGAAGGAAGGAAGGCAGTGTTAGATATTATGTGTTCCCAGTGCTCCCTTTCCATCCCACTGACTTTTGGGAAACTGCAGCCAAGCTGAAGAATGCCCAAGTTGTGGCTAATCACCAGCTACCACGGTGCCCATTTAACTTGGGCTCTGCCCACCACCAGGCGTGACGTTCACTGGAGTACAAATATAGCCCTGACCCCTGAAGAAAGCTTAACTTCTCCTTCTCTTGATGGTTGGGAGGTCTCACTGCTCACCTGCACATGCAAGAGAGAAAAAGCAGCAGGTACAGGTACCAGCTGCGGATGCAGAATAACGAGCTTCCTTGAGGGCTGAGGAATGGGAGGCAGAGGCAACAACCCCACGAAAAAAGGGCACGTTTCATTCTGGGCACTTCACACACCTCTGGTCAGGACGTGCCACAGGCTGGTATTTTTACCTCCATCCCAGCATTACATTTCTGCTGAGAGGTGCCACTAACCCCTCAGCACTGAGATGACTTGTTCAGGTTCCCACGCAGCGCATGATTAATCCAACAAGCACTGGCACAGCTTCAGCTTGGGTTTAGTACACCCCTCACCATCAGATACCAGAGCTCTGCTCTGAACCACCACCATATTCCCTCCCCACTTAACTCCTACATCTGCTACAACAGATGTCAATTAAAACTGCTTTTAAACCACTTTTTAGAAGCCTTCCAGATCCATCTGGCTTGTGTAATGAGTTGGGTTACTCAAAGTTAACATGGCAGCAAATAATCAACAAGGCTTTGGAAAGATAAACACTCGTGTTAATATTTAAACACAGGATAGATCCCATGAGCTGGCTCCCTGCAGTGCTTCAGCTCCTGCCTGCAGATAAGCCAGGCTGCACCCCAAAACCCCAGCCTGCAGATAAGGTGGGCTGCACCCCCAGCCCCAAGCCCCTCCTTATGCTGCCCATTTAGAAGAACTCTTTTGCTCCTCTTTTTGCTCCCTCTGTTCCCGTGCCCTGCTAAAGGGCTTTTTCCAACACTGCTACTAAAAATATTTGCTCGTAGAAGGCAAGATGGTTTCAGATGAATGTCCTTTTTGAAAATGTTCCCCAAAACTTGAATTTTTCAGCCTTTTGAGCCTTGCCCCAGGAGCCAGCTGCCTGGAGATGCTATAGGCATGGATTCTGTCAGATGATTAATTACATATCAATTAATATAGCTGGAGATGGGCTCTCTTTCCCAAACTGCAGCAGCGGTTGATGCAGTTGCTCTACACAGAACAGAAACCCATGAGGGTGCTTTTCCCACAGAGGCTCTGCCCCAGATGTGGTTCCAGGGCAGATGGCACTGGCAGCACCAACACGGGCCTGCGAGTGCCCCTGAGCCACATTCCCTTACGGAAAACTCACACCCACACTAACAGCTGCCACTCAGCTGTTTTCCCCACTTCATTTCCTAATGCACTCTGCTCCTCCTGCTCCCACAGCGCCAAGCTCAGCCCATCAGGACACCGAATACCCCCGCGGCACAGGGTCGGATGGATACCTTCTCCCTGGGAATCTTCTTCCCACAGCCTTCACAAGTCAGCGGGAATTCAGGGCAAACTTCATCATGAGCCTGTGAAGGAAAGGCCAGAAGATATTAGTCCTCAGATAAAAGCCCCCAGGAGGTTCTGTGATGGGCACAATCCCATGGGGGTGGGTTTATACCTTATTGCAGCCGAGCGCTGGATTTACCAACCTACACCCAGACCTTGGTCATGCTGATCCCTCTGAGCTGCTGACTCATCCTGTGACCTCCACACTACCCCAGTTTTGGGTGTCTACATAGCCTCAACCTCTATTTAAAATCTGCTACAATGATTTTTTTAAAAAATCAAATTATTGTTTGACGGCCAAGATAATCAATGGGAAGCTCCATTTATGGCTCTGCCAGGAGAAGACACATTGGGGTAGGTTGAGTGGAGTGAGCCATTACCTCAGCAGGATAATTTGGATAATTTTTCCACTGTAATGGTTATCAGTCAGCTGAGGCATGGGCCCAGTGCCAGCTCATCACACACTGGGCTGAGCTGTCTGATTATATCTTCGCATTTGAATTAGAATACCATTTTTCAACCAGACAGAAAAATATTTTAAAACTGTTTTATTTACCAGTCCCTGCACACAAGCACCTACCCCTGCAGCCAGAGTCAGGGTTGTGTGATGGCCAGAGAGGCTGAACAAATGACCAGGGCAATGTGATCCTCTGTCCTCAACAGACTCTTGGGCAACAGTCCTGGCTAAATTGGGAATGCTCGAACATGCCTCTGCTTCTGAGTCACTTCCACTGCCTAAACCTTCTCTTTACACACCCACCAGCTGAAACAAGGCATTGGAAACACCATGAATATGCAGACCAAAATTCAAATTAAAAGATAAGAGCACTGAAGTCTTCTGCCACAGTAGAGACAGGAAAAAAATCCAACCAGGAGCATTTCTAACGCAGCCATCTGAAACCAGATGTTTGAAAACCTGGTCACGTTGAATCTCTGCTGTCTTGTGGGGGAACATGCCCAAACCTCACCCTGTCACACATCAGGAAGTGGAAAGTGAAACCAGCAGTGGCTCCACTCTGGCTTCTTGGTTACTCTCTCCTTTTTATGCTTTAAGTGAGTAACTTAAGCTCAGAGCTCCACTGTGTGTCCCTGGAGAGATGACCGGCCAGCCAGTGGGGTTTGAGGGGCACTGCTGCCCACACGGACACTGCTGCCCGCAGGAGGAGGAGGCCAAGCGCCTGCCTTCATCCTACTTGCTCAGAGGGGCTGAGCCCTTTCTTCCACCCACCTACAGCTCTCACGTTCTAGAAACTCCTGATAACATCTACCCCATGACCCACAAAGCACTGGCAGAACAGACGGTCTGGCTAAAAGAAGGAAACTTCACTGCAGAGGTAACTATTTTAAAAGGGAGTATTTTAAACTTACGGTCTCCCATGCCAACATGCTGGGTGTGAAACTGCCACCCCCTCCACACTCCCCACCTCGCAGCATTTATCCATCCTGACTCCCCTCCGCACCACGATGTAATGCCCAGGAGTGGGCAGCCCTGCCTGCAGCACGGGAAGGAAACCAGCCCCACTGAGCTCAAAGTGCAACTGTTCTGTATGTAAATGGTTAAAGACATCCAGAAGCTTCAGCCAGTGCAGATCCAAACATTTCTGTATAAACAGTTTCAGGCTGTTCTGGAAACCCCTGTTCCTCCCACCCCACACGGGTGTCAGAACAGAGATGGATGGTATCACTGCTGGAAAAAATCCAACCCACCCCTGAGCCAAGAGCAGGGGTTGGCAGTCGAGCCTGATCTGCCACACTCCACTCCCCCAGTAATGGGGCAATCCTCCTGTTTATACTTTTCTCAAACCCACAGCAGTAGCTTCTGCTACAGGGATAAGCACCACTGACATCCAGGCACTTGCTTGGAAAGTTTTTGGGAGCTCTGGAAAGCCGTCACTGTGAGTGGGGCTAGGCAAGAGCAGGCACTCTCCCAGAGGGAATCAGAGTGGAAATCAAGTCGGACAGGCGGCAGAGGGAGGGGACAGCCATGGAAGAATTAAAGTGGAGCTGGAAGACAACGGCTCACCCAGTGAGGCACACACCAGCCTGCAGCATCCAACAGCAGGAGCAGGAAAATCAACTGGGGCTGAGTTAACAGCCTTCAGCAACACCTGGTTCTTCCCACTCAACTACAACCAAAGCCACTGATTGATCCACACATCAATTTCTTTCCCTAACAATAAACAGCGACACAACCCCACAGCAGCCTGCTCCTCACCCACCACCATCAGACAGACCATTCTCTGGGACTTCACCTGAAAGGTTAGAAAATCAGACACCACTGCCCATGGAAGGACCAGGGCAACCAGCAGAAAAGCTGTATATTTTAAAATTTGGGTTACTTGCAGTCCAAGTTTCTCCCCGGACACTCTGGCAGCAGGATGAGGCAGTTCCACCCGGGACAGCAGGGGCAGCGCTCTGCACTCAGCGCAGGCATACAGAGGGAAAAGCGGGTTTTAATAAGGGCAGCCGATCCCTGGAGCGCACAGTGGCCATTCCTAAGGAGGCTGAGGGCAGACCTCACTGTGCTCTGAAGGGTGGGATTGCTGGGGTGTCTGTGCAGGGCCAGGAGCTGGACTGCATCGTCTTTGTGGGTCACTTGCAGCTTCGGATATTCTGTGGCTCTGTGACAATGCCAGGATGAGCTGCTTCCCTGCTTCTCCCTCAGCCAATAGGGAAAACTGCAGTTTAATCTGATCACCATTTCACCTCTCAGGGCATCACATTGACTTCAACTCTGGAAGAGGCTTCTGCTGGAAATCATCATCACCATATCCTGGTGGCAGAGCAGGACATGCCCCTGCTGCCTGGCTGCTCTGCTCATGACCTGCCACATCCACACAGGTCCAGTTTTATGGAGGTCTTGTAACCACGTTAGGAATCCATCAGCACAACACAGGGTTGCCCCTCAAGCAAAGGGACAAGGCAGGCAGCTGGGAAATGCCACTGTCGAAGCAGCTGCTGTGAGATACCTCTGCCAGAGCCTGTGGGAAGGTCACAGCGAAGGGCAGAGCTGGCAGAGGGACAAGGGACAGCAGGGCAGCCTCAGAGTGAGCTGCATGCTGCAGCTCTCCTGCAAAATCCCCTGGTCTTGGAAAGACACTCCATTAGTCTCCTCTGAGCACAGCAACAGCAACCATAAGCAGACAGCTCAAGGGTTCGGCAGCTGCAAGGGAGCAACGAGGAAGCAAAACTACCAAGATGGCAGAGGAAAGGCAGCTGCCACGGCACAGGGCACAGCGGTGGCTGTCAGGCTTGGGCAGTCTCCAGCCCCAGCACTGCCATATGCAGCACTCGGCTCCTTTGACATCGTAGCCTGGCCACAAGGAAAAGGTCGGGCCCATGGAATTGTAGAGAAAACACTGAAAATTGGTCTCCAGTGTAAAAGAGGAGAACCTGAATCCTTTGTGCTACGAAGCATGAGCTGCTTGGTGCACCTCTGTCAGCTCCCCAAGGCCCCCAGAGCCTCCAAGATGGAAGCGTGCGTTCATGGTGAGGGGTTTCCTCACAGCGTAGAGGGGACACTTGGCACTCACCTCCACTTCAAACCTCGTGACTTACAGCTTTTCATTCTCCAAGGGGCAGATGTCAAAACTATTAATTTTTGGGCCACCACAAGAAGGCTGAGCTGGTTTCAGAAGTGAAGAGCAGACCCTCTGCAGCTGGGGCTTTCCAACCCCCTCCCACGCACGCTCTCTGGCACTCCCCGTGGCTGTACCTCCCACCACGGGTTTGGACAGGAAAATGCCTTGTGTCCGGGCAGCCAGCTACAATAACTGCTGTGGGGACTGTAAGTGTGGCTGGGATGTGTTTGTGGGCCTCAGCTCCGGCTCTGGAAAGTAAAGGTGTGTCTGATCCCTTTTCCAAAAGCAGCAGGTCTTTTTGGCCACTTGCACATGCAAGTCAGGGATTCTCCCACCAGGAAATGGTCTGGTCCTGCTGGTCAGGCTGGAGCTAGCTGCAAACTGCACTTTGGCACCAGGCCAGAACTTGGAGCCAAAAGCTTCAGAAGAGACAATAAATGCTGTACTGGGTTTTAAAGACAAGGCTGGTCACCCTTATATAGCAGCACCAAGTGTTCCTGCCACAGCACCTCCAGCACTGTACCCCACGCAGACAGCACTGATACAACACTCAGAGGAACAACTCTGTAGGAGCAGGAGGCAGGTGAATGAGCTCCACAGAACAATGGCTCTCCTCTAACCAAGGCGCAAAAGCCTGAAGATGAAGTTTCGGCCTCAGCTGAAAATCACCATCAAAACCCGTCGGTACATTCCTGGGGTGCAGCTGGTAAGGAAGGGCATGACACAGTGCATGACAAAGCAGGAGGAACCCCTGGCTCAGGGCCCCCAGCAGCATTTTTGAAGAGAGAGTATTCCCTAGCGAAGGTGCAGTAGGGGCCCTCCAGCATCTCCTACGTGTGAACAGTGGGCAGGAAGGAATGCCCAGTTACCCTGTTCTTCTGGCCCCAGGGAGCCATGTAGCCCAGAAGGGGCTGCAGACACCCTGACTCCACAGGCTTTTGAGTAACATCACCTGGGTTCCGAGTTTTGTACTTTCTGCAATCTTCCAGGTTTCACTTACAAAGAACTCTCTAAAACCAAAGTGACAACAACAAACTCAAGGAAAACACATTCCCTCCAGCATGGACTAGGCCAGCTTATTCCCACACCTGACTGTTGCTCAGTCTCAGGAGCTGAGCTCATCTAAGCCCCACAAAATTTTGTTTAAATACCAATGTCAGGTTTAAGCTTAAAACTTAGTTCTCCTTCCTAAAATTGGACAATTTCATTTCCTTATGTCTCAGTTAACTCTGTTTCTTTCCAGCTGAAGAGGGCTGAACGAAATCCCCTGTCTGGGGTAACCAAGGTGACCCCGCGTGTGCCCCTCCTCAGCCCCCTCCTCCCATCGCAGTCCTGGGGGGAGGGCACAGGAAAGGAACTGGTGGGATGAAAAGCATTAATAAAAAGTGTATGCAAACTGACAGTGATATGTTGATAAACAGGAGAGGGACGTGGGCAGCTGGAGGTACTGTAAGGCAGAAGGAAAAACACATCAGAGCTGAGGAACCACAAACTCCCTCTGCCTGGATATCGCCGGGCACGTTTTTGGGGTCTTTCCTTTTGCTTTAATGGGCTGGGTTTAGTTTCTGCAGCCCTCCTCAGACTTTGCTCTTGAATCTAAAGGCTCATGCCCACAGCCTGATTTTCCATATGTACATGCAGACAGACTCATCAGGAAACCTATACAGGAAACAAGGTCACTAACAAAAGGAAAAACCCTTCAGCTCCACCACAAACTACTTTATCCAAATGCCACTAAATATTTACGAACTCTGAAAAATGCAGCCATAAATCCAGATTTAAATATTTCACATGGTCCACACAGCTTGAAGCAGAAGTGCAAGTCATGTCCAGGCAGACTGCACTCACTCAGTTTTGTGTTTCCCTTTGAGAGCCAAACTTTAGTCTACCTGAACAGAAAGCAAAACTGAAATCTGTTTTACTCCTTTTTTTGAGGCTTAAGCTTTCCAGCTGCAGAACATTTTTCCCCTGTGCGTGCCCCGATAAGATTAGCAAACCAGAAGTGACAGTATCTCTTGATTTGCAAGGGGAGAGCAGGCTCTCTCAGCACAACACATGATTTTTAAATTAGCAAACAGTGAATTCACTCTGAGGGACTTTCCATGTCCTGTCGGAAATAGCTCTGAGGGACTTTCCAGAGTGGGAGTGCTGAGCTGCTGCAGGACATTACCCACAGTGCAGCTACAGATGCAACTCTGCTGCACCAGGCCCTGAAGGCTGGGTTTCATGGTAGCCCAAGCTACCAAGAGGCTTTGGGCTAACGCAGCCGTTCAACGCCTCCTTTCCCAGCCCTCCTCAGCCACACACATGGCTCTGGCAGCATGGAGACAGCTGGTCCTGACTAAATGCCCCAGCTCTTTGGCAGGCAGCTGGGAGGAGATAGCACAAGCCAGACCTTGCCTCCTCCCACCAGTTCCTAGGAAAGAACCAGCTTTTCCTGAGAGGCCACAAAATAACCTCCTCCCTTAGGCTGAATGCCACCGGGACAGGCAGGAGAGGCGACTCAGCCCCTGAGAGGAAGCAGCCAGCACTGCTCCAAACCCCCACACTCCCTGTACCACACAGGACTCCCCGAGACTCACAAAAACCCCTGGTAGGGAAGATGTGTGCCACAGACCCACAGTCCAGGCACTCCAGGGCCACACCTCTATCAATCATCCTTTGTCCCAGCAAACGCCAAACTGGGGCTTGGGAAGATCAGGTGGAGAGTAAAAACAAGGCACAAACTCATCCATTCAGGAGCTCTTCATCAGCTGTGTGCACGGTTCTGGGGCATCACATGCTTCTGCAGCCCTGCAAGAAATCAACCTGATCCCAGGACAGCTCGCTGCCCTCCTGAACTCCCAGTGGGAGCTCTGGCTGGACTCAAGCACTCAAACACTTGTCAGAATGCATAGGGAGAACCTTTGGCAGCTGAAGATTTTTGCTGAGCTCTGCAAGAACACGTTAAGACTTTTTTTAAAACCAGGAAAAAGTTCAGCACAGCTCATCAGCCACAGGACAATCAGCACTGGAAGCTGCTGACAGACACAATTTGGTTTGGTTTAATGAAGATGAGCTCACTATAATCATTGCAGAAGACATCGGGCTTCTGGGCACCAGCAGAAATTAAAGCACGGAGCAAACAATCTGCAGACACCACCTGACAGCAAAGCCTGAACCTGAAACCTCAGTACCAGGGTACCCTGTTCCCTGACCTGCAACCCCCAAACTCTGTGCTGTGGCAGTGTTAAGTTTTTCACCTGACACTTCTTCAGTCCCACATACACAGCACGAACCTCTCACAGATCTACAAATTGGGGTTCACAGCAGCAGAACCATTTAGCACCGACATCCTCATCTGGACTGAACTCCGAGCACACAGCAGAAGGCTCAGACAGCAGGACAAGGAAGCAGAGCTGCAGAAGCATCTCTCTGCTAACAGGCTCAACAGTCTGGGCAGAACACTCAGGCCTGATGCACAGCTGTTGCTTCTTCCTTCCACCTTGCAATGGCATCATCGAGAGAATCCCAATGTTAGCCTGGACAGACCAAGGTTAAACCTGTTCCTGAAACACATCTCAGTCACTGCCAAAGCTCTGTGAACGACCAGGCTATGATCTTTATCTGCAGCAAGTGTTAGAGGGAAATAAAAGGTATTCCTCTTATCTCAGGCCTCAGGTGTGATGGTTCTGCCATTCCAAGAGGGATGACAAAATTGTCCTTCAGGAGCCAAAAGCTTCACGTACATTCACGTGCTATGGACCAACCACCCACAGCCACGACTAAAACCTGGGTTAAAAAGCTAATAGGCTCCTCGAGGAGAACAGAGGTGGAAAAACCATCCTGTCCAGCAGCCTTGTGGCCAAGAACAGCTTGGGGTGATGGGTGACCGGGCAGTACCCAACACCCAGTGCCACTGCCCTGGTAGCTGTGGAGACAGCTGAAATGGGATCAAGTTACTTTCTGTGAGCTGATGGAGTCTGAAGGAGTTTTAGGTTCACATAATGCAGAGAAATTCACAACCATTTCATGGCACAGCAATTTCTTGACAGTCTTGTATAGCAGAAAACAGCTGGAGACAGAGCAGGTGGTTCCCACCATGGAAGGCACATGCTTATAAGCAAATCCCTGTGATCACAAGCAAACCTGAAACGATCTCAGTCCAGCCTGTGCCCTCAGCAGGGCACACAAACCCCCACTCAGGGAACCTCTCCCGCTGACAGTGAAGTCCAGGGATTTGACAGCTCTTCCCCACTGCCAGTGGGCACGGACAATCCCCTGAGCCTTCCCCAAACACAGAGGACAGAAGGATGCAGACGTGCCAAGCCTTGCTTTGGCCTGTACCTCGTACTCTTTGATGGTTCCCTTCCAGGTGCAGCCACTGTTGATGCAGACAGCAGGCAGACTCTCCACCTCCCGCCGGGCCGCATTGTCCGGGAAAGCCTGACACGGATAAACAAGCAAACCACAAATATTACTAAGCGGTTGCAGTTTTGATCAGGACTTCGAATTCTGTCTGAAAACTCCTCCCAGACCAGTTGCCCCATCAGCCCTCAGAGGTGTGTTAACAGCAACCAAACCGCTGTGGCAGCTTTAAGTAGGGCACCACTACACACGTGACCTGGATTTCAGCACTGGGGAGCCCAACACAGTAATCACCCTTCTCACCACTGGAGAAAAGGGTTCCTAGGAATAAGAAGTTCTCAGAGCTGCTGTTTTAAACAAAAACTGCAACTGGTATTACTGACACCAATGATGGTTTTTTTTAATGTGTTTTTCCTTACCGAGCTCGTTTCCAAAATAGAAATTCCTTCTTCAAATATTCCTTCCTGGATACAGCTGGCACACTTTTGAGGTCCAGCACTATCGGACAGAAAAATAATCATCAAACACGACAAAAAAAATTAATGTATGTTTAACAATAAAGTGATTTCTGGTAACTTTATGACATGAAAGTGTTTTCTTATTTTTAAAACAACACATTGAGCCTTTTCTTGTGTGTATTTCTGAGGCCTATTTCTGATTTTTTTTCTTCTGCCAATTAACCATTCTATTAAGTTTCCCTCACTCAAAGGTAGGAGTGAGACACAAGGAAACTTCTCTGGAAGCCAACTTGTGCTTAAACCTCTCCCATTTTGACACAACAACCAAACAATGACTTTTAGGAGCATTCAGCAGCTGTGATGAGGACTGAAGGAGATGGGTGATAGACCTGGGCTGCCTCCTCAATGGCAAAAACAATGCAGGGGATTCTGGAAAAGAGAACTTTGAAGCAACAACAAAGGCAAGTCAGAGGTTACACATTCCCTCAGAGACGAGAGGATGCTGAACCTCAGTGATTGAACACAGCTTCCTTACTCAGAAGATCCTGAAAATGAGACTTTTCTCTGCTTTTGTTCTTGAAAATGCCTTTTCAAGCATTTTGCCGTTGCACTGAAGGCACAGCAGTTACCTGATGATTTTCTTCAGGCAGTAGGAGCAGTAGCGATGGCCGCACTGCGCCTGGAACGGCCGCCTCAGAATGTTCTTGCAATCGGAGCAGAGGTATTTGACCTCCAGTTTAGTTCCCAGGATCTCCTTTGCAAACCCAGGCTGGTTTAGATCCAAAGAACCCGGTGGAGAAGAGTTTGCTGCTGCCATGTGAACGAAAAGTTCCGGCTGTATCTCCAGAGACTGAAAATAAAAGTATTTTCTCCAATTGATTATAATTGCATGGGGGCGATTTTTCATATAAGCTGTCTTACTCACAGGTTATTAGACTGTCCCCCAGCACAAGTAAACACACTGATGTAAAAACCCCACCACGAGCCTGCCTTCACCTCCCAAATAAGGGAGGAAAATTGAATTTTAGAAGTAAATCCAGAACACAGAGACAGGAAGGACAGACCTGATAAAACCCCCTGTCCCAGCTGACTGAAATGCAGCCTGTTTAGAGATATCACAGCTTCTTGCTCCACATAAGGTAAAAAACTGTCTTAAAGGTGATCAGAAATAAATATAATAAACGCAGTTCACCAAAAAACTGTTGGCCACCACAGCCCACCAATGCCTGCTCTCACACCTGTCAGGAGGGACCAAAATTCTGCTCAGAGGCAGCCAGTCCCAGAGGTTCCTGGGGGGAAGCTGGGCACACAGTGGAGCCCAGATTTGATGGTGGTGCCCAAGCAGGGACAGAGGGTTCTCCAGAGGGATGGAAAATGAGGACATGGGAGGCACGACCAGATTGGAAAGGAGGAGAAAGAATAAAATGCTTTTGTTTTGACTGCTTATGCATCTCACACCTTCCTTCCTTGTGACTACATGCAACAGCCACCTAAAACACCTAAGGGAGCACATCCATGGAATCCCAGACTCGTTTGGGTTGGAAGGGACCTTAAAGTCCAACTTATTCCACCCTGCTGCCATGGGCAGGGACACCTTCTGCTAGACCAGGTTGCTCCAAGCCCCATCCAACCTGGCCTTGGGCACTTCCAGGGATGGGGCAGCTTCTCTGGGCACCCTGTGCCAGGGCCTCCCCACCCTCACAGGGAATATTTCTTTCCCAATATCCCACCCATCCCTGCCCTCTGGCAGTGGGAAACCGTTCCCCCTTGTCCTGTCACTCCATGTCCTTGACTAAAGTCCCTCTCTAAGTCTCTTGGAGCCCCTTTAGGCACTGGAAAGGGTTCTGAGGTCTCCCTGGAGCTTTCTCCAGGCTGAAC
>WEIT01025857.1:326960-344408 GCA_013389985.1 Dryoscopus gambensis | reverse complement strand
GATGGGGAGAGGGGGCCGGAGGCGGCACCGCCCGGCGGAGCCGGACCGGGGCCGAACGCGCAGCCCTGGGAGCCGCGGGGACAGCGCCCCTGGAGCTGCCCCTTCGCTCCTGGTTGCCCAGGGCAGAGCTCTGCCTGGTTCCTGCAGAGATCTCAGAAGAGTTTTCATGATCACGAAACTTAAGCTCTGCGTTTTTGCAGTTTATTTCTCTTGAGGATTGGAATGGCTGCCTATCTTTCTGTGGCGCTGTTCTTTAAAGGTTCCTTGTTTTGTTTCCAATGTAAATTGCCAGGTTCTCTCACTGTAGGGAGCAGATTCTGGTGGTTGGAAATGAACAGAGAGATGATCCCTGAAGAAAGTTTAGTCAGCTCTTATTAGGACAGTGAATGTCAGAGACTCATGTGAGAGAAAGGATTCAAACTAGGACTTAAATACAGTATCTAAAATGAGAGAAAACAATGTGTATTTGAAGCTCAGCCTTTCAGCAAAGCTAAGTACAGTTAGACTTTACTTATAAAAGGTGTCAGAAAATTGCTTAAAAG
The DNA here is from genome assembly GCA_013389985.1 of Dryoscopus gambensis. NCBI lineage: Eukaryota > Metazoa > Chordata > Aves > Passeriformes > Malaconotidae > Dryoscopus > Dryoscopus gambensis. Next base: position 343,866 of record WEIT01025857.1, on the reverse strand, counting down.
CTACTTACTCGTGCTGCCTCATACCTGAGCAAGCACAATTCAAGTTCAAATATTGACCCCTCTGTGCTGCAGCACAAATGTGTGTCTGCAGCAAAGTTTGAGCACTAAATACCCAAGAAAAGCAAGGCCTGCCCTATCTGGAGTGAAGTTCAGGTGTGAATTAGAGAAAGGGAAGGGCTCTGCTTGGCCAGGTATGCACAGCACCATGAACAGGGCTATGATAATGTTCCCTGCTGGGCAGGATCTGGGGGAGATCAGTGCTGATGTTGGCATGCTGAAGTACTGACAGCTCCCTGAGATCCTGGGCAGCTGAGGGCTTGGAAAAAGTCCTTTGGTGCTTTTTGGCACAGCTCTGAGCCTTATTTTGTTTGTCCTTGGTTGTTTTTTTGTTCTCGCTTCGAATGACAGGGGCAGCAGGCCAGAACAAACAACACTTCATTACAAAGAACACAGCCAAGCTTGACCGCGAAACAGAGGAGCTGCACCATGACAGAGTTTCCCTGGAGGTGGGCAAAGTGATCCAGCAGGGCCGGCAGAGCAAGGGCCTCACACAGAAGGACCTGGCCACGGTGAGTGGAGCAGCTCCAGGTGAGGGTGGGCATCTTTCCTGTCCTAGTGGGCAGCTGCAGTGGGATGGTGTCATGGGCTGGAAGTTTGGGGAACGCAGCACCTCTGGTAGCTGATGTCCCAGCAGCTTCAGTTGTCTGGAAAAAGTTCTGAGGTTTGTCTGTGCCAGAGCCTGTCTGTGGCTGCTGAGCTGGTGGGGGGCTGCTCCCCTCCTTCCTCCCAGCAGCTCACACCAGCCCGAGGGGTTTGTACCATCTGGGCTGAGCAGTGTTAGCAACTCACTGCTGTCTGAAGGAACAGCAATCCCTGGCGTTCCTGCTCCTCCCGAAAAGGAGGGAGGTCAAAGTCTGTTCAGGACGGATGCCACCAGCGCTGGGACACTGCAGGGAGGTGCCGGGGGATGGAGTCAGCCTGGGAGCAGCACTTTGTCATCTGTCGTGGTGTAATGAGGGGCCGTTCCTTACCTGTGTGAGTCCTGGGGGACTGCTGCTGAGCATTGCTGTGTTTGAGACTCATCCTCTCTTTCCAGAAAATCAATGAAAAGCCACAAGTTATCGCTGACTACGAATCAGGACGAGCGATCCCCAATAACCAGGTCATGGGCAAGATCGAAAGAGCCATCGGTGAGTTAAGGGAGACGTCAGAAACACTGCCAGTGTTTGGAGGGCTGGTTTGGGGGTAGGTATTTACCTTTTTCCTGTGAGGAATGTTGCTGGCTGGAGTTTATCATGGGTGTGGTGCCATTAAGTCGTGTTCTGATAAAACCTGGATCTGCTGACTGAACCAGAACTGGGAGCTCTTGATCTTTGTCTGCATCTTCACGTGTGGGGCCGCACACCACTCCTGTGTCCTTGCCCCCAAAACCTCCAAGATGTTGAGAGCCATCGAAGCCTGATCGCACTTGTGGAAGGATTTAGTGCTGGTTTTACTCTCCAGGGCTGGTTCATATCCCATCTCCTAAGAAGACAGTTGGTTTTTGTTTGAAGTTGGTCTAGTGCGCCTAGAAACTAAAGCAAGATTCTCCTGAGCTCTGCTCTCTTGCTTGGATGTTCTCTTCCTTAAGGCTGAAATTGCTGGAAATGAAGTTATTGGGTGAATGATTGAGTGCTGATGGTGGTGGTCTCCTTTGTCTTATTCCAGGCCTCAAACTGCGTGGGAAGGACATTGGAAAACCGCTGGAAACCGGCCCCAAAGGGAAATGACAACAAAGGCTCGAAACAGTTTGCTCAGACTGATCTGGCCCAGCTGGTTCTCCTCAACCACTCTGCGTATTGCCAAGCTGAACAAGAGAGTTTCAGACTTGCTTTTGGGGGGAAATCTGCTGAATCTGTACCTGCTGTAAAAAGGCAACCTTAAAGAAGCAATTTTCCTGATGTTTGTTTTTCCTTCCTCCTTTTCAGAGATTGAGGATCTAAACCCCAAGAAAAAACCCAAACCCTGCCTCTGATTTGCCAGAAAACATGTGCATTGTGGTGTTAGCAGCAGCTGATGTTAAGGCACTTAGGGTGGTCTGAAATGTGATCATTTAATTGAAACAATTTGGGGGATGGGTGAGATATATATAAATAATTTGGGAGAGTTGGGGCTTGATCAGAAGTGATGACTCAGTGACTGTATCTCAATGAGTTTGGTTTGGTCTTTCCAGCCTGTTTTAAAGAGATCTATAATAAAGTTTGATACCCTTCAGTTGCCCAGGGGAGCTGCTACATGTGACCAGCTGGTAGTAAATGTTGTGGCCGGGTGTGACAGGAGCTGCATCACCTCTTCCTTCTGGGATTGTAATTAAAGGGACACCTGGGGTGCCTGGGATGAGGGCCAGCACTGTCCCAGCCTTTCTGGCTGTGTCACCTCTCCCTGCACTGGGGATGGCGCAGCTTGGCCAGCAGCCTGGGGATGGAGTCGGTGCTGTGGATGTGAGGGGAGGCTGTGGGCATCTGCAGAGACAGCAGGTGAAGCCTGAGACCTCCTCACGCTTCCTCAGCTCTGTTGGGGCCTCATTTCTGCAGGCAGGACAGGGCTGTGCGGATGGTGCTTGGCCTGACTGAGGCAGCACCTGAGGGGGACGCAGCTGGGTGACAGGGAGACAGGCTCTGGTCGGAATCTGGGGAAGCAGGATGTCCCAGGCCCCTCGGGCTGGGCATGGGGACTGCTCGTCGTGCAGGGGCTGAACGGGGCTGTGTGTGGGGCTGGCTTTGGAATTCACAGTGTTGAGCTGTGAAAGCTGGGGGCGAGGGAGGGGTCCTGGGCTGGGGGTGTGCTGGGTGGGGGACCTGACCCTGAGCCCAGCCTGCACCTCAGGAACATTTTTGGGTTTCCCAGTGACATTTAAAGGCAAATTATCAAGGGCACTGGCAAGGTGTGTGGGCAGCACCCAGGGGTGCTGTGTGGTGCCCCTCTCTGCTCCCAGCCCTCCCACCCACCACTCGCCCTCCCCAAAACCAGCAGAGGCACTGGGCTTCCTCCCCATGGGGTCTCTGTGCCCTGGGAGCGCTTTGTGCTTTGTCGGGGGTGTGGGAAGTGGCTCACAGATGCTCTGCAGCACCCACTGCTCTTCCCAGCTCTGGGGGCCAGGAGCCCACACTTGCCCCCCCTTCCATGGCCAGAACCCGGTTTGGATGAGGACGGCCACTGTGAGAACTCCCACTCCCGCCCCCTGCCAAAGCACGGGCACGTTGCTGTGTCTTGGAAGCAGAAAGTTCATGTTACAAACAAGAAAAATGCTTTTCCCGAGCACTTGGAGGTAGTGATGACAGCGCTGTGTCCCTCTGCGGGGCCAGCTCCCTGGGTCGCCAGCTCCCTGGTGCTGGGGGCAGAGAGCAGGCAACTGCTGGAGTGCGGGTTCCTGTCCAGGGATGGTGGGCCCAGGGGAGCGGGCAATTCCTGCTGCTGACTGCTGATTTCAAGCCTCATCCGCCGCCCTTGGAGATATACTGACCTTGTCCTGCAAAGAAAGGTGAGTGGGAATTGGCGATGAACGCGGGCTGGCTGCTGTGAAACACCAGGATTTCCTCCGGGCTGCAGTGAGGCCAATCTGTGTGCCAGCCCCCTGTGACCCCGGCAGAGACACCAAAGCCCCATGGCGCCTGTGGGCTCCAGGTTTGTTGTCGGAGTCCGTGCAGGGGCTGGTGGCTCTGCCGCAGATGGCACCGGATCTGTCCAAGGGTCCTGCAGCCTAAGCCCCCTTGCACAAATTTGAGTGCTGGCTGAGTGAGGATGAGCCAGATTTGGCAGACCCTCTTCCTACAAGGCTCAGGGGTGGGAGCACACTCAGCTCTTTCTGGAGCAGCTGCCTGGGGGCAGCAGCAGTTTCAGGCCAGTCCTACAGCTCCGGGTCCCTTGTTTGTCAACAAGCAGATAAGAGGCACAGCCCTTTGCACCTCTCTGTCGCGTTGGCGGAATGCGGGGTCAGGGAGAACCTGCTGGCATTTGCTGAACTTTTAGGAAAACGCTGTTTTGGCACAGCTGGGGTAATCAGGAAAGTCCTTCACCCTGTCCTTACATCTCGGAAGGTGATGTTGTCAAAGCCCTGGGGGCTGTTGCTCTCTTCAGGTGTCCTGCTCGCTGGCGCTCGCGGCTTCAGCCAGTACCAGCCCCCAGCAGCCACCAGCGCCACGATGATGAGGGCCAGGAGCAGGCTGAGCACCACCTCCGCCACGAAGCTGCCGGAGGGTTTCTCTGCAGGGAGAGGAAATGCTATCAGGCTCGACCCACCGCCCAGAGAGCTGCCTCCAGCCTCAGCCCAGCACCCTGGGAAGCTCCGGATTGACATTTCACAGCCAGAACCGGCCCCCTCGCACCTTCCACGGGACTCTCCAAGGGGCCGGAATGGCAGCCCACCCTGGCGCTGTACGTGATGTCATCCAGCGCCACTGTCCCCTCCATCGGCCACCTCCGTGTGGCGATCTCAAAGCTGATCTGCGGGGGAAGGTGGAGTCTGGGGGGACTGATGCGCGCCCGCAGTCCCACTGCGGCCCAGGGTGGCCCCGCTTACCTGGAACTCCGCGGGGCTCTGCNCAGCTCCCCGCTGGCTGCAAGGGCGGCCGGGGGCGCCTGGCGTCACCAGCTGCCCCGAGCCCACAGACGCCATCCAGCCCGCCCAGCCCATCCCCCAGCGGGAATGGGCCATCCCCGCTGCCCAGCCGGAGCTGAAGCAGAGTGCCCGTGGCCCACGGGTGGGGACGACTGAGGCCCCCACTCCCACGCGTGACACCCAAGGACGGCACCCGCCCCCTGCCCCTGCAGTGCTCACAGAGGTGCTCCGGGATGTCCATGTGGTACCAGAAGCGCAGGCAGGAGCCGGTGGCCGCGGGCAGGGGTGGGCTCTCCAGCAGGGCACTGGTGCCCCTGGCCCCCAGCACGCTGGTGTCGAAGTGCACGTAGTGACCTGGGCAGGTAGGGACAGAGCGCTGGGTGTCCCCCAGTCCTGCACCCATTTGTCCCACCCCACTTGCCCCACTCTATCCCAAAATGCCCGGAGTGATGCCTGGAGGACAACACAAACCAGACCTGCACCTCACTGCCCTTGGGACTGAGCTGTCCCTCCCAGGCGAAGAGGGCACAGGGCTGCCGTGGAGCCGGGCCTCACAGGATGTACTGAGCTGACGCCATCCAGCCCCAGCTCCTCTTCCTCCCTCTGGCCATGCCAGCGTGCCCGGGTAGGGATGGGTGTTTCCTACCATTCCTTGTGCCCAGGGTGTGATCCTGCTCGGGGCTGGGGTACTTGGCCAGGGTGACCCCGCTCTTCCAGCCCCAGGCCAAGCTGTGCAAGCGGGGGTCCGAGGGGCTGCTCCAGCCACAAGTGTCCTGCTCGAAGTCACAGGATGCTGGGAGGAAAGAAGGGCTGTGAGACACCCGGTGCTACCTGGCAGGAGATGGGGCACCTGGGTGGTAGATACCACTCCCAGCTTTGGACCAGGCCAGGCTCAGGGCAGGAACAGGTCTGTCCCCATCCCCATGGCTTACGTGCCCCCACAGGATGTCCCATCCCCCCCATCTGATCCACGGTGCCCCTGTGGGGTGGGCTCTCACCTGGTTCAGGGCAGGCTCCATCTGACACGTGCAGGTCGTCCAGCGCGATGTACCCGTGGTCACCCCCAGCCCCCACTGCCTCAAACACCACCTGGGCAGGGGGACATGCTGAGGCTGGCAGCCTCCACGCACCCCTTGTCACCCCCAGCTGCCCCCAGCACCCTGCCCTGTCTCACCTGCCAGTCCCCATCGGGCTGGACGGTGGCGTGGCTGCGGTGCCAGCTGCTCCCCTCCATGGTGCTCACGCTCAGAACTTTTGTCCGCACCCTGCTCTGTGCCACGAACACCCGGAGGGAGCCTGCCCGGGGCACCCAGCATGGAGGAGGGGCCCAGGGCTGTGCTGTGTGGGGCCCCCACACATCTGGAGGTGCCCGCAGGGGTCTCAGGGTGGGTGGTGCTCACCTGGGGTCCCAGCGCTCAGCTGGTACCAGAAGGACAGGCACTGGGTGGGCACAGACGGCTGGTAGGGCTGGGAGGTGAGGACAGCCGTGTGCCCTGCAGGCAGGGAGAGCCTGCCCGTGTTCACCACCATGTAATGGCCTGGGGGAGAGAAGCCCCTGTGCTGAGACCCCTGCCCAGCCCTGCTGGGCTGCACTAGGGGACAACTGGGGCTGGGTTTCTCCCCCAGGTCAAGGAGTCTCCCCAGTTTGGGGACCTCCCCAGAATTAGGGAGCCCTGGGGCTGGGAGACTCTGGGTTTGGGGAGTCCCAGGGTTGGGGAGCCCTGTGCAGTATTGCCTTGTGCTCATCCTGGGGAGGGCAGGCAGGGCTGGTGTGGGGTACAGGGGGGACGCTCAGAGCAGCAGGGGAGCAGCAGGGCTGCCACGGCCCCGTACCTGCGGCGGTGCCGGTGGTGTGGTCGGCCGCAGGGCCGGCGCTGGTGCCGGTGCCATTGCTCTGTCGCTGCCAGGTGCCCTTTCCGCTGGCTGCCAGCTCACAGCCCTCCGCCTCGAAGGAGCAGGAGAGCTCGGCCCCACAGGGCCCCGCTGTCTGCGCCAGGTCGTCCAGCCCCACATCCCCCAGGAACCCGTCGTGCAGTGCCTCGAAAGCCACCTGTCCCCAGGCAGCGGTGTCAGACACCCTGTGCCTTGCTGGTGCCAGGGACATGGGGGCCTGGTCCTCACCTGGTACCGCTGCTGGCCTGTGGCGGGCAGTGTCGCCCATGCCTGGTGCCAGATGCTGCCCTGGGTCCCTTGGCGGGTCCACAGCACCACCTCCTCCCCTCCCTCTGGCCGCAGCTTGAGGTTCAGGGTACCTGGGCAGAGGGGGGCATGGGGCAGCCATCCCACACCCCCTGGGGACCCCACTGCCCTCAGAGTGGAGCCAGGCCGGGGCACCCCGGCAGGATGCCATGGGGCACGTACCAATCTGTGGGCCAGCCAGGCGGTACCAGAAGGAGAGACAGCGTGGGGCAGCGGCTGGCTCCTGGCGGGAGGTGAGGAGCTGGGCCCGCTGCCCGTGACTCCATGGCACAGAGGGGTCCACAGACAAGAAGTAGCCTGAGTGTTGGGGACAGCCAGGGCGGAGGGGTCATGGTGTGAGTGTTCCGCATCACCCACAGCCCAGATCTGGGTGCTCCCAGGCTGTCCGAGCTGAGCTTGCTCCATAGACATGGGGCTGCTGGGAGTGCACAGGGCATGTCTTGGCCCTGGGGACTGAAGGCTATGGGATGCCCTGGGCTCCTGGGTTCCCCTGAAGAGCAGCCAGCCCCTTACCCGAGCCGGTGGTATGGTCAGAGCCCTGTCCCTGCCCCGTGCTGCGGACCCATTTGAAGTCACTGGACAGATCCTGGTACCAGCCACACATGTCCCTCTCAAAGTTGCAGGACAGCTCTGGCCAGAGAGAGGTGACACAGTAGAGGTGGAAGGGGATAAGGCACCACTAAAGCAAATGGGTCTCCCAAATGCCCCTTTCCCCGTGCTCCCCTGCCCCACTCCCCAAGTTTACCCCATGCAGGGGTCCCAGGCCAAGGCAGGATATGTGCTTGGCTCTGCCCCTCAGCCTTCTGCACCATGGTCTGGTTCTCGGACAGAGTGACAGCCCCCAGGCAGCCCCTGTGGAAAGGGTCTGGGGTCACCCTCCCTGCCCACGTGCCCCTGGCCGTACCCGCAGCCGTGGGTGACACTGCGTCGGGGTAGCACTGCTCGAATGTCACGTTGTCAACACTGACATTTGCCACACCCTGGAGATCCACCTGTGCCAGCAGCTCGACCTGGGGGCAGCAGCCATGAGCCCAGGCTGCCCCGAGCCCTGGCACTGTCCCACTGGAAGCCCCCCCGGCTGGTCCTTGTGCGTCCAGCACACCTGGAAGGGCCGGCTTCTCTGTCCCAGCGGGACACGGACGCGACCCCCAGCTGTGCTGCCGCGACCTTGTGTCTGCCAGGCCAGCTGGGTGGTGCCCGTGGTGTGATCTGTGACGCTGATGGCGAGGAAGCCTGGAACAAGAGGCAGTGCAGAGGCTGTGGGCATCCAAAACCCCTGTCCACCCTCCATGGCACCAGCCCATGGTCACAGAGTATGGGGACACGGATGGGGACACGGACACCCCAGCTCCAGGGTGCTGTGATGGGGCAAAGCAGGGTTGGGAGAGGCAGTGAGGGCAGGGGGGCACGGGGGCCTCTGGGGGCAGGAAGCAGACAGGGCACCCCGGGGGTGGGCTGGAGGTTACCTTGGGGGTCACTGTGGATGCGGTAGCTCATCTCCATGGTGCAGGCAGGGCCAGAGGGGCCCAGCGGAGGCGATCGTGCCTTCGCAGGACCCACCATCTGTCCTTCTCCTGTCTGGAGGGCCAGGGAAGTCCCTGGCACAGAAACACTCTGTGAGGTGAGCACCGGGGTCCCACATCGCTGGTAGCACCCCAGCCCCACATCCTGCCTGGGCACCGCATCACCTGGGTCCCTGTGGTGCTGGGCACTGAAGAGCATTGTCTGGGTGCTGGGAACAGCCTCACCTGTGAGGAAGCTGTCAGGTTCAGTGACCCTCTGCAGACCCCAGCGCAGGTGCCCCACGCTCACGTCATGCCAGCCCCCAGCCCCTGACTCGAAGGTTGTTGTCCCTGCAAAGTCAAAGAATCCCTGAATCCCAGACTGGTTTGGGCTGGAAGGACCTTAAAGCCCATCTCATTCCACCCCCCTGTCATGGGCAGGGACACCTTCCACTATCCCAGGTCATTCCAAGCCCCGTCCAACCGGGCCTTGGACATTTCCAAGGATGGGGCAGGCACAGTTTCTCTGGGCAACCCAAAACTCCAGGCTCAGTCTTCCCAGGCCATCGTGCTACCGGGGGCTGTGCAGGCACTCGAGTGCCCTGGCCATGCCAGCCCAGGGGTGCCTGGTCCCCTCCACCGCCAGGGTACTTGTGCAGGGGGCTGCCCTGGCTCTCACCACAGCGCTTCTCGTCGGAGCCATCAGCACACGTGTCAGCGAAGTCGCAGGCCAGCTCTGCGGCGATGCAGTCCCCGCTGTCACAGGCCACCTCGTCTGCTGCACAGGGGCTGGCACCTGCCTGGCTCGGCACTGTGACCACAGGCTTCTCTGATGGTGAAACACCCCGGGATGGAGCACAGTGGTGAAAGGGCTCAGCAACAGCATCAGTGTCAACCCTTCGAGTCCCTGTCCTCTGTCCCTAAGCATCTCCCTGGCTCTCCATTTCCCCCATCCTGTCCCATCCCGTCCCAGCTCAGCCCAGCCCAGCTGCCACACCAGCTGAAGGGGACCCAGTAAGAGCTGCTTGTGTGACATGTTTTGGCACAGAGGATGGAGTGTCACAGCCACAGAACAAAGACACCAGCATCCCAGGGCATGTTTGCTGTGCTACACACCCAGGATGGTCCCTGTGATGAGCAGAGGCACAGGCAGACCATGAGGCGGGTCCTTCAGGGACGGTGCCATGGGCACAGAACACCTGGGACACTGCCCACCAGCTCACCCTGCTCCTTCATACAGCCCTGGGACAGGATCAGGTCATCGATGGCCACAGTCCCCCCGTTGCTGGCCACCCCCTCGATCAGCACCTGCAGGAAAGCACCATGCAAGCAACATCAGCAAGGGATCCGGCACAGTGCGGGGGGATTAGGGTGACACCAGGGAGCCACGGGATGGGGGAGCCAGCACTGTAATGGACTGACATTTTCCCCAGGATGGGACTCAGTGGGAGCAGGGGCGGTGCTGCGGCTGACAGGGGTGCACAGCGTGGGCCACAGTGGGGTTGGGGGACGGTGCTGCCCCTGTATGCAGCTCTGGTCCCTGACCCCAGAGACAGCCCAGCTCCCCACAGCACAGCACCAGCCCACCTTGAAGGGAACCGTCACGTTGAAGTCCACTCTCTCCCGGACCCAGCAGCTGCCCAGGTCTCCCGTCCTCTCCCTCATCAGGTGCTTGGCAGAGTTGGTCACGTAGGAGATGCTAAGGTTGCTGGTGGCCGAGCCATGGAGGTGGCAGTACAGCACGAGCTGGGGATGGGGAGGAGGGTGAGCCTCAGGGCAGGGGCACACAGCCCCCTGCATTCCACAGAGGGGCTGCGAGGAGCTCAGAGCTCCCAATGGGCACCAGAGATGTCACCCAGCCACCCCCGAAAACCTGATGCCCATCCCCAGCAAGGGCCAATCACAGCCTCAGTCCCACATGAGGGTCCCCACACCTGGGAGCCCCATGTCCCGTCACTACTATGTCCACATGGGCTGTCACATGAGGTCCCAGCCGTGACTCACAGAACAGGAGTTGGTGGCTCGGAAAGTGGGGCTGATGAGCTGAGCTGTGCCGCCAGCCTGTGCAGTGGGGGCACCATCCACGTGGAGGAAAAAACCTGCAGGAGATGCTGGGGCTGAGTGGAGCCGGGCAGGCGCGTGGGTGCAGGACACGGCTCTCCTGAGCAGAGCCCGGGAGTGTGTCACCCCAGGGCACGTCCACCTGCAGTGGGGCTCCGCCGGGGAGCCCCGCCACGTACCAGCCCTGCTGTTGTTGCTGTGGTCCCGAGTGGGAATGCCGTAGGAGGCACCCAGGTTCAGGCTCGTGTTCCTGCCCCACACCGGCGGCCCGGCCGCCGCCTCCCAGCCACAGAGACCGTGGTCAAAGGAGCAGCGGGTGAAGTTCTCTGTGGGGAGAAGGGGCAGCAGTGACCCGGAGACCGGGGTCCCAGTCCTCGCTTGGACAGGCAGGTCCCTGCGATGGGCTGGGCTGATGCCATCCCTCTGCAAACCCTCAGGGTCATTTTGCCCTCCCGGGCACGGGGCAGAACTGGGGGGACCCCAACCGGCCCAGAGCTCAGCTTTGCCCCACCAAGGCAAACCCTCAGCCCATCCGCAGGGCTCCTCCCGGGGCCAGGGGTGCTCACCGCACCGCACCGCGCCCTCGTCCGAGCCGTCCCCGCAGTCGTCGGTGCCGTCGCAGAAACGATGCTGTGCCAGGCAGCAGCCGCGGTGGCAGGGGCTCTCCCGGGCCCCGCAGACCTGCTGCCCGACCTCTGGGGTGGGGGGACACATGTCAGCGAGTGGCTGGTCCCACAGGGACACGGTGAGCACCTCCACACAGCTCCCTGGGGTGGCTCAAGGGACAGGTTTTCACTGCCCACCTCATGCTCAGGCCAGGGCATGGTGCCCCAAGACACAGCAAGCAACGGGAGAGCTCCCCCGGGTTTTGCACCCCAGCCAGCTCCCCCAAGATCCCAGCTCACATCCCAGCAGATGTGGGACTCGCCTGGTAAGCCACAGTTCCTGAACATGATGTCATCGAGTGCCACCTCTGCCCCGCAGGTGGGTGGTTGTGTCAGGGAGAAGATGAGCTGTGATGGAGGATGGGGATGGCATGAGCTGCCCAGGCCCCTCGGGGTCCCAGAGCATGCCCCAGCTCCTCCAGTCCCAGCTATGGGGACAGTGCCCGGGTACCGACACTGTCTCACCTGGAACTGCTCTGTGATCCGGCCAGGGTAGGCAACCAGCTGGTGCCAGCCCTCAGTGCTGCGCTCGGGGCTCTGCCACAGCCCCACCACGTCGTCCCTGTGTGCCACCGCCAGGCGCAGCACCGGCTGCTCTGTCTGGTTCAGCCCTGAGGGAAGCCGCAAAAGTGCCCTCAGTACAGGGCACCCTGGGATCCCCGAAAGAACGAACAGAGCCCCACCAGCTCTGGGGCCTGGAGCCGGGACCCCCAGGTCCCACCAGCTCTGCGTGTGGAGCGTGGAAGAGGCAAACAGGATGGCAAAGACCTATCTCAAGGTGCGGGTGGCTCTGTCCCTGCCATAGGGACAGAAGGCCCCATCCCTCCCCACTGCCTCCCATCCTCACTGCCCAGTAGCCAACACTGCCTGTGCCCACCTTGGGTGCCCTCACAGCTCCCTGAGAGGTGGTACCAGGCTCTGATCTCACATGTGGCAGCTGCTTCCCGCATCTCTGGTGACCTGAGCCAGGCCGTGGCTGCGGTCTTTGCTGGGGGGGACGTGGTCACCAAGAACCAGCCTGGGGAGGGCAGAAAGCAGAGCAGGGGCTGCAGCCCCATGGGACGGCACCAGAGCTGTGCCAGCACTACTCCTGCCTCTCCATCCATGGGTCTGCTCCATCCCCTGCACCCTGCAAGGATGGGTGTCCTGGCATCCCAGCTCCGGGGCACCCATAGTCCAGTGGAGCAGCGCTGTGGGTGCCCAGAGCCTGCTCACCAAGCAGCTCCCCCTTACCCAGGTCAGTGCCCACGGTGTGGTCTGAGTGAGGCCCCGTGCCCCACATGGCCAGACTGGCCCGGCCCCGCACCCATCCATACGTTGAGGTGCCCACGTCCTGCCAGCCACAGTCACTGTCCTCGAAGTCACAGGTGAAGGGGGTGCCCAGCACTGCTGAGCCCTGTAGGTACCCTGAGGGTGGGCAGATGGGGAGTCAAGGCAGGTTTGGGGCCACTCTGGGGACCTGTGCCTACCCCAGGGAACTGCACCCGCCTCGGGGGGCTGCACGTACCCAAGGGACCTGTGGCCAGCTCGGGGGACCTGCACCCAGCCTGGGATCCTGCACCCACCTGGCAGACTCACCTGCGCTCAGGTGACCTGTGCTCACCCTGGACACCTGCACAAGGGACCTGCCCTGACCCCATGGATCTGCACCCACCCTGGGGTCCCATACCTATCCTGGGCACCAGCACCACCCCAGGGACCTGCACCCACAACACCCCCCACTACCTCACCCCAGGAGCAGGGCCTGAGAGTGGGTCTGGGGGCCTGGGCACCCACCACACTGGTTCTCGTCCGAGCAGTCGCTGCAGTCACAGACGAAGTTGCAGAGCTGCTCAGCCACGCTACTGCAGCTGTTGATGACCACGGACCCACTGGGGAGGACGGTTCCAGCTACGGGAAAGACAGCGGGGCTGAAAATCCTGCAGGGAACCAGGCACGGTGCCCGCAGCAGGTGACGGAGGGCACGTGTGACCTGCAGGTGACATTTGCCTGGGCACCTCGGTTTGGGACCCTGCTGAGGCAGGTACTGAGCTCTCGGTGGCATCTTCCCTTGGACGGCCCCCCGTCACTGCCCCGGCACCCCACACCTCTCACGCTGCCACCTCCCTCCGTCAGCCTCGGGGTGCCGGAGCCTGCGGGGGCACTGACTCTGCTATATCGGACCCGAGCTTCGAGTCCCAGCCCCCATTTTGGAAGAAACAGGAAAATCTGGGCGTTTTCTGTCCCACGTTGAACAAAGCCATTGCTGATCCCCAACCCGGTGCTGGGGGCTCCGGCACTCGCTCACCCTGGCAAGCCCGGGCTGACTTCACCAGCAGAGCCCAGCGGGCTGGGCTGTGCCTGCCCCGGCCCCCAGAGCTGGAGGAAACTACCGGGGAGGACCAGAGTGGAGCAGCCAGCACGGAGGCCCCTTCCCTGCAGCGATACGACCCCCGCCCGCGGCGGCAGAGCTCACCCAGCAGCACCAGGAGGGCCAGCGTCGCCTGCCCGCCCGCAGCCATCCCGGCCACCGCGACGGTGAAACACAGCTGGGAGAGACCGTGAGCCCCGCGCTGGAATGTACCCCCCAGGACCTGCCTGCGTTGGACTTCAGCCCCTGTTATCGGCTCCCCGATCGGACAGCGGGTTTACAGCGAGGCTGCGCCGGCTGGGACAGCGCACCGCGATCCTGTCACGCAGCACCGCCGGCACCACAGCAGCGAGCTGGAGCCAGGTGCCCCAGGGACACCTTCGGCTGTTCCCCGCTGAACCTCTCTTCTTCAGCCCGTGCTCCACCCAGGACAAGACGGTGGGCGCCGCTCTGGCTGAGATGGGGCACGGCCCCGTGGAATGCACCGGCTTGCTGAGGGATGGGGACACTTCTGCCGAGCCAGGGATGCTGCCAGCCCTGTGGGGGAAGCTGGCACCTCTGCCAGTTCCTGTACATAAGGAGAGTGGGAGAGCCTTTGGGTGCGGGATTGGCAGTGGGCTGCACTCTGGCCAGGAAGAACAGCTGAGCTGGGAGTCAGCGGTATCTCCAGTATCCCATCCTACCCTGCCCTATGGCCGTGTGAACTCATTCCCTCTTCTCTTGTCACTCCAAGCTCTTGCCCCAAGACCCTCTCCAGCTCTCTTGGAGTCCCTTTAGGCACTGGAAGGGGCTCTAAGGTCTCCCTGGAGCCTGGGGATCCAAGGTGCCATCGGTAGGAGCCAGCGCTCACCCTGCTCTGCTCCAGCTGGCAGGAACATCTCAGCACTCAGCTCATGACTGCCACGGGGCGGAGGGGCACAGCTCCAGGGCCACTACCAGGCCATTCTAGGGGCAGAACACTCCTGGCAGAGCCCCAGCAAGGGCTGATGAGCCTGGAAGAAGCACTGCTTGGCGGCCAGAGCCCCATAGTTCAGCACCAGTGTTGCCTGGCAATGACAACTACTGCCCCCACCGACCTGGGCAGGCGAAGCAGCGGCTGCTACCCCACAGAACCCCTCTCACCTCTGCTGCTGGAGCCCCCGTGCCCAGAGAGGGGCCCTGCTGAGCAGATCCTCCCCTTGAGCCGACAGCCTTGGACCATGGACTGCAGCAGGATTGCATCAGGGGCAGTAAAACACAGGCTCAGCTCCTTCTCCCAGTGCCAGCAAGGCCCAGTGGGAGTCAGCAGCCCCACATCTCCCAGCCCAAGCATGCCAGAGCAGGAACCCTGCCCAGGAACCTGGCAGCACTGAGCTGGCTGTGGGCCAGTGCCATGGCCACTGGCAAAGTAGCCACCAGCCTCCTGGGTGCCATGGGCAGAGCATCTCTCACAGGTCTCACAGGTCTGAGCCCTGCCCTTTGCACTGGAGATGCTGGGCTCCCAGTATGAGATGTGGGCACACTGGAGCAGATCGAGCCAGGGGCCATGATGATGATCACAGGATAGTACAGAATGGAAGGCACAACTGGAGGTCACCCCATCCCACTGCTCTGCTCCAGGAGGGCTCCCTGGAGGATGTGTCCAGATGGGTTTTGAGTATCTCCACAGGAGATTCCCTGATGATGATGATGGGACTGGATGCCCCACGAGGAGAGGCTGAGCTGGATGTGCCCAGTTTGGAGAAGGTGCAGGGGGATGTCACCCTGCCAGGAGGGTGTAGGGAGCCAAGCCTTCGAGCAGGGAGCAGCTCAGCAAGGGCTGAGACAGCAAGAACACAGTGAGAACACCAAATGCCACTAAAAGAAAAACCTGTTTTCCTGTGAGGGTTGTCAAAACCAGAGCAGGCTCCCAGGCTGCTGGGGAGTCCAAGCCAGGGAGATTCTCAAACCCTACCTGGTCACAGCTCCCAGCAGCCTAATTCTAGAACAGAATCATGGAATTCCCTGTGTTGGAAGGGACCCACAAGGACTACTGAGTCCAGCTCCTGACCCTGCACAGCACATTCTGCCTCAGCTCTTTCCAAGGCAAATCCTGATACACCTTCTGCTGTCCCCACCCCAGACTCTGCCTGCTTGCATGCCAGGCCCCCCTCGAGGGGCTGAAAACCTGGCAGGTTCCTTCCACTGTCAGCAGGCACAACCCAGAGCTGGGAAGGAGCAGCTGAGCCGTGAGCATGGCCACCCGAGCAGCTGTGCTCCCCCAATGAGTTTAATTTTCACAGATACACGTGGGATGAGCCCTGGGCACCAGGAGGCCAGGGCAGAGCAACCACTGGCTTCACCAGCTTTGCCGTGCCAGGGACGTGGGAGCACCCGGCACGGGGACAGTCCAGTGATGGTGGAGAGCAGGCGAATTCAACACAGAGGAAAATCAGGAGAGCCCGGAGCACCGCTGAGCACAGGAAGCCTGCTGCCACCGCCCCAACACTGCATGCAGCCAGGCCAGCACCACAGGCAGAGGAGTCAGTACCCTTCATCCGCCCAGGTGATCTCGTAGTCGGGATACTCGGCCTTCAGCTTCTCTGTGGTCACAGCGTGGTCTGCTCGTCCAAAGCCCTGCATAGGAAAGAGGGTTCCCAAGGAGAGCTAGTGGGTGACCACCTGCAGGGAAGCCCAGCAAGTCCCCAGGGCAGCTCCAGCAGATCCCAGCAGCAGAGAGGCCACAGAGCCTGTGCCAACCCCTCTGTGGCAGCTCTACCTGACTCCAGCTGAGGCTGGCATAGCACCAAGGCAAGAAGACAGTGCCACCCTGAAGCTGGGAAAACTGGGTGGCCCGGGGACCACCACCAGGCCCTGGTCCCAGCTGGGCTCTGCACCCAGCACAGCTGGTGCTGCAGCACAGCCCTGGGCCAGGGTCAGCATCCAGGGACCCACCACACTGGTGATGTCCCCGAGGGTGCCTCCAGAACCCTTACAGGGCCCCTACAGCACCTGAAATTCCTGCAGGAACGCCCTCAGGACACACAGACAAAGTGGGAACAGGGTTCTTGTGCAGCCCAGTTCCCCCCGGCAGCGCCCAGCGCTGGGCACAGGCACTGCAGGACCCCACGGGATGCCCGGGGGCTCTGGGTGTGTGGCAGCCCCACACGCAGGTTCCAAGGGTTCATGGGGTGACCCCGCTCTGGCCAAGCACTGCTCACCCGAAAGGGCTGTGCGAAATTTCCCCTCCCTGGGCACTCGGGAGAACGCCCAGCACCCCCGGGAGCGCCGCCCTGCTTGCCCCTTCCATCCCGAAGTGATGCGGTGCCAGCTCGGCCGCGGTCAGTGGGACCCACACCGGGGAGGGAGGTGCCGCGTCCATGCGTGGGTGCCCGCCGGCTTCCGCTTACCACCGAGTACCCGTAGACGTGGATCTTCCTCTCCTCGGGCCGGTGGGAGACGCGGCCGCCGCCCAGGCACTCGCAGCTCAGCCCGTGCCGCGCCAGCTCCTCCGCGGTGCGCTCGAACAAGTCGGCTGCAGGGAGGGAGCGGGGGAGGGCGCGGGGACCCCCCG
>WEIT01025857.1:259600-312678 GCA_013389985.1 Dryoscopus gambensis | reverse complement strand
CGGAGCCGGTGTCAGGGCGATCGCGCCCGCAGGGTGACGGCTCCGCCGGGAATGGGCTGGGGCGCGCCTCGAGTGGAGCGTGAGCAGCCCCGGTGAGGCAGCCCCCGGCTCTCGCTCGGCTTCCCGAGCAGCACGGAACGGGCCGGGGTGCCACCCGCAGCACCAGGCGGCTGGGTCCGTGCCGTGCTCCCGTGGGCTGTGATTCCGTGGGAAGAGGCTGCAGCCAGGGCTGGCCAGGCCTCTGTGCAGGGGGTGGGTGCTGGGTCCTCCCCGCGGGTGCCACAGCCACCCAGGCAGTGATGAGGGCTCCAGCACGGGGGGAACGGTGTGCGGCACACCAAAATGGGGATGGGGGGCTGTGGCACCCACCGAGGCCCACCCTGTGGGAAACGGGGGTGACTGGCACCCAGTGCCTCACCATGCCTGGGCCTTGTGTGTGACTCTGGGAAGTGCTGGGGCTGCCCCACTCCCTCCCACAGCGCTCAATTCACAGCAGAGATGAATATTCGATCATTCGTACCTTCCCTTTTCCCATCCTCACTGTGTGGGCAGCCACAGCGGGAGGCACAGGGTGGGCACAGAGCGCCCACCGCAGGACCAGTCTTGGGGGAGCAGAAAGGGTCTGGCAGCCACCCCACCCCTGCTTCTGGGGAAGGGCTGAGGGGGGAGCAGCCCAGGCAGGGCTGGGGGCACAGGGAGGGGAGGGCAGTGCAGCGGGCAGCACCACTGCAAGCTGCTGTGAAATCCCGTGTTTCCAAGGTAACGTGGGGATCCCACAGCTGGGAGAGGCAGAGCTGCAATGGGATGAGATGCTCGCTGCTGGCACCCTGCAGCTCCTGTCTGCGGGTGATGCTCTCCTTTTCCCAAGCTGCCTAGCATTAGCGTGATGCCTGGCTGGGGGTAGGAGGGTCTCCCCTCTTTCCAGCTTCTCTCCTCCTCTCTTCCCTCTCATCGCCTCCCTGCCTCCAGCTCTGAACCAAGGGAGAAACCAGGCCCTGCTGCCCACTTGGGGGCTGGGGAGGGAGCTGGACCCTGCCCTGCAGCCCCCATGGGTTTGGTGGTGCCCAAGGATGAGGTGAAGCCTTTTGAGCAGCTCCTGAGAGGTCCCTGCCTGCACAGAGAGCTGTAACTCCACATTCCTTCCCACACTGGGAAGGACCAGTTGGTCCCCAAAGGCTCACAGGAATCCAGTCTAGAGGTCAGGCTCAGGGCATCCATCTGCTGACCCCCAGCAGGGCCACGGGCAGACCCTGTTTCAGACTCCCTCGCGCCCCATGGGGGCTGTGAGGAGGGATCTCGGTGTTGCCCTGCCACCAGTGCACTGCGTGGGATGCTGAGCCTCCCTCCAGCCCCCCTCAGAGATGCCACACACCGGCCTGGTCACTCGGGACCTCTGGTAGCTGCAGGGGTGCCCAGACACCGGTGCCGGCCCCAGCGGGTGGGAGCCCACCACTCACATCTGCCATGGAGCCGCTGCCTGCCAAAGGCACAGGGAGGGGTGTTTCTCCTGCCAGCTCCAGCGAAAGCCTGCTCTTTTCCCAGCTGGCTGGCTCCCTCCCGCAGCCAGCCTGCAGACTCGGACTGCAGCCGCGGCTGCTGCCCAGGCCAAACCTCGGGAGTGCTCTCCGCGCCCTCCTGGAGCGTGGAGAGGCGGGATGGACACCCCGCAGGTGTCCCCTGCCACCCGGGGGCACAGCAACCCCTCCGCCTCCCACGTCCCCTCCGTGGTGATGGAGCTGCCCCGCTGCCTCCCCTCCTTCTCCTGCCCTAAGGCAGAGCCTGACAACAACCTGGGGGTAACCAGGAGTTTTAGGGGCTCCCAGGCTGGCTGCCCCATGGCAGTGTCCCCACGCAGCTCCAGGCAGAGCACGCAGACAATCCTGCTTTACCCTGGAATGGTGTCCTGTTCCCCACGGGCTACTGAGCCCTCAGGTCAGCCGACCTCGCCACACCTCACCCCACTGGGGTCTGCCTGAGCCCACGGGATCACTGAAGGTGCCAGAGGATCATTCCCTCTGCTCAGCAACTGCCCTGCCAGGGGCTGGAAAGGAAGGCTGGATACTCACCGCGGAGCACCCTCAGGCCAGGAACACGCCCGATGTGCCTAAGACGCTGCAGGTTGGTTTTGGAGGCAAACCCACAAGTTAAAGAGGCTCAGCCACTTGCCCTGGTATCTCTATGCAGCAGACTGAGCCAGCGCTGGATTAATTATATTATGCCATGATTGAGGCTGTTGCTAGGCTACAGCCCCGGTCCCTAAGCCCGTCCTACTGCAGGGTTTCCCCACCATCACTCATCCGGCTGCTCCGGGGCATCCCAAAGGACAGGGAAGCACCATGGGCTCTCCAAGCTGCTGGACCCTTGGATGTGGGGACGTTGCAGGCAGCAAACCCACCGTGTCCCCAGCCCAGGTCCATCCTGTGCCAGGGCTGGGGGCAGCCAGGTTGCCCCGCAGCCCCCCAGAGCCCCCAAGAGCACTCACAGCTTTACACATCTGTTTTGTGTCCTGCTAAAATCCAAGTTCCAATGACCTTTTCATGTTCACTGCTGGGAGGAAGGAAGCAAATTCTCACCCTGGGCCTTGGCAAGCCACGGAAAGGCTTGTCATGACTTTCTGGGAGCAACAGAAATAGGGCAAAGCTGCATTCCCCAAAGGGCACCATCGGGGCACTCCTCGCGTGTGGCCCTTGGCACTGACCGTGGGGGATGAAGAAGGCTGGGTGCACTGGTGGGACAGGCTACAGCCCCAGGGCAGAAGGCAATGGACAGCTTTCCACAGGGATCATAAAATCATGGAGTGGCTTGGGTCGGAATGGTCCTTAAAGATCAGCTGGTTCCAACCACTTGCCATGGGCAGGGGAACACCTGGAGTGGGGGTGGCAGGAGCTGCAGGGACTTGTCAGCTTGTCCTGGTGCTGGTTCCCTACCTGGGGATCGCCAGGAGGCAACCACAGGCCAGGTACCAGCCATGGTCTCTTGGGCACAGGCCCTGCGGGGCTGGGGCACATGGCTCAGCAGCTTGGGTGATAAATCTGCACTTCTCCCTCCTACTGCTCGAAACCCAGTCCCTGCAGCTCTGGCCAGCATCAGCTGCAAGAAACTGCAGTTCCTCAGCCTCAAGCTCTTGATTTTTTTTTTTTTTTGGATGGCTGATAAACCCAAAAGCAAATACCCTGGTACCTGGAGAGATGCTTGCAGGAACTATTTATATCGTCGTGATCCTGCAGAAGCTTCCCCATAATGACAGGCACGTACATACTTTTTATATTTAGCTTCTCTGAAAGGATGGCATGGGAAAGGCCAGCTCAAACAAGGCCCGTTTCCTTCTCCCCTCCCTCACGCCTGCTGGCTCTGCATCACACCTCACGCTGTAGCCCAGACCAGTTCAGCATTCCCTGGAAAAGGGAGAACTCTAAAAAGACCAGGTTAGACAGGGCTTGGAGCAACCTGGTCTAGTGGAAGGTGACTCTGCCCACGGCAGGAGGTTGGAATGAGATGAGCTTCAAGGCCTCTACCAACCTAAATCAGTCTGTGATTCTGTGTGCATTATAAAAAGGGCCTTTTTGCTGGTATTTCCTTCTACGCTCCCACTTCTCCCACAGGGTGGGATTTCTCTGGCCTGGCTGCAGAAGCCAAACCATGCCACACACCCTCTTGGCGCTCGAGTTGTAAGTAGAGCCAGCTCCCACATCTGCCGTTCTCTTTTACAGGAGTATTTTGGAGGAGAATGACTCATCTTTGCTTCTTTTTGCCTCAGCTCCTTGTGCTGACAAGCTGCAGGGAATGTGAAGGCTCCTAGGGCAGCAAACCTGGCACAGGAGCCGGACACGGCGAGGGCAGCACCAGTGTCAGCAGCGACTGGCCACCAGGACAGCCCCTGTACCCACACCTGACCAAAACCACTGCCCCCTCTACGCTGTGGGAAACACCAGCTGTGTCAGAGCAGACTTCAGTTTGGGGGAAAGAACTCATGGTTCTTAAGTTCAGCTCCTTTTTTTTGGAATGATTTTTAATTCAGCGCCCCGTCCCGTGAGGTGTGGGAGCACAGCAGCACAAGCAGGGACACGCAGCTCCCAGCCCAGGCACGGGGGCTCTGGGGTGGAAGAAGATGTGCAAAGACAGGTGTACAACAGAGCTTTATAGTCAGAACGGACTGTACCAGGGTTTTTCGATGCAAAAATGGAACATGACCCAAAATCCTGATGGACCAGAAGCACTTCGGGACCACAGCAGCTGAGGCTTGAGCTCCCACCCGCCTTTGCCCAAAAGGGCTGCAAACTGGTCCTGTTTCAATCTTCCTTTTCCTCCCCAGATGTGCAAAGTTTAAACTGTCCCATGCAATTTCCCTACAGTGCCACGTGGAATGCTCAGAGGAGGCAAATGCTAATGGCAGACAGACCTGAACACCACACTGTTCATGCAGCAAAAGACTAGTCTGTTTTATAGGGAAATGGTTACAAGTGCATTTTGGGTGCAAGAAAAAGAAAAATGGAGCACGAAATGCCTGCTGGTCAAGACAGCTCTGGAGTGGAAAATGGATCAAAAGAACACATTGCTTTATAGGGACGCAGAAGGAAACTCCAGTTTGGATTTCATGGCTGACATTTTACAACAAAAAGAGGTGAGGGAGAACAAAACCAAACCTCAAATCAACTTACAAGCAAGAGGGGAATGTAACGCACAGAACCCGGAGGAAGCTTCACCATCTGAGCTGAGCAAGGGACCCCAGACCCAAACCAGGTGGGCCACAGGGAACTGACCAGCTCCATCAAACACAGGGGCTGCTCACTGAGACACAGGTGAGTGCCAAGGGGTGGCCGCAGCGCCCATCCAATGGCTGCTCAGCAGGTACTAATCCACGGGTTTAAGTTCAAAGCAAAAACTAAAAGGCTTCCCAAAGTCACGGGACAGAGGAGGCTCTCTGCTCGGGGCAGGAAGGCAGCACGCTGGCTGGCTGCAGGATGGACAGAAGCTGCAGCAGGACGGACGCTGCCGAGCTGCAGTGCTGGTCCCTCTCGGCACAGGGCAGCAGCTGGGGTTTACAGCCTGACTGTAAAATGCCTGAGAAGCAAATGCCTTGCCATGCCGACACTGCCTTGTAGCCAATTCTGAAGCTCTGGATATCTTCATTTCCACATGGAGTCTTGTCCCTGAGAGGTCCCAGCAGCAGGGGATTCTGGAATATGCAAATTCAAGGGTGGGAAATGCAGAAAAGCACTGATTTTTCTCTCTTTTGGGTTAGCTTTGCACTTTTCATTGTTTTCCCAAACTGCATAGCAGCTTACATGTAGTGTCTGAGACACTGGGGCCACGGAAATCAATGGGCTTCATGAATTCCAACAGCAGCACCAGTGAGGGCTAATTAAGCTGCTGTGCAGAAAGGTCCCGTTCAAAGGACTTCAACAATCATACATTCTCCCTCTCCTGTCCCTATGCCTGCTGCTTTAGAGAGCTGTACCATAGCACAGTCTGCTTGACTTAAAGCTCATCAACTGCTGGGCAAAGCAATGGCCAATATCACCTTCCTCCTTAAAAAATTAGGAAGGGTAAGAAGTTAAAGACTTGAGACAGTCGAGCACGATGCGTTCATGCGGCATGTTTTGTTGCACTCCTCTTAACAAGACAGGAATTTCAGGTGTGCAGGAGTGGAATGCAGCAGGGATGGAGCAGGAGGCAGGTCCCCTCCCCCACAGCCTGCCAGTGACCTGATGGGGCATCTCTGGAAGGAGAAAAACCGACAGCCTGGAAGCAGGCCTGGGAGCCATGCCCTGAACCTTCCCCTGGCTCACGTACATCTCAGCTGGGTTTTCTTTGTGTAACGATGCACCAGAGCAGCATACACAGATGTGAAGCTTTTGTTTTGCTCGCTCTGGTTTGAGAGACTACACAGCAAAGGGCCAAAGCTTTACACATCTGTGCCTGTCCTGGGGCGACTCGTCAGAGAAGATGGAGACAGCCATGGTGCAGAGTCCACTCGCAGCCAAACTACAGCTCCTCGTAGTCCCCCCCGCCCCGTGGTTTGCTCATGCCAGCTCCTCCTCCGCCAAGGAAAGCCTCAAGTTCATCTATCTCACTGCTTTTCTCCTTGCTCTTCTTTTTCTTTTTCTTTTTCTCCTTCTCCTCTTTGCTCTCCTCCTTCTCTTTGCTCTTCTTGTGTTTGCTCTTCTTTTTCACTGACTTGTCCTCTTCCTGCAAAATGAGAACATTTTTATTAGCAAATCCTCTTGAGTGTGCCCGTGACCTAGGATTCACTGCCCTGACATCTGGCTCTGAAGAATGGTTCGGGCTGGAAAGGACCTTTTAAACGTCACCTAGTCCAGCCCCCGTGCCATGGGCAGGGATGTCTTGAACTGGATCAGGAATCTTACTTAGGTTGAAGCACCAGAAGACCCTTCTGTGAGTTTGGACAGAAAAGCAGAGAGATCATTTGGGTTATACAGAGCACTGGTCTGTCAGAGCAGTTGTGCCCAACAATACCACGGTACTGGACAGGCTTCAACGGCACCGACAAAGCCTCCTGCAGACTTCCCGCACTATCCCTGAGACTGGGTCTGTGTGGGCACTCCTCTGCTTGGAAAATCATGATGCTATGAACACACTCTTCAGCACAGAGGCATTGCTCTGCCTCGTCCTGTATTTTACAAACTCACATACTCCCTTTTCAAAATTCAACTGCTCTAAGAGCTTGCTTTGAAGGTCAGTGGTCTGCAGAGCCTAGGAGGCACAGATCAGAGCTGCAGGCTGTAAGCATGGAAGGGAGTTCACCAAGTCCCAGGAGGACACCATGGAAGGCCACCCCTGTTCCTGGTAGGTGCGTAACATGGCAGATCCGAGGAATTAAACAGTACCTCTTTGCTTTTCTTTTTCTTCTTCTTTTTCTCCTTAGAAGGTTGTTTATCTGTTGAAACAAAAAAAAAAAACCCAAAAAACAACAACAACCAAAAAAAACAACCAAAAAACCCATGGTATTTAATCCATTTAAATGGTAAAAGCTGCAGTTCTGCCCTGGCCCCACTTCTGAGAACAAAATGCTCCATCCTGGAGCCATGGGCAAAGGCAAATGCCAACACCCCAGACCAAACTGTGCCCCTCTGGGGACCAAAACAGGCCCCAGCACCCTCACCCTGACTCAACCACATCCGCCTTGTTTAATTACGAGCATTGTATGATCTGTGTGATCAACACTGACCTAGCACTCACAGCTACTAACGAACACATCTACAGACCAGCTCGACAAACTGGTCCAAAGGCCGAGTTTGGGGCCGGATTGTTATTTCCAGAACTGAAGAAGCGCTCCTGGGAACAGTTCCCCTCTGATGGAAATCCTCCCAGGCATCTTCTCTGAGGACGACTGAGGACACGGCGTCAGCAGATGGGACACCCTGGCAGGCCAACACTCACTGCTGCTTGCACTGTGGATGGAAATGACATCCCCAAAGCAGCCCTGCTGCAGCTCTGCTCTACAGGGGTGAATACTTTCACACCACCAAATGAGTCCCAGAGCCCATCCCTGTCACATGTGTCACACATGACTGTGGCTGATGACCTGGCTGCTGAGTGTCCACTGCCTTTGCACAAAACCTCCTTGAACACGGGAGTATCTGCTTGGCTGCTTCACCACAGGCTGCACGACAGCACCACTTTTCACATGTGCTGTCTGACTGTCACTCTTACCTACACACGCCTTTCTCCTCAGCTGATGTGCAAATGCAGCCTTGGAGAAGCACAATTGCCAGTCAAGCTCCAATCACTAACGACCAAGAGGTGGTTTTATATTTATCACCAAAAGAGGAGATAGGAGGGACCCACGTTTAATTATTTAAGAATCTAAACTGAAGTTAAATTATTGACCTGGGCCTCTGCAGATGCACTTACAGCTATTTCAAGCTCTGCTGTTGAGCAGCTCAGAGCTACAAGCTGATGGAACCATGGCAGCCTGTGACACCTTCCTCACACTTTTGGAACAGCTATTCAAGGAGCTCTCTCTGGTGCTGCTCACAGCTTTTTTCCCTTCCTTAAATCTTTAATTTCCCATCTTTCATGCTGACATAGGGGCAGATCTACAGGAAGTTGCTTTGCAGTAATGCCTAGACAGCAAGAATTATTTGCATGAGTAGGATTTGTTCCTTCAGGGAATGGGGGGGGCAAAAAAAAAAAAAAAAAAGCCTGAGGAATGCTTAGGTTGTGATCAGGATCCCAGCCCACCTTTCCCAAAAATAGAAGAGGAAATTGGCAGGGTATGTCAGAGCGTTTTGTTCAAGCTGATCCAAATTCTGGAGGGGGTGGACACTACAATGCAATGCTGAACACCACTTCCCAGGCACAGGGCTAAGCAGGAAGCCTTATACAGCAGCAGCTTGTCAAAGATGTGCTTCCGCTTGCAGCTGGGACAAAAATAACCTATGGCTGGTGCCAGGGACAAGCCAAGTTCACCTCCTCATGGGGAAAATCTTAAAAGCTATTTATGCTGTGTGAAACCAGATTACAGACTCATACAGGCACTGCATGAATTTAGAGGGTATTTTATTTAGTGCAAAATGGTTTGCTGACACCCTTGAAAAGAATTTAGAAAAAACAGACGTCTGACAAACAAAAGCAGCAAAAGTGGAAATAAGGTGTGAGCTTTACCTTCCTCGCTGCTCTCCTTGGGACCAGCTTCTTCCAAACCCAAACCAAAGAGATCTGAGTCATTTTTCAATTTAAAGGAAGGGACTGTTGATTTCACAGGTTGGGGTGGCTTTGCCAGCGAGGTATCATCATCAGATATTTCAGAGAGATCTTCCCGCACTGGGAATTCATCCTAGAGACAAGCAAAGGCAGACAACACTGACAAATGCTTCCACCAAAATCTCTAACCATTTTGCACACAAAAATGTCAGATGTCAGCAGGCGGGGAGGAGGGAAGGAAATGGCAGCTGAACTGAGCTGTTCTTGCCTGGAAATCAATGTCCTGGATCTTATGAGCTCTAATTTTGCCTTGGTAAAATGCCTCGGTCACACTGGTACTGGCAAGGGTGTTCTTCACACTGGGGCTGCTGAAATCAAATTCCCAACGTAAAGGGAGACCTTCAACTCTGTTAGCTCACCAGCATCCGCTTCCTCCTGCCCTGGGGAGGCACCTCCATTCTGGGAAAATCCAATGTAACAGACTGAAAACTCCCCTCCAGCCCTGAGCGACAGAAGCTTTCTGCTGTGCAGCTCTGTGGGTCTCAGGCACCAGAGGTAGCAGGGCTGAGGAAGCAGAGTGTGTCTGCAGAATAATTCCCTTCATCGAGCCGAAAGGGAATGTGCTCCCAGGGCAAATCTGCCCCTTCAGTGTGGGCTAAAACCCAGGATGCTGCAGAGCCTGGAAATTACCCCAAAATCCTCTGTCTCTGCATGATGAGAACGGGAATTCAGCTTAGTGATCTTCTGATACCTGCCAACTGATCCTCTTCAGAATCTGTTATCCAGCCTTTCCTTGAGCCCCTGCACACTGATGGAACACGGCCCCGCTGAGCTGCTGCTCAGGCAATGTCCCCCTCGCTGATGGTGATGGCTGTACTGGCTTGCCTGACCAGCACACCCCGCACTGGGAAAGCATTCCCATGCTATGGAGCGTTCCCTGTGTCTGGCATTCCCTGACGCTGCTGCTTCCTCACCAATCCCTGCTCGGGGGCGCATGCAAGAGATGGAAAGTTGCTCCAAATACTTTTGCTTTCATACTAAATTGTCAAGAAAAGCAGAAAGTGAAGATGCAAAATGAATGGAAAATTACATAATAAACAGCATGACACACAAGCAAGGTCAAAGAAATTGGGACAACAGCCCTTTCTACAGGATTCCAGAATGATGAAAACACAGGGAAACCCCCTGAACACCAGCTAACCCAGACATCAGGACACCCCTGAACAGCCACTGCCCATCCCAAATCACTGCTAGCAGCTTCCAGAGATTGCTCTGCAGGTTGTGAGTACAGGCCACCGAAGTCAGGGATATCTCAAGCCATGCAGCAAGTTCTGACCAGCACAGAGAAGAGGGGCAGGAAAAGTGTTTTCTCCAGCTGTAATACAGGGGACGTGTGAGGGGACTCCTGGTGCACCTTGTGTTTGAGCAGACACCTGCTGGCACGTGCTGAATGTCACAGACCTTACAGCTACCTCTGCTGTCCTGGAAAGTCCTTCCCAAGCAGACCTTCCTTCTTCCCCTTAAGCTTTGCCAAGCAAATTTTGTGATGGCCTTTATGTTGCTGGATTGGCTGCAAGGAGCCAACTCTTTCTGGCAGAGACACCCTTCTGCATGTTTAAGTTCAGGTGAAAACCCAGTAGCTTTGTATTTGGTACCTCCCACATTGGTGGGCTGGCTGAGAATAAACAGCACAGTAAAACACAAGCACAAATCTTGTTTGTGTTTGTAAACACAAACCTGGGGTCAGGGGAGGTCTAGGCTGGTTATTAGGAAAAGGTTGTTCCCTCAGAGGGTGGTCTGAACAGGCTCCCCAGGGAATGGGCCCGGCCCCAAGGCTGCCAGAGCTCCAGGGGCGTTTGGACACGGCTCCCAGGGATGCCCAGGGTGGGGTTGTTGGGGGGTCTGTGCAGGGCCAGGAGCCAGACTCGATGATTCTTCTGGGTCCCTTCCAACTCAGGGTATTCTATGGATCTGTGATTCTGTGGGGTTCCACACTCAGAGCATTGCTGGGTTTGTGCTCACATCAATCTCTGCACGTTGCTTAGCACCTGCCTTGCTGCAACTGCTGCTGAGGGAGGGGAGAGCAGATGAAGGCTCTACTCAGGGAGATGCCTCAAGCCTTCCAGCTCAGCTCGGCACAGCTCACAGCAACACGGGCTTGTTATTTACCATTTTCTTCTTCTGGCTGTCAGAATCCTCACTTTCAAAGTCTGGGTCATCCATAACAAATGAGAGCATCTGAGTAGCTATTGGTCCCTCTTGATCACTGTCAGACTCCTCAAGCTTCTCCTCTTTGACCACTTTCTGCTTGGAGGCAAGTCCTTTGCTTTGGGCAGTGGCCTTGGAGGCCTGTGCTGCTGCTGTGGGGGCAGCAGCAGGAGCTGCCAGGCTCGTGTTGTCCTTGCTGCTGCTGTTCCATTCAGATTCAAAACGGGGAGGTAAACTGTCAGGAGGCTTCGGGTCAGCTGCTTTGGTCAAAATTGCTTCACTCTGGGGTTTCAGAGAATTTCTGGAAGACCTGAGGAGAAAGAAGCAAGTTGTCAGAGCCTGTCCACCCCTGTTCTGTGGAGCAAAGCAGAATTAACAGCTGAGCCTGCCTCGAGGGCTGTGTTGTGCATCCCACTGGGAGAGGCAGTGCATCCTATAGGGGTGTGGGGTCAAATGCACCACTCAAGTTGAGGATAACCCTCGTGTCCCTAACCTTAACCCTAACCCTCACCCCACAGGATGCGGTATGGGGAGAAACATGACCAATCTCATCGTTCCCCAGCACAGGGTGTCGTGAGTGACTCCACTCCCTTCACCCAAGACTTGACTCCTCTCTCCTCCCCACACCACCACACACAGCCCGTCTGTGCTCAGTTCCAGGCTCCTGTTCAGATTTGAGGAAAAGCAGGCAGATACTGCCACGCAGAACCGTCCCCGTAGCACAGGAGCCCCGAGGCAGGGGCAGGACACACCGCACACAGCAGTCACACCCACGGTAACTACAGCCCCAGCTCACAGCTGAAGAACAGGCAGACAGAGACACTGAGACTGCCCAGAGGCAACACACAGCCAGTGGCAGGACCAGGAGAGGTCCAGGTTTGCCAGCACAACCCCACACTTCAGTCTTTACTCTGTACCTTTTTTTTTCCTGCTCTGTGTTTTTGTCTCCATCAGGTATGAGGATGACCTTAGAGTCCTTCACCTCTTCCTCTTCCTCCTCCTCACTGGAGAGGGTGATGTTCTTGCTGGGCACCCGTTCTGCTGCCAGCATTGGTCTGCTGGGGATTTTGTCATCCAGATCCAGGTCGTCTTGGAAACCTGCCACCATGGGGTTCCCCCCAGGCGCCTCTCCATCACTGCAACACAGAGAGTGATCAGACACAGCACTCCAGGATGTGCTGACAGACCTGCCTCCCCCCGCACAGGGACTGAGACTGGCCTGGCTTGTACAGCCAACTCCAGGGCACACATCCTCAGCCTGGGGCAGACGATGATTGAAGGGCTGGAGCACCTCTGCTCTGGAGACAGGCTGAAAATGGGGATAGTTAAGCCTGGAGAAGAGAAGGCTCTGGGGAGATGTTAGAGACCCTTCCAGTGCCTAAACGGGCTCCAAGAGAGCTGGAGGGAGACTCTGAATGAGGGCCAGGAGGGACAGGACAAGGGTAATGGCTTTAAGCTGCCAGAGGGCGGGGATAGATGGGATACTAGGACGAAGTTGCTCCCTGTGAGGGTGGGGAGGCCCTGGCACAGGGTGCCCAGAGAAGCTGTGGTTGCCCCTGGATCCCTGGAAGTGCCCAAGGCCAGGCTGGACGGGGCTTGGAGTAGCCTGGGATAGTGGAAGGTGTCCCTGCCCAAGGCAGGGGGTGGAACTGAACGGGCTTTAAGGTTCCTTCCAACACAAACCAGTCGGTGATTCTGTGCAGTGCCAGCCTTCATTTTTACACAGATACAAAAAAATTAGCTTGGAACAGATTAGATTGTAGAGACATGAAAAAACCCTAAAGTCCTTAAACTGGAAGTAGGTGGTGTTCCCAGTCACTAGCACAGGACAAGCACTGGAAGACAGTGAAGTGTGGTGTGCTGGTGAGATGAGAAATAGCCTAAACACAGTCGGGATGACGATCTCACTCTGGCTCTTAAATAGGGCTGGGTACTGCTTTACAAGGTAGTTTTAAAGAGTTAATACATCTGCCAACAGACAGTGGACTTGTTGGTGACAATGGGACACCATGCCGATGACACCTGGCACACCAGAGTGATCACTACCAGTGCTTGTCTGGGCTGGAGTGCTAAGACCAGGGCCAGCATCAGCCCTCCCTCTGCTCTTGGCGTGGATCGCTCTGCTCTCAGGACCTGCTCTCAGTGCCCAACTGAGCAGGGCCAGGCTGCTGGAGAGTCCCTTCATCCCTAACACTGCTGTTCTCACACCACGCCAGGACGCAGGCACACAGCCCAGCCACACAAAGGAGAGGAAAACTGGTGCCCAACCAGCCCCCAAGGCTGGAGGAATGACAAGTGAGTGATTCCTGAGGTTTTCAAAGCACTGGCAGGGTTTCCTCTTGAAATGCACTGAAAAGAAAATGGAGTTGCGTCCTAAAAATGGCAGGATATCATTCTGAACCAGCCACACTGCCTCTCTTTTAACACATCACTGCTCTATTAGGCACAGGGGCTCTTAAGAGATTGCTGCCACTGTCCTTCCACATTCCATCCAGACCTGCAGCCTTTCCAGCCTTCCCAGTCCGAATGGAACACCCTCATGCATACAGCCCCTCGCCAAAGTGGGTCACGTCCCTTCGCAGTGAGAACCCTGCCTCCATCTCCAGCCAACACAGATCGCTGAGCGACAGCGTAAGAGCAGAGCAATGGAGTGAATATACATCAGGAAAATCACTGCTGCAGTATAAACAGGCTCTGACAAGGCAAAATGAGGATCAGCTTGTGGTCCTGAGGTTCCAGCTGTAAGGAAAGCAAAGCATGTAAACCCAAGCATGTTGCACCACTCCCTCCAGCCCTAGAAGCACTGCCAAGCTGGCGTGAGCACTAAGACAGTGTGTTTGCAGGTGCAGGTACCCCCCAAAAATGACGCTGCTCACTGAGGTCTGCTCTGAGCTAGTGACTACAGAGCCTGCTGGGGTGTCCTCAGTGAGCCTCTGGCATGTCACAGATTGGCTGCTGGGCAAGAAACAAACCCTGCTGTGACATGAGCTCACAACCTCAGACCTGGGTGGGCCATGCTCCCGCAGCCCCGGGAGCTCAACGGCTCTTGCCACATCCTTTTCTGGGGCTAAAGAAAGAGAAAAAACCCAAGCTCTAATAAAGCAGGTAAGCTGAGGGAATCCCACGCTGCAGGTTGAGCCTGCATGGCTGTTCCAGGAGATATTGGTCTTCTACTGTGAACCTTGGCTTCCCTCCCTTGGGCTAGCGCAGCTGGGCACCATGGAATCCATAACAGATCCATAAAAGCAAAGAACCACCTCAAAGCCCTTCAGATGTAAGCACACAGAAATCTAATTCATGTTTAAGATAAATGTCTAAGGATGCAAAAAAGAAAGGTCAGGAACACTGTCAGGTAAAGCATAAACTGGCTTTCAGACACCTCCAGCCCCTGCAGGGACCCAGGCTGGCCTGACCCAGCAGGAGCCAAGGGTGAGATGCTCTGGAGCCAGATTAGGTCCTCTGGGGCACTCACATACACGCTGGCTCACGGAATCAGCTTAAAGAGCAGCAAATTAACAGCAAATTGGGATATTGAAATACCTTCCTAATTAACTGCTAAAGGAACTGATTTGGGGAGCTCTCTACTGCAAGTCAGAGAACCACAACATGCCATTAAACAAAACCCAGGCCTCCACTGCAGGCCTGGGGTGTGCCAAGTTGAATGAGGTGCCCCTGCTGCCAAGAAGGACAATGGCGTCCTGGTGTTCGTGAGGCAAAGCACTGCCAGCAGGTCAGGGAGGTGAGCATGCCTGAGCACTGGCACAGGTTGCCAGAGAGGTGTGGATTCTCCATCCACAGAGATATTCAAAAACCATCTGGAAACAGTTCTGGGAAACCGGCTCTGAGTGGCGCAGGATGAGGGGGAGGTTGAACTGGATGACCCCAGAGCTGCCTTCCAACCCTGTGAATGTATCTCTGCTCCACACCTCAGTGCACTGAGGTGTTCTCAGAGCTCCCTGCAGGAGTCCTGCTCACAGTCACCAAGGCAATTCCTCTTACTTGGGTAGGAGAAGTAATTTCACAAATTCTCAAAACATGGCTCATTCTTCTGCCACATCTTCACTGACACTTCAGTTCTGGAGCTCACCCTTGGCTCCAGCACACCCAGGCATGCTGGTGAGCTGTGTAAGCTCAACACTCAGGTAATCTGCTTCAAAACGACCACGAAACCTGAACACATCTTGCTAGGACATTCTCAGGCCTTGGTCCTCACTCAGATACAGGGGAAAAGCAGCTTCAAGGATTCCATTTTTTAAAACCAATAAAATCTCCCCGAGGTTTGAGGGATTTCACAGATCTACTGTGTTCTTTAGGCCAGAGATAAATTTCCGCAGCAGATTTTGTGGCAATAACAACCACCTCCCCACTGCAGCAGAAGCTGATTATAGAAGAATGCTGTTCCTGGCTACTGCGGGGGCTGTCACTGGCATCCTGAAAGAAAACAGTTACTGCAGGTGATGGTCACAACCACATCTGCATCTCTGAATTTCAGCACAGCTGGCTTATTCTAGTAGGCCCTTTTTGGCAAGAAACAGAATGGAAAATTGCCAGACCGCTGAGAAACTGTGTGATATGTAGGAGAAACCAGAGCAAGCCATGGATGCCAGGTTGCAGAGGAATAACGAGCATGTGAATTTGCAGGGATGGGGTGCAAGGTCTTATCCCAGGGAAACAGAGCTGCTCTGACTGCACTGGGTATCACTGTGAGCAAAGGATGAACTCTAAACCAGGAGCAGGGTTCGCGCACCCCTGTCCGATATGTTTGACTTTTTATACAGTTTGACACCTATTTGCTTCCACTGACTGCCACTCTGGAGCAGAGGAGCCTTTGTGAAAGATCAGCCTCCTGCCCACAGCAGAACTGCAGCTCCAGAGCCCTGAGGGCACCTCAGGACCCAGTCCCTCAGAGGGTCAGGCTCGGCTCTCCTGAAGATTCCTTGTTAAACCCAGAAAAATATCTCAGCTCTGCCACAGCCACGAGCAAGATGCTTTGTAGGCCAGCACACTGCCAGCAACCACAACTTTTTTCTTGCCTTTTTTTTCTTTGTTTTAATAAAACATCCACGTGTTCTGCCATCACAAGGGATGATGATTCAGGCTGACCTGCATTACACAGGCACTGAGCCTCACACACAGCACTGATTTAAAGTTGCTGTGGTTGAAGTAGAGAACACTGGATCATGACAAAGATGTCAAAAGATGCAGAATCCAACACACTCACAGATGAGCAGTGTCAGCACTTAATTACTCTGCTGGTTAATCTAGTGCTGATGACAAGAGGCAGCACGCAAGGGATATTCTGAGCAAAGGGATACAGAGCCTGAGTATGCTTAGGTCACCTCTTAGGAGACAGGCTGCTTTCAGACAGCTCGCCGCACATCCTCTTGTCTGAGCAGCTCAGTATACACAATCCCCTTTCCCTTTTTTTGGTTAAAAAACATCAAAGCCAGGAAAAGAAAAAAATGGAGGAAAAAAAAATCCAGCTTATGGCATAAGCACAGCTCTGCCATTTGGAGGAGGTAATTATAGAACCACAGACTGGTTTGGGTTGGAAGGGACCTTAAAGCTCAGCTTGTTCCAACCCCCTGCACTGAGCAGGGACATTTTCAGCTGGATCAGGTTGCTCAGAGACCCGTCCAGCCTGACTGGGAATGTTTCCAGGGATGAGGCATCCACCAGTTCTCCGTGCAACCTGTGCCAGGGCCTCACCACCCTTGTTGTAAAAAACTTCCTTACACCCAGCCTTAATCTCCCCTCTTTTAGTTTAAAATCCCCATTTCTTGTCCTGTTGCAATAGGCCCTCCTAAAACCTCTGTCCTCATCTTCCCTTAAACACCGAAAGGCTGCAGTAAGATCTCCCCAGAGCCTTCTCTTCTCCAGGTGAGCACCCCCAGCTCTCCCAGCCTGGCTCCAGAGCAGGGGGGCTCCAGCCCTTGGAGCATCTCCGTGGCCTCCTCTGGACTCTACAGCAGCTCTACATCCTTCTGATGTTAGCCCTCAGGGCTGGAGGCAGCTCTGCAGGTTGGGTCTCACCTGAGTGGGACAGAATCTCCCCTCCCCTGCTGCCCATGCTGTGGGATCAGCCCAGGGCACGGGGAGTTTCAGGGCTGGGGCAGTGTCTGTCACTAAATGGGAGATGGTGAATGCTACGACTGACCATACCCCAGCCAGAAAGCCCCTGGGGCAGCTAACTGCTCTGGAATCACTGAATGGCTGCACCACGCTAGCCAGGCTGCACATCCAGGCACGTCCCTGTGCTGCCCTCCCTGCACCCTCCCCTCCTTACCTTTCACTATCCAGCTGGTGTTTGGCCTGTGGCTTCCCTTTGTCCTTCTGCGGCGCTGGGTCTTCCAGAAAGCTGTGGTCCAGGCTGTCCTCGGGAACAAAGTCCTCCACGCTCTGTACCTTGGCAGGGGCTGCAGGGTGGGGGGGAGGAGTGGCAGCAGCAGGATCTGCATTAGCGACAGGAGTTGTAAAACGTGGGTGTCACCACAAGCAAGACAGAAATTGGCTTTTTCCAGATCTGTGTTGCCCAGGGGGGCAGCAGTCACGAAGCAGGACCTTGGCTCCACAGCGAGGGAAGAGGAAGGTTATCAACAGGATAAACCAGCCCAGAGTCTGACATGAAGGCACTCACAGATCAGGACTGCTGTGGTTTAGAATGCACCAGGCTGACCCAGGCTCTTAGATAGACTGAAAACCTCTCAGGCAAGGGTTGGCTCTGCTCTCCAGGGAATGCTGCAACCGACTGTACCTGGGGATGTCCCCTCATCATTCTCTTACCTTTCCCAGACTGCTCAGTTCACCCTCTCCTATCCTCTTGCTTTTTTCAACTGTAACTGTCCAAGGCAGAGTTGTTCACACCGCTTTTAGATGTCCTGTGTAAACAAAAGCTCAAGAGCTACCTCAGATAGAGACTGACTTTCATATAATTTATTTGTAGAAACACCTTTACCCATCTCCAAGGTATCAGGATGAAAACTCATGAAATTAGCATAATTGAGAAGCCCGAAGTGATTAACCTTTCCAGAATTTGCAATACTCAATCTTTTTCCTCTGCTTATGCTACACTTCACATCTAGACTCTTTTCTTTTGGGTAAAACAAGATTTGTGTCTTTTTTTGCTAGATTTTGCTCTCCTTAGCAGAACTTTCAGATCACTTCTGCATACAAACACTACCACTAATGCCGTAAGCAGCACTGGTGTAAGCTAAACCACAGCCAAAAAAATTACCACTCCAAGATTTCAAGAGAAAGCTTAAATAGCAGCTCCCAGAAAAACCAAGTATTACTTGGTAACAATGATTTTTCAGCTGCTTTCCAGTGAACTGGTCCCTGGGTACATTGCAGCGGAGGTGCAGGCCCTTGGCACACTACTGAAACCTTGCAACACTGGCACATGAGCTCTTCCTGGCTGCCTTTTGCAACCGCCCCTAAGCATTCCGAGATATCAGGGCTGTAAGTCACAAGCCCAAAACAGCTGTCAAGCTAAGAAAGAGTTTAAAAAAAGAGTAGAAAAGGAAAAACCCCAAACCCAATCACTGTAACAAGTGGCAGTAGACCACTTGTCTTTTTTTTCTACAGATCAAAATGACAAAGATTTTTTTTACTGAAAAGGAATTTCTAACATCTGCTCCTCTTTGGTTTTTGTTTTGTTTTCTCTGGGTAGGAAGAGTAATAAACAAACCAAAATGGGTGCATTGTGTCATATCTGGGAAGAGGCACAGGATGCAGAACACTGTGTGCAGATCTAAAACCAGACCATTTCAACATCTGAAATTGCAACCCGTGTTCCCAGCACCTCCTCCTTTCTCTCTGTGGGTGTCTCAGAAGCACTGTGAGCCAGTGTGAGAGGGAAGGTATTTCCAAAGGGTGACTCAAACCATGTCATGATTTTTAGGCAGTGCCAGCTCTGCAGCTCCAGTTAGCTCCACAAACAAAGTGAATGTGACAGGCAAATTATGGTCCAGATCAGTAAAATTACATGCAACAAACCCTTGATGCCTCTGCCCTGGCACTCTGTCAGGCAGGGTCCGGCTGCTCTGCTGGGTACCAGTGCTGAGGCAGCGGCCGAGGGCTCCCTCCTCCCAGACCTGCTCCGAAGGAGCAGATTTCCCCAGAGGGGATCTGCTGTGGAGCCTGGACCTACGTGACCATTTCTGGCTGAGTAACCTTTAAACCCAGCACTCCGCTTTTCTCCGTCACACGCAGGAGCCCCTCCGGACTGCCACACGTGTGCAAGGATGGTGCTTCAAAGAGCTTCTCTAGACACTTTTTTTGCTATTCAAGAGGTATTTTTGCTCCTGGCAGGAACCTGAAATTTTATTTATTTTATTAGTGTCTCCTGTGTGTTCAGGATCTTCCTCTTAAGCATGCCAGAGCCACCACCCAGCTGGCTGGGCACAGTCCCTATCCAGCACAGAGACAAACCAAAATGCTGATCAGGAGAAAAACACAGAATGAGAGCCCAACTCTCCCTGGACACCCGCTGCACACGCATGGAGCCTGTGGCCTTCACACACCTGTCTGCTCAGCAGGGAAAAATGAAACGGAACCAGTGGAAGGCCCACGGGTCACATCCTGCCTGGACAGGGCACCGGCACATACCTGGCTGGGGAGGGGCGGGCTCGGCGGCGGGGGACGTCCCGAAGAGCCGCNAGGATGGCGCGGGGTCAGGAGAGATGGCGGAGCTTGTGGCGAGGGGCGGCTGGGGGGTGCCGGGGCTGGAGCTGCCTGTCGATGTGGAGCTCGGAGGTACGATGGGTGACTGGGAGCCAGAGGAGGGGCTCTGCCCGTTCGTTGCTAGTGGTGATGTGTGTCCTTGACTTCGGGCTTCCATCATTTCCAGGAAGCTGTGGGGAAGATAAATTACAAATATAAAGAATAGCGAATCTCAGAATCCCAGACTGGTTTGGGTCGGGAGGGACCTTAAAGCTCATCTCATTCCAACCCCTGCCTTGGGCAGGGACACCTTCCCCTATCCCAGGTTCCTCCAAGTCCAGCCTGGCCTTGGACACTGCCAGGGATCCACGGGCAGCCACAGCTTCTCTGGGCAACCTGTGCCAGGGCCTCCCCATCCCCACAGGGAAGAATTTCTTCCCATCAAATCCTGCCCTCTGCCAGTTTAAAATCATTGCCCCTTGTCCTGTCACTACCTGTCCATATAAAAAGTCCCCCTCCCTCCTTCATTACAAGCCCTTTTAATCTAGCTGTGTGCTGAGATGGGAGAGTAAGAGTATGGGTCTGCTTCCAGCTGGGCTTGGGAGGGTATGGATCCGCTTCCAGTGACACTGTGACTCCCTGGGTCACAATACATCTGGTTTACCCACACGAGCTGAACTCACCCCATCCACATCAAGGTGTGGAGAATCCCAACCTGCTCTGCACTACAGGATGAAACCTATATTTGCAGCACTACTGGGAACTCCCTGAATAGACAATGAGAACATGCCAGAGCTTGAAATGCAACCTCAAGTCAGTTGCTGGACATATGTCTCTAAAGGACTAAGTGCTGTAGGAATGGCACATTTTTAGATTCTGCAGAAGAAATGACAGTGCTCGAGAAAACTGCTATAATAACCTCTTTATCAGCCAAGTATGGATTTGAGAGTAGAATCCTTGAACATCAAAAGGAAAGAGCTGTCCTGAGGGCTCAGAGAAGACTGACTGCCATTGCCCTTCTCGCAGGGTGCAGATCCACATGCAGGCTCTCCCCTGCACACACTCTCCGCTCTGTGTGGGAGGCCCTGGAGCCAAGCAGCGGGAGCTCTGGAGCAGGTTGTGGTCCTGGCTGGGTTCCTGACTGGAAGAACATTAAAGCCTGTGCCACTATATAGAGTGAAAAGCTCTTTTCTTTTCCAAAAGAAAC
Organism: Dryoscopus gambensis; assembly: GCA_013389985.1. NCBI lineage: Eukaryota > Metazoa > Chordata > Aves > Passeriformes > Malaconotidae > Dryoscopus > Dryoscopus gambensis. The sequence continues at coordinate 291,935 of WEIT01025857.1, read as the reverse complement.
CTAAGCCTAACCCAAGCCTCCCTCTGCAGACCACAGGGTCAGCAGCCCGTTTCACAAGCTGTGTGCAGAGAAACGCAGACAGAGACAAGCTCTTGCTGTGAAATGATCTGAAAATCAGATCTGCCACATGCTGCACAGCTGAGAGATACAGAGAGGATACCCAAAGTGAAGCATCCTGTATAATGCATCCTGTATCCAGCACATCCCGATCTAGCCTCTCATTTCATTAAGCTTAATGAATTTGCGCATCGAGGCTCTGGGTTCAGCTGGTTCTGCAAGACAGACTTGGTTGTGCTCCAGGCAAGAGAATGTCAAAGGAGAGCCTCCTCTCCCACACAGAGCATGACCTCGTCCTTCAGGGACCTGAGCCAGCCAGAACCTTCCCGGGACTGACTGCTGAGCAGAATGCAAACAGCGGGGGCTAAGAGACTCTAAGCCTCCTTGAGAAATAATTTCCTATTTTAAGGCAGTAACTGATATACTTTTAAGGAACAAAATAATATACGTTGTGACCAGCAGTGTCTGGAGCCCTAGGGAACAATAGCCCCAGGAAGCTGTTACTTGAATTGGAAAACCAGCAGTCCTTCCTAACTAAGTAACTGGCTAAAGTAGAGATCAAGGGCAGCACTAAAAAGCAGAATTAGTGAGGCAACATAACAGCGAGGAGGACAGGGACACGACACAGATAGAACTGGATGATCCCAAGTAACAGAAATAGGAAGAAATTCAACGGTACAAACAAAATCGTCATCGACTCAAGGGCGATGAAAAAAAGTGTTCTTGCTCCCAGTTCTCCACATGAGAATGGCTGGAAAAGGCTCGCGTTGCTCATTGCAGAAGTCCAGACTAAGGACTGCAATCCCAGCCATGCAGGGGCCTGGCTGTCACATTGATATCCAGCCTACACCTGCCCTGGCACAGATCCAGCCATTCCCTGGGTCCTGTCCCTGGTCACAGAGAGCAGAGATCGCTGCTGTCCCTTGTGAGGAAGCTGCAGACTGTCAAGGCACCTAAATCAGTGCCATGCTGTGGTGGCCCCACTGATGCTTCCACCAGGATCCAGGACAAAGATTACGTGCCTGGTCCACCCAGAGCCCTGGCTACACCACCATGAGCTCCCGGCAGAGCTGAGCTCAGAGCATGCGACGCAGCAGCCAGTCCCCATCCTCCCTCTCCTGAGGCGAGCTGCGCGACAACACGTTCCACTGAAAATGATGCATGGATTTGTCATGCACCAGAGAGAAAACATAAAGGAGTTTAACTCCTGCACTGAGCTCTGTGGAGACTGCATCAGGTTTGTTTGGAAGGTACACAATACGTCACACATGCTGCAGGAACATAGTCGTGTGTGCTCAATACATTTCTGTCACTCCCTCCCTTCCTGAGGAGGGGGGCCATGGCTCAGCATCCCCCAGCAGGGTACACACGCCGTCTGTGGGGTGGGAAAGGCAAACCACGGGGCCCTGAAATTCAGCCCTCGTCCAACGAAGTAAAGGCTCTTTATTCCCAAACCATGTGAATTGCCACAGCCTGAAAAGCTGTTCATGAGCTTTGCCTGCATGGGATGTGCAGCTCCTCGGCTCTGCACCACACATGCCGAGTGCTGAATTCTGCCATTCCTCTCCTCCCAGCTTTGACCCGGGGCTTCTGGTGAGCCAAAGACAGGACAGCTGAACAGCTCTGCTTTGTGGTACTCACTCCTCCTCCTCCCCCGCCCCACTCAGGGTTAAAGACTCCTGCCTCCTAACTGTGAGGAGAGATTAATCCCAGCTGATCTACATGCACCCTTGTTCCTGTTTATAGCAACAGTGATCCTGGACGGGAGCCTGCAAGCCTGGGCACTGCTGCACCCAGCAGCCAAGGTACTGCTGCCAGCACTACTTGCTCTCCTGACTGTGCTGGGCTCCCTGACTGTCTGTGGGAACACCTAAACCACCAACACGGCACAAAACCAGAATGAACAACCTCTGAGCCTCAGGTGTTGCTGGGTCCCACCATTGTGACAACTGGCTGACTCAGGTAGGATGAGATGATTGTACACTGAAGATTTGGGAACAAGGAGACACAAAGAATGTACAGAGTCACTTCAGGATACAGAATATGTAGCTCAAATACTTAAAGCTGGAATCAACAAAGCACAGAAAAGTCTTAACAATACCAGAGTATTTGAAGATTTACTGTACATGGTTCTACCAAAGCTGCCCATTTTGGAAACAACCTGCTTTGCTCTGGGAAAGTAGCCAGCTCCAGAGGGAGGGAAGGCTGCGACTACCACCTGTTTCTCCTCTAGAAACACATGAATTTTAAGAGCTGGAGGAAAAAAACCCTGCTAGATAACTGAAGTATAAAGAGTGTCATTCTTCCCTCCAGCGCAACTAGACTGGGGCGTACCACACATGCAGGCTTTGTCTGCACCTGTGCTCCTGTACCTTTGTCACCTGTGGTGTGTGAAGGGCATAAGAACAGGAGACAGCAAGTTCTTTAGTAGGAAGATACAAATGGTTATTTGGGGACAGCACAACACATATTCTTGCCCCAGCACAGCACTGAGGACAGCTGTGACACGTGTGCTTCATGTCACCTCCATCATCTCCAACTAGACACATGGGCCAAGCCTTGTGCTGTGACACTGGGGAAATCAGGGTGGTCTGACACTGGTTCTACATGGGCTGCATGAACCAGCTCTGCTGAGTTTTTATAGTCAGATCTTCTGTGAGCAAGGTGGGTGGAAAACCAGCACACATGAAATGCTGCCAGCAAGCTTGCAGTAATTTCCAGGATGGAGGTGTCTAAGCATCCTCCACACTTTGAAAATACGACATAATGCATGAATGCTTTCTCTGGCTTTACACACACTCCTCAGAGGCACAAGTGCGGCTGTTTTGGGAACACACCGGGCCAAACCTGCCATGTGTCTGTTTTTTCTCAGAATCTATACAATCTGTCCATGCCTCGTTCTATCCACCAGTCCTTTGGAAAAGGACTCGCTCAAAATCTTACTGTGGAATAAGTAGCTTCATGCCCACACTGGATGTAGCAGACCAGGTCCTACTAAAGCACAAGGTGAACTCACACCTGAGCACCTTTATTCCGCTGGGATACAGAGACTGCAAATATACGATGTACGTCCAAGTGGGTCATCTGTCCTCTCCCACAGGGGCTCCTTATTTGCCTTTCAATCCTTCCATTACAGACCGAGTAACAAGTCCAAAACATCCTCAAACTCCTGAATAATTCACGGGTGGTTGGACCTGCTCGCAAGAGGAGACTTTTATGCAATTTTAAAGATGAACACGCTCTGCGGGAACAAAAATTCATCAGGGCCTCAGGTTACTGTTGCTCTGCTCCCAGGGCGAGCACAAAAAACACAAAAGGACTTGTTAGCCTCACAATTCCTAAAATTGTCAGTGCTCACGTTCATTTAATATTGAAGATGGGAGCAGCCTAAAGCTTTTTGGCTCCTGGTTCTAACGTGCTGTGATAAATTGTTCAAGCGTATTTCATGTGGCAAGAAAGGCTTTGGGTTATTTTATTAGTTGTGAAAATGAAGATTAACTGGCTGTATGACATCAGTTTAACTGGGGTTAATGAGGGTTAGATTTCCACATGCTTGTTTTGGGCACATTAAAGGTACAGCCCCTGATCCCCCCTAGCCCAGGTCCCTGAATGTGGAATCAACGGCCAAGCAGGTTTAATTCCTGCTGTTGTCCTGTTTTCCACCAGACAAAATGGATGCAGCAGGATAACTCCCTACTCCATAAAATACATGACATGCTCCATGTCGCCCACTTCTCTAGCAAGACTGACTGATGACAGGCTTAGATGCACTTAATTCTTAATGCAGCACCCCCAGAAAACATGACCTAGACAGAGTCTCGTTCCAGTACAGGCTGGCTCCTGACCTGCCTGATGACCACAAGGATTCCCAGCAAGTGGAGAAGATAAAAGTGGGGCAGGGGAAGAGAAAGCAGGAGTGGGTTTACTTTCCCAGCTGAAAACTCAGCCTGTAGCTGGTGTCATTCTGGACCTGTGTTTCCATACAGTGGAGGATACCACAGAACACCTCCAGCAGCAGCTCCTCCTGCCACAGTGCTGGTGTTACTCAGCACCACAGTCTTCCTGAAATTATGGGCTATGCTCCATGTGGAAAAAAACAACCAGGCAAATAAAACCCCAACCCCCAGTCAATGACTCTGCAGTGACTAAAGCTGTCCATGTGGGGAACGTGTCTCCCCAAAGCAGAGTCCTCAGCAGGGCAACCCAAATGCCTGTCTGCAGCCATTGGTCTGGCACCCACAGGGTGAGAGCAGACAGCCTCAAGTTATGCCAGGGGAGGTTTAGGTTGAATATCGGGGGAAATTTCTTCACCAAAAGGGCTGTCCAGCCCTGGCACCCTTCTGTGGGGGAATGGGCACACTGAACATAAACAAGTTTTCCTTGAAAACAGAAGATAAGCTGGGTACAATTAAAAATGGAGAAATTGAGCAAATTAGGTACAAATTCAGAACATCATAAAAGTCATTGCTGTTTGTTTAACAAGGATTCAAGAACTCAAAAAGCGTTGAAATATTCTTTTAGCAGTATTGAAAATGTGAAGTCTGAAAGCACAGGGAAAGTACCAGAGCCAGAGGTGTCAGGCAGCGAGGAGCCTAAACACAGGGAAAGAACTGGAAGCAGAGCGTGTGTCTCCCACAGGCACTGCCAGGCAGTGGCTGCCCAGGCTGGCTTACGTAAGGCTGAAGAGGCAGCATTGTGTGCCACCTCGTGTTGTCTCTGGGAGCCACATTTTGGATCAGTGACGTTTTGTCCTCAGGTCCCCCCCGCTGCAGCAGGAGGAAGAGTTCTTGTTCTCTTTCTGCTCTTCCCTGAGCCAAATTTAGCACCGGTCATTGTGACAAAGTAACTCCCAGACATGCACAGGGGTGAAAGGAATAACTGAGATGTCCCAGTGCTGTCACCTCGCCTTGCTCCACGGCCTGATTTTATGGCAGGAGAGTGGGAACGGCCTCTGAGGAAGTGCTGCAGCAGCCACACCATGGCCTGTGGCCCAAATGCCTGCGGTCATCTCCCCTTGCTGTGCAATTTGGGTGACCCACAGCAGAACTCCCAGTGCTGTCTAAACCGAAGCAAGAAACACAAAGGCCTCGTGACAGAAGCTGTGACACGTGGGGCCTCGTGACAGGAAGCGCAGCCACATGGGGGTCAGGCTCCTCTACCAAGTGGATGTGGCACTTGGGGACATGGTTGGGTGGTGGCTTCAGCAATGCTGGGTTAACAGCTGGACTTGATGATCTTAGAGGGCTTTTCCAACCTTAACAACTCCATGATTCTGTGATCCGTCAAGGGTCACCAAGTCACGCTGCACCAACACACACGCTGCGCACAACAGGGCGAGTGGCAGCAGACAGAGCATCAGGTGCTCACCTGGACATTCACTGATGCAGTATATTAAACACGGTAATCCCAAAATGACGGGCATCTGACAAGCACGGGTGCAAGGACCTTCCCAAGCCCTACTAACCAGCACTACAGACCTGCCCCACCGCTGCAAACTCTGATTCCCAGCACATACTGTTGTGACCACATGTACTCTGTTTCCCCGACAGAACTGTTTACTAAGGTTGAAACTTTACCCAAACCTGGGTTCTCTGACACAGGAATGTGAGTATTTCTTTAAATTAGGTCTTTGGCTATAAAACTCAAGCTTGGAGACCTCCTGCAGGGATAAAAATTGAGGGTAGGAAGTGCATACCTTTCAACTCCGGGGCTGAAGTAACCCCTTTGCTGCTCATCTGTCTCACAGAGGTGACACTTAAACAAACAGATTCTCTGTTTCTACCTGGGGTACAGAGAAAAACCTTAAGAACCCTAAAATAGCACTCTTAGTGTGATCAAAGTACTGAGACATGACACTGCCTGGTGCTTTTCTTTTGGGATCTGTGCCTCTAGCCAGGAAGCATCCAAGGGCATTTTAAAGCCCTTTTTAAAGAGAAGTGTTATTTTCTGAAAGTGAAGAACTTTGGTCTCAGTACAGATATGAACGTGCAGGAGCTGGCCAGCTGCATAAAGATGTCACTTTATTTGCTAAACCAGAGTCCTACAGAAAAGTCTTGCTTTTAATATTTTATCTACTCCTCTTTTGTCAGGCTCTGGTATTTCTGAGGCCATGTTAAGCTAATTCTGCAGCCTGACAGTGCCAACAGCCTCCCAGCAGGCAGAGTGGTCACAGGGGATGGGATGATTCAGCCTGTTGCTGGGACAAGAAGGTCTGGCCACCCCTCCACCACCACCATACTGCTGCTGCTGCCGCGTTTAAGACCTAAGATCTCTTCGCAGATGCTTCTCAGAGCCAGCCCAACACAGACTAACCCAGAGGTAGATATGGCAGAAGATGGTTTTCACAGTCACAGAACCCCAGACTGGTTTGGGTTGGATGGGACTTTAAAGCTCATCTCATTCCACGCCCCTTCCACAGGCAGGGACAGCTCTCGCTGGACCAGGCTGCTCCAAGCCCCCTCCAACCTGTTTTTCTCCTGGATTTGTGAGCTGAAGTGACACACATGGAGTCCCAGCACATGCTAAAGCTGCTGGAAGGGCACAAGGTGATGAAGCAGCAAGATCTTTTGCTGCAAGTTTGAAACAGCTCTGCCAATTCTTGAATCTATTAGGTATCCTCCCATTACTGAAGCAGTACAAACAAAAGTATGGAAAATCATCTGACAGCACAGCCCACACAGCCCAGTCCTTTGAGCAGGGACATCAAGAGAAGTGCTGAAGGCATGAGGTGACTAGTCCCTGAGGAGGAGAACGCGGTGAACGCTTTGGAAACAGTACTTTTGTGTGAACTGGGGTACTTCAATGGTCTCCAAGGAAAACATGCTGAACAAGGTTATAGAACTTTATACTTGGTCTGAAAAATGCTTGTCCAAAAGCCTGTGCATGAATATTTCATAATTATCGATTCCAATTTCCAAACAAAGCTGCCTGTAAATAATCTTTTTATCAATACATTCTGAGGCTGACTTTTCTGGCTTGCACATCACTGCAATAAAGGCCTTGTGATGGGAATTCACAGAATATGGATTCCTGTTCACTGTGCTACAGGTGTTCTGGCTTTGGGGGGGTTAAACCTGGCAAATGCCATTCCAAGCAGCCAAGCACACAGCCAGGGCACAGACCAGACACAGGGCAGAGGAACCAGGGGAACCCCAGGTGATTGCTTTACTTCAAGCGCTGCCATTTGAAAGCAACATTTTATCCAGAGATTCCCTAAATGTTACTCGCTAGACCCTTTGACCCAGCCACACACCACAGCTGGGGCTGCCCAACATTCCTGTGACATCCAAAACAGTTAGAAAAGACAGCTCAGTGACATACAGTTCGTAGTTTTGGTCTTCAGTCTCTTGCTGCACTGACAGCTCCTCCAGAGTTGCATCAATATCCAGCTGATTCGTCTCCAGCTGCCGTAGTAACGTCTCCCTCTAAGGAAAGGAAAACAAGCTGGGTCTGAGCAAAGGGTCACTGTAACAGATCCCTGTGCACTGAGATCCTGTGTCACCACTCTACCACAGCAACACATCCAACAGGAGCCCTGGCCCTGATCGTGGTGTCCATTTAAATACAGAGCACAAAGGGAAAGTGAATAAAAAGTAGATAATCCATAAAGTCTGTGTGTAAGAAGCACCTCGTTCTGTGAGCTGTTCTCAGCCATAAATCAGTAATGTGTTATTTCACATTACCAGTTACATTTGGAGAATGGATTCAGCTCCTGCAGAAATCAGTTGTGCAAACTATTCACTCAGACCTTTGATTTTCCCTGTGCTAAATCAGCCCCTCTGGGATCAGCACCCAGCTGATGCAAAGCCTCCCAGTAACTTTTTTTGCTGTCAGGGTAGATGAGTGAGCAGAACCTGTCAACTCAGTGATATTTCAGAAGTCCTTGCCCCTCTGGCTCCAGCTGCTGTCCCACAGAGCAGGGCCAGACACCCCAATCCATTTCAAATGGGCAAAAGAGTGAGTTGACTGCACTAATGTAACCCAGGCCTGCCCCACTCAGTCCTTCCTTTCCCACATGCCCAACAGAACTCTAACAAAAACCTCAGCTGAGGGGAAGTGCTGGCTTAACAGACTCCCTCCTCCCGACATCCAGACGGCAGCAAGGAGAGATCAATAACCACAGGCACAGCCAGCTCCCTCATGGGCTGCAGCCCCGCAGGGGTGACACAGCATCCACTCCTGCAGAAACCTCATTCCGGATCCCCTGGACAAGACTAGAGCTGTCAGTGGTGCAAATCCTGCCCCAGAGCCCCATCCCCTCTGCTCAGGCACAGCTGGCTGGCACACAGCTGGGCACTGGCCATGCCAATCAGCTCACCTCCCAAATTTCGAGTCAAAAGCCAGAATGTTCAGTGTTCAGTGCCTGAGGGCATCAATCCTCCCTCTCCCACTGCCTGCGCACAGGGTGGCACAGGAGCAGGGACAGCTTGTGCTGAGCTGGGCTGGCGACTCCCAGCCCTGCACAGTCCCTGCCACGGCAGGGCTGTGCTGCCGCGGGCTGCGTGCTGGCCCAGGCAGGAGGAGATGGCTTCCTCCAAACTGCCAAGGTTCTTGCTTTGGTAACTGCCTTATCCTCCAAGTACATTCAAGCTTTGCTCTGACAAATATTTTTGAAGGCTAGCATCAATTAACCATGGTGAATTCTTAACTGCCTGTTTGACAACACTGAAACTCACTGCAGAAAGATCCCACCAGATTAAAAGCCCAAAAGGAAATCTGTTACATAATTCCCACAATAAAATCCATCTGAGAAGACAAACATTTGCATGAAGTGATGGTGTTCAGTCTCTACATGCACATGCTGCTGGCATTATGGTTTCACAGACGTGACAACTTTGAAGCTATCAAGATACTGCACAGATTTGAAGAGCAATTAACTCATCTGGCTCATAGAAACCACACCAAGTGCTGTGTCCCAGGGAATGGCCACAGCACAGCCTGAGCCCTCTGTGGAGCAACTGATTTATATCAAATTCTACCGTGACTGAAATCAGCAAAAAAGGTTTAAGTAACTTTTATTTTGTACTGTAAGACTAGGTGATTCATCACAGTTGATAACCCTAATTTACAGGAAGACATAGCCCTTCTTGAAATTTAAGGGCTTCTGTGATCATTTAAGCCAATTTGCTGCTTCCAAGGCATACAGAGTCTTCATGTCTACCTTTGCCATTGTCTTAGGAGCTTGGGCCAATTCATCTTTTCTTTGCCGAGTAAATTTTATTCATCATATTCAAGTGCTCTCTGCAGATGGAAACTCGACTTTAATTAACATGTATGCATGGAATTACAAAGTCATTACTTAATACCAATTCCTTTATTGTGGTTTACAGACAAGAAGGATTCAACAAAATATGCTATTCATATTTAGTTGCTACACTAATCAGAAGTACTTGGGTTGGATGGGACTTTCAAGTTCTAGACTTTAGAATTCAAGAAAATCAAGATCTCAGAAGCAGTAGATGTCATCGTTTTATATTATTCATGCAGTATAAGTAAAAATGAGACAAAAAAGGGCAAGTCTGCTGCTTGTCTCCAGTTTCCTAAGACAGGTGAAACACATGCTGAGCAAATTAGCTGAACAAACAGAGACAGAAGGGCTATTGCTCTCCAGTGCTTACCTTAGGCTCTTTGATAATGACTTCTATTAAACAAGTGGTGTGCCTTGCCTTACACTTTGGCACTGAGACACACACCAGTTTATTTATTTCAATTTTCACAGACCACAATAAATCAAGAATATATATTTAATTAAGGGAGAGTTGCAATTAATTTTGTACAAATTACAAATACTTCAAAAATATATTCTATTTTACCATGCTGGTTATTAAAATATTAAAGAAACAGCTTATTTTTAGCAATGACCCAAAAGAAGGGAATAAATCATGTGCTACAGACCAATGCTTTGGCTGAAAGCCACTTGCAAGGGCTTCCTGGGAAAAGGCTATTTCAGTTGTCTGCAGAATCCCGTCTCCTTCCAGCGCAGCATCCGGAGGCCTGGGTGACCTGATCCCATTTGTGGGGCACCAGCAATACCTACAGCTAAACTGCATCCTCGGGTTTGCCAGTCCTGCCCCTGGAAAGGAACTGATAAATAATTGAATGGCCCAGGCTGACAGAGAGAACGTGCTCTGTACTGAGGGTATGGATTTCAGCTCCTGCTTTCTCCATGGAAGATGCGTGACTGTAAACTGAGCACAGGAATGTGCCACTGAAAACCACACACTGACACCAGGCCTGCTGAGGGACAGCCTGGGACCTCGGATACAGCTGGCCCACTCTGCCCTGGAAAGCTGTGGAGGGCAGGCTGAGGGACACAGAAAGCTTTGAGGCTGATTAAATCCTATGTGCATTTCGTACCTGGCAGCATCCCTCTCCTTTAATCCTGCTCTGCTCCAAAGGAAAAAACTCCTTTCTGGAGCCTGGTACTGGCAAGGATCTCTGAAGGGATAAGCAGAACCTTTAGGAATTAAGCTTAGATGTGATCTTCCTACAAATTTCAGCTCATGCTGCAGTGGATGTTAAACAGGGCCAGCCCTGGTCCCTGTGCACTCCAACACAAGGTTCCTAGTGAGTGTCTGGGAGCAGCAAAGTGCCCCAAGGCAGCTACTGTGGAGCAGCACGAGGCACTGCTCATAAACCTGTGGCACAAGCGCAAGGGGCACTGAAAAAACCAATGCAGCCCATCTTGGCTGAAGTTTGACACCAAGTAAAACACTAAAACCTGGGTGGAAGCAACCAAAAGCCTCCAAATGTGCAGCGTCATAAAAGCAAACATTTCACCAGCAACACGCTGGCAGACTTCAATCTTCACTGAGCAGCAGGTTGGATTTACAGCTCAGATTTCTACAACTTCCTTCTCAAAAAATTGTTGGAGTTGTTCCACTGGGGTTTTATGCATTCAGCTCTCTTATCCTGGTTCTTTCTGCTCTGCAGCCTGAGGACCTGGTAACATTCACTAATATATCTCGGGTCCTTCTGAACTAGCATTTCACTGGGGATTGTTTATATAAAATACACACAGACACTTCAATTAGTGGTGAAAAACAATCAAGATCAACTGCCTGGGTTTTTTTCATCTGCTAGAAAACAATGACACAACATCATATGTGCACTCGAAAAGCATAAGCTACTGATCCCAAAGGACCCCAGTAGAATCACCCCAAAAGGTGACCTTCTAAAGGCCCACAGATGAGAATCCCACCCTTCACAGCCTTTGCCCTTCCCTCAGCCCTCCCAAGAGTCCTCAGTTATGAAGGAAATATGAGCTTAGATCCATGGGAACAGGATCCAAGCATATGGATCTCATATTAAATGCCCTCTACCGTTAGGGCAAAGATTTTCAGCAAGCAGAGGTTCCTGAACTGCTCAGGTAATGGCCAAATCTCTTCCCATCTGTTTTAACTGGACACAATTGAAATCCAAAGTTTAAAAAATGTGTGTATGTTACGTTTTTGACTTGGTAACTGCACCACTGGATGCCATTTTCATGCCAGTGAAAACAGAGCCTTTCTCCAGAGGCCAGCATTGGGAACTCAGCACAGCTGACCTCTTGCAACCAGAGACATGTTCAAGTCACAGGAACCAATGTTCTGACACAATTTTGTTATACCAACTCTAACGAAAACAAAAATCTTCTCAGGATCCTTTAACAGCAAATGAAACCCCAAATACCAAATTCCTGTGTTAGAGACGAAGCAAATCCAATCTGTCCCACGCACTCAGCACATCAGGATAACATCCCTGCCTTACCTGCAGCTGCAAGAAGGGGATGTTGAAGAACTTGTGCAAGTACTTGAGGCCAAAGCTGTTCTTCATGGAAGACTCAGCGTAACGGAAATAGGAGGAGCCGGGAGGCCTGTGCCAAGCAGAGAGAAGTACACTGTACCCAGCACACCCTGCACAGGGCTGAATTACACACCACGAGCCACCCCACAAGCCAGCCCCCACCCTCAAATGCAACCCAGCAGGTCATTCTGCTCGGACTCGTTATTTTGTGTACAGCCACAACTCACACTGAAGGGTGGAGGAAGGTGGCTGTTGGTGTGTGACAGTGTCATGTGCCTGCCAGGCTAAGAAATACTCTGTCAGGACACTGGGATGTTGGTTTCCTAAACTGGGGATTCACAGCTTTACAAGCTGTTCATTTCACAGTGAAGGTTTTGCTTTAAAACCACACTCAGACTGACAAAAATCACATATAGAAATTAATTTGTAAAAAAAAGATTTCATCATGGATAAAATCTTAAAACTGACACCATTTCTTTGTACGTGACACAGGCATAAACAAATAAGATATGAGGAAAACAAAAAAAGTACCTTAAAAACATAAAACTACATAAAAAGGTACAATCTACTGAATCTTGACCAACAAATACTATTTTATACTACATAACAGAGCACCTCAATCTCTGCTTAAGGGAAATGCTCGTCTGGCTGGAGAGGGAGGTGTGACTTGGCTGCGCCCCATGAGTGCTGTGTGGGGATGCCCAGAGGCAGAGCAAGGACACAGCTGCACTGGTTGCCTTTCCTGTAACTCAGTCACAGCAGAGAACAGCTGTGTCGTGGGGAGAGGATTCTTTCACAAGAGAGGGAATATCCAGAAAGAAGATGACTTGCTGGGAACAGCACTTCTGAAAGGCACATGCTGCCCATGCACTCCCTGTTTCCAGGAGCATGGCAAACGATCTGCTTGCAGATCAAAGGGCCCGTGGCGTCAGCAGACGCTGCTTGTGAGACACGGGGGGCTCAGGGAGCCCAAGGCACGAGACACCGGTGTGAAATGCGGCAGTGACACGGTTACCCACGCGCGTGCCGGGGCAGCTGGGCCTGCTGCCCTGCCCGGTGACCCCCTCACCTGTTCAGGTTCTCAATGAGGTCCCGCACGTCGCCGGGCAGGATCACCCGGTGCTCCCCCATGTCCCGGTAATTCCCAAGCACGCACACTGGAACGTGGGTCGGCACTTTAGGAAGCTCCCTCAGAATATAGTTAAATGTCCTTCATCAGAGGGGAGAGAGAGAGGCAGATGAGTGGGAACATCCTTCTGTTAGTAGTTTCACGCACAAATCACAAAGAAAAAAAAAATAAGAATTTTTTTTTCCAAAATCCTTCCAAGTCTGCGTCTTCTTTACCCTGTCAGAGAAATACATTAACCCTCAATATGTCTGGATGATTCTTTATTCAAAAACAACTTCAAAAGCTGAATAATCCACTTTCACCAGAACCCTCACATATTCTACAGCAATCCTGCCCTCAGTCCTGCAAAACAATGTGGGGTCAGCAGAAGGAAAGGATTCTCTCCCTTCAGCTGTCCACAGGCTCACTGACCCACACCAAACCTGAACACCAGCCTAAATATAGAGCAGCAGCTCTCACCCCCTCCTCTTTCCACTCTGGTTTCCTTATCTCTCTCACCCTCCTTAGACGCGCAAAATGAACAGTTCATTACTTCTGTACATTAATGCAGCCTGGGGCCTCTAAATAATCCTTACTAATACCAGTTTCTTGGGAATTTCTCACTAATATTCTCTTTTCCCTTGTGTTCTGGGGAGCAGGGGTTTGTAACACGCACTTTGCACCTGTGATAGCACTAATTACCACGCCTCAGCCAGCAGCATATCAGCAGCTGCAGCACACAACCCACCGGGACACTGCTTGTTTGGAACAAGCCCAGGAGAGGAGTGTATTAAAAGCCATGTCATAAGATAAAGCTTTTATTTTAAAGGATACAAGCTTGCAACAGCTTCCAAATCTGGCAATGTGGAAGTCATTTGTTTTGCCTGAACATGGGAGAATCACACAGTGCCACTAAAGGTCTCTTACCACTGCTTGGTGATGTCAAACATCATCACCACACCGTTGCAGTTCTTATAGACATCCAGGAACTCTGCATCCAGAGCCATTTCTGATTCTGCCTGAGGAAATAAAGGCAAAGAAGCAGTAAATAACTGGATTCAACTTCAGGCTGGTACAAGACACAATGGATACAATACTGAATAGGCAAACTTCCTAAAGTAACAACCACTGTAAGGAATATCTGTGGATTTCACACCGTTATCACTGAAATAAGACACCTGGTGGTTCCCAGCTTCCATTTCCCATAGGAACAGGATGTGAAGCACCTGACAGTTTCTGACAGCACCATGCTAAAACCCACCCCTGTCCCTTTCCCCTGTGCTTCCAAATCCTGTGTTGGCAAGAGAACTCCATATAAACTACAGGGTGGAGGACAGAGGACACAGTTCCCATTCCATCTTCTTCCTGACCCAGATATTGGCTCTACTCCTAATGCTTCTGGTGTCCAGAAGCAGGAGGCAGTTTCTCCCATGGAGAGCTGACAGGATTTATTAGTACCCGATTGGCTTTTCATCATTTGGACTCTGCATGCTGCAAAGTCCAGATAGCACTGGTCCCAACTCGGTCTCCATGGTCCCAACTCGGTCTCCATGGCTCCTGCTGGAATTTTGTGTCTCTGGAACAATTCTCACTCATTCCCTAGGAGTGGAAAATGCACCCACGTTTGCAAAGGAAGAAGCAGCTATGGTAACTGTTCTCATAACGGCTTTTCCCATGGGAGAATATTTTAAGGAAAATTCTCCTCATCTGACTGCACAGCCTGAGCAGACTGGCATCAGTGAGAGTGTAACAGCCCAGCTCCGAGGAGCAGCCAGAGCGAAGCATCAAGTCACTTCTTCAGGCCCCACAAGAAGGCCCTGACAAAAGGACTTTCTGCCTCTGCCCACGGGCAGACAGGTAAAAAGCTGAAACATCTGGGGCACAGTCACTCCCAATGACAGAGTGGAAAGCAGCAGGGAAGTTGCAGTGAGGGCAAGAAGCAGGGCTGAAACGCACAGAGCAAAGAGTGCAGAGCATCAGGGATCCCACTGCCCCTCACCCACCTGCCAGTCTGGCCTGAGAGCACAAACAAATATAGAACTTGCTCCCCATGGACCGAAGGTGGACAAGAGGCCTCCCCCTGAGAGGCAGACCTCTGCATTCCAGGTGACTCACCTCCTGAGGGTCATTCTCCAGCTTCAAACCATCTCCTCGTTTTTTGCATTTTCCTTAAAAAGAATTGTAAAAAACCATAAAAAGCATTACACTGGGCAAAGAACTGCAGGATGGGTCTGGACAGGAGCACAGCAGTTTGAACACGACCTTAAAGCAGATCCTACTTCTACTGTAAGCCTGGGGGATGAGGAGGGGTGGGATAGGCATGCCTTGCTGCACAAAGAGTAACTGCAAGATCAGAGTGGTGCTCAACAGAGACCAAGTATCTCCCAGCTGTTACTGACAGCAGCTAAGAACTGTACTTCTGAAATAACTCTGTTCTGTACTTTCCTAGTCTAAATAATGACGAGTTAACTAAACTATACTGGCAGAGTCTTGGAATTCCTTCTCATCACTTCTAGAAACTTCCTGTGTCGCTGACAACAGAAGGTGTTGGCAGCTTGGATGCACCTGCAAAAACCCTCCCATTGACTCTGTAAAAGACTCTGTAACACTGGGGACCAAAATAGCTTCCACCAGCTCTTAACTCTGCTGAATCATATGTGGAATTCAGGATTCTGCCAGATGCTGCACAGGAAACTGTGTTTGTTTTCCCTGCACACAGCTCAAGGATAAACAGTAAGAAAATACAGTTATTCAGAAAAGCTTTAATGCTGCAGGTTACAGCAGGTGATTCCAGTGGGTGCTTCTGGCATCACTGCAAAATGTGCGCCCCACTCATGTCATCTTACTGCTGACATCTGAAAGGAGCAGAAATATTGATCCTGATCCCTCATTTGGGCAACGTGTTTCCCCGAGGGATCCAAGTATGGGCTCTGATTCTTCCCAGCGCAGCTGAAGGTGTGGGATGTCTAGGCCGTGCATGTCTTTTCCCACTTCAATTCAATTCATTTCAAGTCAGTGACATTTGTGTGGCTTCTCTGAATATCAAAACATCGCTCTTTCTGCAGGCACTGCTAAATTATGCTTGGCATGACCTAAATTTCTAGGTATTAAAAGAGAAGCCTAAGCAACCACAAATACTCTCCATCATTCCTCCCATCCTGAGCAATCAAGGTGTCTGTCTAACCTGAGCACATTTACAGTCAATGCTTTGAGACAGAATATACAAGCTGCACACCTCTCCCTGCCTGTGGTGTTCTGTGTGTATCCAGAGGAACGAGCGATATTCTCGCACGCTGCTCATCAGTGCTGCAAAGCAGGTCATCTCAAAGGAGTCACAGAGCTGAAAAGCGCATGTGTGTACAGATTCATGCACAGGCTCTATTTTTGGAACCCAAACTGAAAAATGAACCAAAGATAAGATCTATGCAGTGAAAAGATGTAATTCAGCCTGTAAAGGCAAGGGCACAGCGAGGATTGTGTCACTGTATGCATGAGGTCCAGATTTTGAGGTCGTACTGATGTGTAATGGAGGAGCTTCCATCAGAAAACACAGGCGTTTGTGCTGCAGTGGCTCAGGTCCTCTCCCTGGAACGATGGCTGCTCCTCATTTACAGGCATAAGAGCAACCCTGGCACCAAATACTCTTGGCAGCAGTGCCCTGATGCCTACAGAACAGCTACTGGACACTAGGGCCGTGATCACCACTTGAGTCTCTGCATCAGTATGTACCATCAGTTTTGCTGCAGGATAGAAGGATTCAGTACAGCTTGCCAGCAAATGCTGTCCGCCGTGCAAGGGAGCTGCTTCCCTTCTCCAGTCAAAAATACACGTCTGGAATATTTGCATCCCTGGTGTTATCTAACTTGGGACATCTGAAAATAATAGAAACATGAATTCTGATCTTTCCTTCTTCTTGCAGCACATGTCTGGGAGGCAGAGGGGTGAAGGGGCAGCAAGGAGGAAAGGAATCTTCAATACAATGGAAAGCATTTGTCTATTTTGGAGGCTACAGAAAAAAAAAATTTGATCCTGTCAGTCATGTATTGGAAAATATGTGGGAATCAAAGTGGCAGAAGTTACAAGACAGGAATTCACAACTGTTCCTGAACCCCCTGCATTCAAGCAGCTTCTCTGCATTCAGGATCTATTACTGAATCTGCAAGAATCACCTTTATGATCTGCAGCAGTTACACAACTTGCTGCAAAGCCAGAAAGATGAGTCAGGATTGTGACTTTTGCTGAGAGGGATCTTTCCTGTGTTCTGTCAGTTCCAAGAGCAGCAAAGGAGACGATATTTACTACACATGCCACACAAAATCCAATACAATCCACAGCCGGAGGCAAGCTCATCTTGGAAAGATTTTAACAAATGGCAGCTTTCCAGACATGATCCCAGCTCCCTGAGCAGGCCCAAGGAGAATGCAGCAGGCAGCACGGAAGTCTGGACTCCAGGGAGTCTGCACATTAAAAAAAGAATCCCAAATAGTCAAGAACAAGCCAAGAGGAGAGCACAGTCTGGCAGCTGCCATTCCCCACTGCCTCACCACACTAACCAATCTCAGAGCTTTTAAGCTTTCACAACAAATCTCCCCAAATTATCATCTGGATGCTAAAATACCAAGCTAAGTGACCAGCCCAGCAGGGCCAGCAGAGCTGCCTCTGCATCCCAGCAGATTCTGGAGGGAAAACCCACACTGCTGAACCAGCAAGGACAGGCAGCACACTTCTGGAGAGCACCAGAGAAACACCACTCAGGAAAATCACCATTAACTTCAGCCCAGAAACATATACCAAGTTTTCAGGGTGCAACTCCTGCAGTTCCCCCCCGCCCCCTGTGACTGCAGAACAGCAGCACTGCTCAGCAGGGGAGAGCTCAAAGCTGCTTTACACAACTGAAGCCGAAAACTGCAGCTCATGGATGCACCTGTTAGTTAAGCTACAACCCACATCAGGGCTTTCAACCCAGTTTCCCACATCATTCAAACAGAGGTCTCCTAATTTCCTCTGAAAAGGAGATGGAGAGACACTGGCAAAAGAACTTTAGCCTGGAAAACTTTATGTTGAAATATGTCTTCGGAACATGCTTTTTTGACAGTTTCAAATCCAGCCTGATAAATGCAGTGCTCTGCCCAACTCTAAATATGCACACTAGCCAGGACCTGGTAGGCAAGGAAAAAAAAAAAGGAGGATCAGGTCTTGTCAGCACTATACTACAGCAGCACTGGATACTTTACTACTGTAAGTCTACAGTTCAGTGTGGCTCTCACCCAAAGCATCACGCAGGAGGATTTTTTGTCCTAAGCATACAGAAGGAAAACAAAAATGTCATAACATTAGGATGAAAGTTAGATATGAGCAAGCTCTTAATGCTTAATACAAACATTTTCCTGCAGTTGTGCTTATCAGGAATCCACAACGCTATGGGCAATAGAAAAGGATTTGATTTCATTAACATCATGATGATCTGATTTTTACACTGCACTGACTGAGCACAACTGATTGCAAAAAAATACCTATCTGTGGTCTATAAGTATGGATCTTAACAGAATCAGTTTTATTTCAAAAGACTATAAAGTGAAGGGAAGAGAGTCCTTTCAGATTTGCAACACAGGCTCTGCTGTCAGAAATTAAAGCAGGACCAGAAGAGCTGTTATCAACATCTGCACATAGCACATCCCGTCCCCTTCGCCAAAAAAACGACAAGTCTCTAGTTGAGAAGATGACTCTGCTCAGAGAAGCTATTCACAGAAATAAATGCTGGAACCACATGATTCCCAAATTAAATATCTATCTATTCATACCAAAGCTGCAAGGCAGCGAGAACACAGATGTTTTGCTCAGATTCCAGCCCCCCACTCGTTATCCCACAATCTGAAAGCCAAACTGTAATCAGACTGACTTCAGCAGGAACTCCGGCCTAAGCAAGGTTTTGTCTACACTGTGAAAACTGGGGCTTGAAACACTAAAAAGATAAAGTGCTCAGGATTTTAATTTAAGGTTCCTGCCTCAAGTTTACCCTGAAGGCTCCACTAGGAATCTGAACAAGAGGTGCTACTTCTAAATTGTCTTTTTTCCCCCCTCTATTTTGAATACAGTTCAGTTAACATAAAAAATGACGTTTCTCCTTTTTCCCACTCCCTATTGTACTTTTTCTCTTAGTTTTCGGTGCAACACAAGGGTAAATTGCACAGGTGGTGCCTCTGAGATGCTGTTCTGCTGAGGAATGCCTGAGAGCCAAGGCTGCAGGAAAGGCAGCACCAGACAAACCATCAAAGTTTGAGTTTCAATGGCTGTGGTCAACAAATTTGACAGACAGAGACACCAAACAAGGGGCATAACTCACAGAGCAAGAGCTGCTCACCTGTACAGCTGCGTTCCTGACCATACTCACACACTAAACCAGGAGCCTGGCTGGTACTAAACACCTCTTAGAAGCCAAACAACATCTGCATTCGGGGCTACAGAATGGGCTGCTGAGATTTACATCTGAACCCCAACCCCTTTCAGGAACAGATCTCACTGCATTCCAGTTTGCACTGCATCCAGACTGTGTCTTCACAGATGTTTTGGGGTTTGGTTTTGCTCTTTATAAAACAAAAGTTTATACTCTGACAAAAACTGAGAACTAATGAAAAATGTATTTATATATGATAAAATTTTCCCTGGCTAGGCATTTAGAAAAGGTTTTGGAATGCACATACTGCATTTTCTGTCCTAGTGAATTTAAGTAATTGGCTTCTCTTTCATCCCTCCCCCCTGCATACATTACCCACTGCAGCTACGGTTTTACCAATTTAACAATAGAATGCCTTCACAAAAACAGCTCAACAAGAACTTTTATAACCAGAACAAAGAACTCAGAACCTGTCTAAACATACAGGAAACTATAAAGGGGAGAAGTTGAAGTTTATTCTAAAGTTCAGAGAGTTGGAATGCGCAGAGCAGCAGGCACTTCATCTGTCATGAGCACGTGGAACACTGGGTTTGATCTGAAGTTCAGATTCCAGATAATGGGTTCTAGCACAGGAAACCCACTTCTCCTTTCCTTATTCTTTGTGGAAGTGATATAACAAATACAGATTTTTTTTTAAAGCAGAAGTAAGTGGGTATTTCTGAATTCCATGTAAGTTTTTAATTAAAATTGAGAAAGGACAATGAATCTCCATTAGAAAGAAAGTTATAAATCTTACCTTTGTCAACTACATCCCAGACTTCAACTTTCACAATGTCATCAGTGGCTGGAAGCACAATAGAACACAAAGGGTTAGAAGGTTTCAGTTGAACACCCATCACTCAGAGAGCCCAACCCAAAGCCAACACGGAGGAATGTCAAAGCATAGGAATGTCAAAAGAAAAGCAGACTCTGTGCAAGAAGAAAACCCAACTACAAGAAGGTATTGAGCTGATGAGGGCCCCAGATGTCCACCAAAACCATGCTATCTAAAGAACTTCATAAATACTAAGTCACATAATTTATGGCTGGATTTCCTTGCTGGTTCATGTCAGGTTTGAAGCATGATGCGAATATTTTGTGTAGATTCTTTTCACAACACAAAGAGGTTTACAAAGCCTTTCAAAAAAGAGAAAAATCTAATTTTGAGGATAAAGACTGGTTTATAAACAAGGCATACAACTGGAAAAAGGAATACACACATTTAAGAAAGATCAACTTTACTCACGGCATTTCCATGTAAACGTGACAGCCAGTGCAGACAGTCCTGCAGCTACAGAAACCCATTCTCTCTGCACATTTCCAGGTGCCTTTTGTGAAAAATAAGGTCTCACTAGCAATTTTGCTTCCTATCGAGCTGCAGCGCCAATAAATTATAACCAGCAATATCTATTTGAGTTGCTAAAATCTGAAGGAAGACATGCAGAATTCTAACTGCAGTGATTGCTGGTACCCACGGGCAGTACTTTGGGTGGCATGAAGGATGAGCAGCTCTGGTTCAATGTTTCCACAGAATTTAAATAAGCAGTCTGATTTTCAGGAAGTTGTTCCAAGAAACAGCTGCTTTTTGGAAATGTTACAGGCTTTGAAGCAAAAGCTTGTACTTGGAGCAGCTCTGAACATAAAGCTGGAATAGGATGACAATGCCTCAGAGTAGAAAATAATATCATAGGATGGCATGAGAATTTATGTAAGTGTCATTATCAAACCAGGAAGCGTTTTCTATATAGAACTCACTCTTGGCCTAATTAAATGTTTCAAAGTATTGTACAGATAGATCATGAATAAAGGAAAACTTTGATCCTTTGCTTCTGGAGAAAGAGCCTTTTTTACATTTACGCATGAAGCAAAACCAGCCTCTGTTTTCCTCACAGTAATTCCTACTGATCTTCCCATGTGCCAGCTGGCAGGGGGCACTGGATGAACAGAAGCCTCCCCCTGGGTCAGCCCAGGCAGTGCCTCACAGGACTGAAAGCACACGGGAGTACAGCACCTGCAGCCCAAAAACTTCTGCTGAAATCCCTACATTCCACTAATTAACTCAGTCCCTGAACATTTCTATAGATAATCAAATCAGGTAGGGTAAAGCCCAAGCCATGAATCACTCACCTGGCACCCAGCTGAGCCAGCTCCTCCCCCAGGCACCGGCACTGCAGGAGCTCTCCCTGTGCCCTTGCAGGTGCTGGGACACAGATCAGCTACCGTGCCCCCTTTCCACAGTCAAGGCTTGCTGCAAAAGGCTAGGAGATGTCTGCCTTCCCCAAGTTTTGCATGGGCTCAGGAGGAGCCCAGGAGGCTGCCTGTTCTTTCCAGAAGTGCCATGTGAAGCAGCACATCAGGACTAACAGTTCAGAGGAGTGAGGCCTTGGGGTGACAAGGCTCACCCTCGGGGTGACCCGGGGCCTAGCACTGGCACTT
This sequence comes from Dryoscopus gambensis, assembly GCA_013389985.1. NCBI lineage: Eukaryota > Metazoa > Chordata > Aves > Passeriformes > Malaconotidae > Dryoscopus > Dryoscopus gambensis. Next base: position 270,117 of record WEIT01025857.1, on the reverse strand, counting down.
TGCTCCTGAGCTCTCCACCTCCTTCCAGGAGCCAAACACGCTCTCAGGATGTGTTGGGCTGCTGAGTGATTCCCACTGAACCAACACCCTGCTGATCAGCAGCAGTCCCACGCAGCTGGACCCCTCTAACCCCACAGACCTGCTTCACACCCCTCTGGCTGAGGGGAAGGGCAGAATTTCTCAAAGAAAACAAGTGCACAAGACCCAGGAAAACCATATTTCCACATGCTCCTGGCTAGCTTACAGCCAGGAAGTTCTTCCCTTTCATCACTAGTGTCATTTCTGATTATCCTGATCATGCAAGAGGATAATTGCTTTAGTGCTGCTGCGTTGGCTTTGGTGTGTGACTCATACCCAGCAGCATCTCACCCGAAGCAGCTCTCTGGCAGCAAAAGGAATGCCAATTTATCCTTGCAACTCCCTAACTTGGATTAGCACAAACCACAGACCAAAGCACTCTAAAGATCTGTCCCAAGCTGCTGTTTGGCCAGATACGCCATGGCCACTGGCACACTGAACACTGCGTTCCCACAAAATGATGGAGTGCCACGAGAAGGCTCCAATTGCAAAAAAACTCACTTAAAAATAGCAATCATCACGTTGTGGGTGGGTTCATCATCAGGAACTCACAGGCCCTCAGACATTTTTTACCCTCATTCAGTGACAGGATTCACATCGTATGTTCTGGATCACAAATCCTACAGTGGGAAAGCAGCTCTGCCATCCCTCATTCTCACCCCTCAGGCATTCAAAGAATCTGAGCACAACTATTTGTCAATTTTTATTTCAGACTCCCATTCTGAGGCTGCCAAACAGAGAATAAAATTGCTGACTAGTATAATCCAAAAAAGTGTTCCTTAGGGTCAGGAATGGTAATTCCTTACTTGGACACAAAATTTACAAATATCCATTACAATTGGCACAGAAAAGCAACTTCATTCATTTTGAATAAAAAGTAACTCAAATTCTGCTACCTTTATTAATTCCTCCAGTATAAAATTTCTGAAGGTGCTACATTTTGCATCTAAAATGGAATTCTTCTATGACCAGGCAACGTAGGAATCCTTCAATATTTGACAGTGATTCAATTAACATCTGTAAATATTTGCTGCCTACTACCTCATAATGTTTATTCAAGGTAGCTTGAAAGCATAAACAGAGGAAAAACAAACTTTATTTTTCCTCTATAGATTAACTTGGCCAACAGGGCAGGATTTAGACCTGAACCAAGTACTCTGAGGGCCCACATCACCAATCTTGGATGGAAACTTCCCACAGCAGGAAACAGACTTTACAATGTCGTTAAAATGAGGGTTACTTTTTGAAATATATTTTAAGAAAGTCAATGGAAAATTTCCTATATAATGGAAATTATTACTAAGACAACAGTACAGTGTTATACAATGTAAAAGAAACACAAATGAAAGGCACAATTTCAGGTACAGCCTTGCAGGCAGTTTAACAAGGTCAGCAACACTCCACCCTGAGAAAAGTCCATCAGCGTGTGCACACACCGCTGTCAGCTCCGGCCAGGGAGCTCCACAGAAATGCGGCACACCAAGGTTGGAAGTGGGCCCCAGAAATAACCTATACACCTGTGGGTCTCAGCACACAGCAAGGCCAGCCACAGGTGTAGGTGTTTTCTACCCCAGGACTGCATCAGTATTGAAAAAGCAGTGCCTGAGCCTCAGCTCAGGAAAAGAAATGTAGACACAGGTGAGATGACTGGATCTTCCTCCAAACACCTTTTTGCACGAACACATTTTGTACCTGCCCATAGTTAGATATGAATAAGCCTCCTAGAATAAATTCCAGACTCCCAGGCTGTATCTACCTCAAGTGTTGTGTTACTGCACCCATCAGAGAGGAAAGCCAACTCTGATGGTTTAACCCACGATACTGCAGAAACCCACCATTATCACTCAGTGCATTCTTTACACTTGGATATCTAGGACAGAGGAATTTTATTTCTTACTCTAAGTCTGTTTAGGCTGAAGCATTCAAATTTGATTTTGGAGATAGTTTCCATCATCCAACTTGTAAGCTCTGTGTTCATTCCTCAGTAACTGATGTGCTGATATCCTGAGAGAGAGGAAGAGGAGTGAGGGGAAGGATGCCACAGCTAACATACACCATGCCAGAGGTTCGGCTGCAGATGGGAAACATCAGTGTGTGACCACATCCTGTGGCTTTGTGAGCATTATCACGAGACTTGGGCATCATGGTATCACCTGGCAATACAAATCTGGTGGTGAATCAGACACAGCACTCAATTTGGTGCTCACCCCACTGCCCAGGGTGTTCTCCCAGCTGGGAGGAGCTGGGCAGTACCTGACTCAACAGAAGATCAGAGTGACGCAGATGGACAAGGTCTGATAATGACAAACAACTGCTGACCTTTTTTGTACAGCACACTCAGTCTTACAGAGCACTTTCATACTGAATCAGGAGTTCATCCCACAAGGCTGTGGCATTCTTGATCAACAACCTGAAAGCTGGACTTAATGCGCTGTTGAATCACAGCCTTATACAACTGCAGTGCCTGCAGTGTCCTCTCCAGGTGGGATGCAGGGCTTTCACAGCCGCTTGCAACTGGGAAAATAAAAATTAAAAACCACATCTGATCACTCAGACTCCAGCAAGAACTTAAAAAAGGCACTGGCACTTCTGTGCTTCAGTAAGTCAGCCTAGAGCTAACAGTACTACAATAATTTTTGAAACATCATTTTCCCCAGTCATCAGATGCTCTTTACATTTTCATCAGAGAAATCCAGTTGCACCATGTATCCACTTCTAGGCAACAGAGTAACACCCAAAGCAGAGTGGGCCTCAGAGACAGATTTATACAATAACCCCTCCTCATTAACATGTCAAGCATATTACAAATATTTCAAATACTTTAGATCACCTATTAAACACTTCCCTTGAATTGTGGCTTCCATAGACATATTCTTTAGTACTTATAATATAGAGCTTCTGATAAAATTAAAAACATGATTAAGAAACTATGAATAATAAATTAAAAAGAGTGACGAGAGACCATTTTGTCTCCCAAGCAGACAGAGAAGAAAGAAGCAAATGAGGCTGCGGTGGAATTTCCTCCCCGAAGGCACTGTCCCGTGACTGTTACTCCCTCCACCCTCTTCCATCTTACTTTTGTAATTCCAGTGGATGCTGGTGACTTGGATCTCCTGAGTTGGAATATACTCCTCAATAAATTTCTTTCCCTGCAGTCGGTGCCAGAGTGTGGTTTTCCCAGTGTTCCTGTCCCCTCGGATGACAATTTTCACTGGAGAAAAGAGCAAGCAGACAAACAAAGTGATTGAACACAACTTGAAGAATGTTGTGAAAAGCATGTTAACTTCTTGCAAGCATTATTCAGATGTAATTAGTCCTCCCATACTACACAGGCATGATAGGGTTCATTAGAAAACATGAGCCTCAGTCATTTAAATCAGCGTTTATTCAGTAACTCACACCAGCTCAGCAGAAAGAACCAACAGCAAGGTTGCATCTTCAGAATCTGCACAGCTTGAGTCAGCTGAGCCTCTGCTCCGTGATGGACACACCTGATCCCTTAAGCGAACCAGCAGCAGTTTGGCTCAGACTTTAAAGGAAGCAAAGGCCTGACCCATAGCTGGACCAAGAATTCCTCTAGGAAAGACAGAGAGGAGCAGTGACACAGCCAGCACTGGTGCACATGAGCTTGGGACACCACACCAGTCATGGATTAACACAGGAATATCAGGTGGCTTTTCCAAGACTCATGTATCAAGGAAAAAAGAAAGATGTGGGCACAAGGAATCTCCAGCACACCCTGCCCATCGAATGCAATCAGACTATGAGCCCCCACGTTATCCCATCCATGTGGCAGCCGGGGTGAGCCTCCCCTGAGCTCTCCGTGCCTGGCAGTGTGGCTGGATGGTGGGGACCGCCCCTGAAGCTGGGACACCTCTTAAGCTTCTCCTCGAGGCAGAGACCTTCTATCCCTGACAGATCAGCAGTCTAATCCAAGCTCTTTCTGAACTGTGGCTGGAGTGTCTGCCAGTGAGTCTCCCCTTCCACTGGGACACCTCTCTAGGTCTGAGGTCCCTGACCTGGGAACAAGACATCCCTCCTTGCCCAACAGATCCTCAGTAAGGGACTGATGGCATGTGGAGTTAGTACTAATGAAATTGATACTCAGTATTAATTATTATAAACTCTGTATAGATAATTCCATTAGACATAAACTGTCCAAGTCTGAGACTAAGATTGGACCCAGATGCACTTAAGCTCCACCAGGAGTTTAAAAAGGGGGTCCCCTCTGAGCCTCATAACCCAACAGGAGGGTCTCTGTGTCACTCGTTCCACCTCAACTCTAACCTGATTTTCCTTGCGGTGTTTCATGCATGTGGTCAGTAACAGAGTGAACTTTGCCATCGACCTTTGTCAAGCTGCACTTGAACAATATCATATTTAGAGCACTTTTGCTCATACAGCTGCTGCTCATTCTTTAAGTGATCTAAATCATCCATTTGCAACATCCTCCCATCCTCCTGCCTTCTCTATCTCCCCCTGGCCCTTACTCCTACCTTGCCGTACCCTACTCCCTTGCCGGCCTCCTCTGCCAGGCTTTTCCTTCCACTACCTCCTCTATCCTTTCCCTTTCTCCTTAAACATGTCTCATGCCTTGAGAGAATGATTCAGGTTGGAAAGGACCTTTAAGATCAACTATTCCAACATTCCCTCAGCACTACCAAGGCCACCAGTAAACCATGTCCCCAGGTGCCACATCCACATGGTTTTTAAATCCCTCCAGGGATGGGGACTCCACCACTGCCCTGAGCAGCCTGTGCCAGGGCTGGACGGCCCTTTCTGTGAAGAAATTTTCCCTGATAGCAAATTTAAACCTCCCCATGTGCAGCTTCAGGTTGTTTTCCCTCCTGTTACTTTTTACTTGGTAGAGGAGCCTGACCCTCACCTGGCTACAACCCCCTGTCACCAGGCCCTTGCATTGGTTGCTTCAGTTTAGATAGAAACTCATTCAAACTCTTCCAAGAGAAGCAAGTGTCCAAAATATCAAAACCTGTAGCAATTAATACCATGAACTTCCCAGAGTCAATTCAAATGTTATCTTGTTCTTTCTGAAAACACTACCTATTATTTTCTAAATTTTCTGTTACATTGTGGAAATTTTTTTTTAAATGCCGCCTTTGTTTTTACTGGCAACCACATGGCTACTGGAAAACATAAGCTGACCTAAACTGAATTTTTATTTTTGTGTTTTGATTTGGAGCTATGATCCCCTGGAAAATGGGCCACCTCACAGACACCTAATGGCAGTCAGGTGATTAGCATTAGGTTGTGCATCATCATTTGGGCAAGGAGACCTGAGACAGAAGGCTGCCTTCTGCTGCAGTTCAGGAACTGCTGCAGGCATTTCAAGAAGAGCTGAAGAGGTCAACTTGAATATAAAACAAACACAAAGTCTGTGCAGGAGTTCTATCTAGTGCTGCAGTTCCACTGTGCTTTTGTTGTTGTACACAGAGGTTTATTGTTTTTCAGAGCTGTTCATTCTTTTTCAAAAGTACTTACTAACACCACACCAGGATAATAAAGACAAAAATGAACACAGTATTTACAGGCTGACTTCAGTTAAAGGTCCCACAGCATCTCTGCAGACACAACAAACCAGTTCCTGCATTTCCTGTCACCTTGTGTGTGATTGTTTACTACCTACAGATGGTAAAACAATCAATAGAGTATCCCTTTGACTTTTTTGGAATCATGAAGCAAGTTCATGGCATAGGCTGAATGAGACTCCATTTGTCCCCTTTTAAACCCAAACCTTTCCAAATGCTCTCGCTGCCTGCCCTAAAATGTTCAAATTCATATCCCCCCCTGCCCTGGAATGCAGCATTAGATACTAAAACAGTGAGTTTTAAGGGGCAAATAGGCCCTTCCTTAAATAGTCAGGCTGCTCTCAAGGTGCACCTTCAGGATCACCACCAGACGATGTGGTTGTGAGCTCTCCCCAGATGGGACAGTCTTACAGGACTTTCCTCATGCTGACACCATTTTTTACGCACTTAAACATGGAACTAGATCAAGAAACTGAACTGGCTGAGAAATAACCTCAAAATTATCCATTTTCAGTTTTGTTCTCTAGCTTCAGTGCCCAGCTGAATGAGCAGCCTGAGCAGCACACGGCAGGCACAGTTGGAATGCAAGGGAATCCCCCCCAGCCCTGATCAGCTCACGTTTAGATCAGTGCAAGGTGCTTGTGGCACCACAAGCTCAGTCTGAGCAGGTCCAAGGGCCCCTTCCAGCTCCAGCACTCTCCATTAGGATCTCTCTTCTCCTACATAGTGCACAAGTTCTCACTGACTCTTTTCCTGAAGAAAGAAAAAGTCTTTAAAAACAGAACAGGAGGAAGGCAGGTGATACAAATCGCTTTTAGCAAAGCAAAGTGTATTTGGGACTTTGGCTGGGGCAGGTGTACTCAGTGACAGGCACCTGCAAGGCAGGAAGAACTGAGTGAGCTCCCAGTGCATAGCCAGGCTGCTGCACCACAGGCCTGGGCTGTGGCTGAATGTGGAAAGAGGAACAGTAATTAAAGGTGAGGTTAACGCTGTCAAGTAACAACTGTTGCCTTATCTTGATTTGAAGTTAAATCAGTACTTACTGCAAACAGCCAGAGGTTTGTAGCAAAGACAGGAGAATTAACTGCGGGAAGAAGGGTAGGGATGGGGAGAGGCAAGGAAAAAGCTAAACAAATCACTTTATTCATACTGTCATTGCATCAGGAAAACCAGAGGGATTTCCATTCTCCAGATGGGAAGATGGAAGCAGAGCAGTGACAATACGGGCCCAGAGAACATGTCTGAGACCAACTCAGAACTAGAAATCAGGAATTCCCAGCTTCGCCCATATTCCTCCAGGACTCTGCAGCAAAGATCCACAAACCAGTAACCCCATGGAGAGGGTCATAACCTTACCCTCATTAAGGTCTTTGGGACTTCAACTGAACTGCTTGGAGCTTGTTCTGCTGCCAAAAGCAGCACTACCTGCTCTGCAGGCCCCCACAGGCACAGGCCAGCAGCAGGCAGAGCAGGGCTGGCACAGGCTGCAGAAACACCTGTGTCAGCCACAGAAGAAAACAAGAGAAGGTGGGAAGTGGCAGGAAGAGGAGAAGCCTTTCTTTTGGGAGTTGTGCTGAATGGAAATACTTCACAATGAGTCTGGGAACTATGACTCTAAAGCAACACAAAAGAAGTAAGAACTATAATGCTTACTAAAAAGGCTTACTAAATGTGCTGAAATACATGGTATTATTTAAGTTTTGTCTTTTAAGGAATATGTTAGGCAGAAAAAGTAATAAGGAGAGGGAGTGGGGGAAATTCTTGGAGCTACTGCCTTTGGTATCCCAGCACTGGTGACTGTTCAGCCTGTGCTCCAGGCACACTGGATGCAGTGTGTAAAGCCCAGAGCAGGAGTTCCATGTCTGGGGAATAGAATGTATGAACATTTGGCACCTCCATGTCTTTGTTCCTGTCCCTGATCAGCAAATCCCAGGGAACGCCCAGCCAGAACCATTGTTTACCCATCACTGCCTTACATAAACTGTCACGTTTGATGACCCTGGTGCTAAATTAGGTTCTGCAACCACTCTTGTAATTTGTTCAAACAAGCACTGCTGCCAAAGGCATGAGAGCCACTTCCTCCTACTTGCTCTTGCCATGCTCCCTCACACGGCCAGCACGGCCCTGGGAACAGCCTCACAGCACACCTGATCCAGGGTATCCCAAGCAGGAAAACAAGAGCAAGTTTTCACCAAGACTGGTTCCCCACCCTTGGAATCACGATCCCTTATAAACATTCCACCCATGACATACGTGGCACAGACCCACGTCATTTTCAGCTCTGTGCTTTCTGAGTGCTCAGGGAACTCTGATGTTACCTAGATGTGAACCACAGCAGCTCCACGCACATGGTACAGAGCCTGTGTGCTGGAATGCAGTATGGAAATGCTTTTGTTTTTACAATAGGATGTCCCAAGCAAAGGACATGATTGCTGCCAAAGGCTGGTACTGGTCTCTGCTCTCATCATCACATTAGAAACCTACCCCTTCCCACCCTGCAATGCTCTTCTTTTTGAAAACGTAGACTGTGTGGGAGAGGGACCATCAAAACAAATCATTTGGATTCAACTTAGTGCTCTATTCTACCCAGGGTCTGTAACTGTCAGTGTCATTAAAACATCTCACAGCCTTCAGCATCACCTCAAACAGGGGGCTGTCTGCTACAAAATATACCTGAGAGCCTTAGGGCTGGCACAGCAAGGGCTGCTCTGCTGCTCTGAGCCCAGTGAGGCAGCCAGAGCCAAGTACAAGGCCTGTGTCCCAGCCTGCTTTATCAGTGAACAACTCAAGGTATTCTCAGCACACTAAATGTATTTCTGGGAAGGAAACAGGCTTCATTCAAGATCTGTGGGGGGTCTAACGCAGCAAAGAAACATTTCTGTAAAATAAATCACACACCCTTTAGTTTAGGTTTGGGCAGTTTCAGGGAAACAGAGAAGTTGTGAAGATCTGTGTGTGCTAATGGTGGCTCCAAACCACATTCTGCACTCCTCTGCTGAATGTCAGGTATGTGCCAAGAAAGGGGAATTGGCAATGCACAGGATTTGCAGCTCTGCCCTTCGTGAGCAATGGCCCTTGTAATGACATTCCTTCAAAGCCCAACTTCAACTGAGACCACTTCACCATGCTGGAATGTTCCCCACCTACGCTGTGCCACAGCTATAGGGGGTACCTGGAAGCCGTTTGGTAAAACAGCCTGTATCTCCTATAAATATTATATAACAGTGATGCTGGCAAGAGTTACTATGGAGATTGGAAAGCTTGCCTTAAGGCAGTGACAGAAAGCTGCAGTTCTATTTCAGCTATAAAGCAGTAACTAGAACACAAACCCTGGTAAGACAGAGCACAAACCAAAAATCTTTCCTGAGGCTTTCGGTAATGAGACAAAAAGCAGTGAAGCTACAGTTGGCAGTTCTGGCCTCGCACAAACGGCAGGCAGGTACCATCCACAGGCCTGGCACGATGCAGTCACCATGGAGCAGAGCTGGTCCCATCCTGTGCCAGCAGGATGCAGCTGATCCCTTCTGCCCGCAGCACAAACCTCCCCTGTCTGAGAAGTCAGCTCCTGGCTCTTACATAATTCACAAGCTGGTATTAGCTACCTGATCTCTGGCACTCAGCTGCCAGTGCAGCACGCAGGTCTTCTGGGCTGTGGCCACACGAAGCCTCTGCACAAACCAATAGTCTGAGACCAGCAGATCCCCAGGTACGTGTTTCAGGATGCAGTGCTGTGTTCCAAGGCAGCACCTTCATCCTCACTCCATCTTTCACTGGAAATCCAGTCTCAGCAATCACACTGCTGCTGTTCACATCCAGGACTGCTTGCTAAGACACTAATTTTATAAATCAAACAGCACTGGCATATCTCCAGATGTGCTATGGATAAAGGCACCAAATGCTTCCCTAGTAAAGCGAAGCACTTCGAAACCTCAGTCCCAAGGAACAGTCAACAGCCATAACATTAAACAAAGAACAAAACACCCAAAACCCAAAGTGCTAACTTCTCCATCACATTCTGTTTCAGACCAAGATCCAACAGAAGCTCTATTTCTTTGACACATGCGCCTTCACAGAAATTATCCGGTGCCACGTCTACAAATCAGTCTTTTTCCCACCTGCCAATCTCTCAGCCTTCTGCAATCTGCCTCCCCTGCCTGCCTGGATCCACACAGACGAGCTGGTACTCGCAGTGCTCTCTGGAACCAGCTCTATTTTCAGCAGGAATGACATAACTGCTGTCCCTGTCTCACAATTGTTACTTTGGGACGTGTTTCACGTACTTGCAAGTGCCCTCCTGAAACACTGTATTACAAATCACCTTTACTGAGCTCCAACGGAAAAAATGCAGCCCTAAGCCTCAACCCTGAGAGCAAAAGAATTCTGAACGCGTTCCCCGAGAAGAGAGCAGAAAAGACAGTCTGGATGAAATGATGTACCAAGGGCACAGAGAGGTATTCACTGCCCACCTTTTTTTAAAGCCTGGCAGGGCTGAGCTTTTTAATAAACTCTTATGGTACAACCACTAGAGCTTAATTATGAACACCATTATCCTGGGCTGCAGGGAAGGTCACCCACGCACTCAGGGGAGTTACCCTCTTGATGCTTGAAGTGACACAAACTGATGTATAAGGCACCCTCTCCTGTGCCACGGCCGGCAGGCAGCGCTCAGGGACGCTGCTGCACCGCGGGTCCCGAGTCCTGCACCGAAAGAGAAGTTTCCCATCCCTCACTCCTCCCAGGAGCTCCAACATTTAACTCCAAACTTGGCTTTGAGCGAATACGGATAAAAGCACCGACGTGCACAAGGAAAGCACACGCACTCCCAGCCCCTCTGCGGTCCCCGGGCACCCCGCGGGCACCAGACGGCGCCGCCCGCCTCCCCCCGGGCTGGCC
>WEIT01025857.1:240676-259069 GCA_013389985.1 Dryoscopus gambensis | reverse complement strand
CTCCTGGCAGCTTCACAGCCCCCCGCCCGTGACCCCCATAACCCCTCACGAAGCCACCGCAGCACCCCTGGCACCACCCCCAAACCACCTCTAATGCCTTCCTGGGACCCCTGTACCCCCTGGGGCTCCCATAACCCATGTCGTCCGCTCCTGTGCCAGCCCCATTTTCCCGTGACTCTCATAACCCCGTAACTCTGTTCTGTGACCCCTCAGGATCCTCTCTGACACTCTGTACCCCCATGCTACAAACCCCATATAACCTCCGTGACTGCCCCATGCCCGTGCCCCCATCTCGGCCACACACGGCTCTCCCTGGTCCCACCGTGACCCGGAGCCAGCTGCAATCATTCACCTTTAGGGAGGAGCGGACACTTGTTCCGTCCCTTGCTGTCCCCGTCCCGGCAGCCCACCCCCATCCCCTGGGAAATGGGGGCTGGACCCCATCCCGCGGGACCCCGGAGCCTCTCGGTGCCCCCGGCCCTGTGTGGGCAGCGGCCCGAGGAAGGGTCACAGATGCAGTGGGCAGAACCCAGTGACCCCACCGAGGTGGGGACACCCCCCCAGGGAGGCCAGAGAGGACCTCCTGCGCCCCCCACCCTGCTCCCCACCGGCTTGAGGATTGACACTGGGCTCTTTGGTCACATTAGAGACATTTACTGCTGAAGGCATCTCCCGCGCTGCCACCGCTGCCAGCACCGTCCTGCGGGACACCGGTGCTGGGTGCCAGCCCCTCATCCTCTGTCTGCATCAGTTTGAGAGATGCAGAAACTCCTCGTCCTCTGCAAGCGGAGAGATACAGCAGGTGATGGACAGACCCCGGCCCCCTCATCACCCTGCAGGCACAGACGATGGATGCTGCTTCCCACTTTGTCCCTGCCAGCAGCGATGGATGAGGGCAGCAGTGCAGACCCTCCCTGCACACCCATGCTGTCCTGCACCTCATATCCCACCACCCGCCATGGTGGCATGAATGTACTTTATATTGCTGGCAGGGATTATAAAAGATGGATTCTGCCCTAAGACGGGCTCTGTCTCCCATCTGTGGGGTCAGGCCAAGTCCCCAGCTCCTGCCCTCCTGGGAGCAGGCTTGCCCAGGGCTGGATATGGTGGAAGACGCCTCAGTCACCCCTCTCTGCAGGAAGGTTTCCTCTGCCACACTCTTGATAACCTGGTCATCACTTCCCCTGAGGGCTGGGTTGTGTCTCCCAAGGAGGTTCAGTATGGAAACCCCTGCACTGGCTGGAGCTGGGGGGCCTGGCAGGTGTCACACCCCCAACAGGGACTCTGGTTGGTCCTTAGTTGGTGTCAGGGTTCCCATATCCCCAGATCTTTCAGCCCAGGGACTGTTGCCTCCGCTGCTCCCCACTGCACCCCAACCTGCTTGGGGACATTCCCCCTTTCATTAAGACCATACTGAAGTTCAGTTATGGCCTGAGCATGCCTGCAGCCTGCCCAGCCCCGCTGTGCCGTGCTGTCTGTGGGTTAATGGCCATATTCCCCACCCAGGACAGATCCCTGCTAGGCACAGCACAAAACCATCCCGCCCCCATCCTGGACCCATGACAAACCCATCCCAGCCCAAGGACACTGCCATCCTGGATCCATCCTGACCCAGACTGACCCATCCCAGGCAGAGCACAAAACCAGTCCAGAGCCAGACTGATCCTGAACCCATGACAAACCCATCCCACGCCCACGATGAACCCATCCTGGACCCATCCAGAGTCAGGACAGACCCCTCCAGAACCAGGACAGCCCTGTCCCCAGGACAGGAGGTGCTGCAGGCTGCTGCCCTGGGGTAGGGGAGTACCTGCCAGCTGAGGAGCCCCGCAGTATTCCTTGCACTCCTTCTCCGAGTAGAACTGGTTCCCGTTGCCCTTGCAGCCCCCATAGCTGAAGGTGATGCACTTGCCCTGGGCTGCATCAAAGGCCCAGCGCGTCACCAGGGCCTGGCAGGGACCCGGGACAATGGGAAGCCTACAGGCAGCTGCGGGAACAGGAGCTGTGTGAGGCAGGCGGTCCAGGGACGCCCACACCTCCCACGTGGGTGCCGCACGTGGCATTCAAGGCAACGCTCAGATCCTTTGTGATGCCTCAGCAAAGGCACCTCCAGTGCCCTGGCTCGGGATCCTCACCCTCGGTCCGGCACGCCTGCAGGCACTCCTTCTCTGAGTAGAAGTTGTTGCCGTTGCCCAGACAGCCTCCGTAGAGGAAGGTTTCACAGGCCATGGAGGAGGCGTTGTAGAAGAAGCGGGAGAGCATCCCGCTGCAGGGCCCGGGGTCCCGGCTCAGCCGGCACGAGTCTGTGGACCAGCACACCATGGGTCACAGGCGAATGGGAGTGCAGGGCAGGGGGGTCCCAACGCAGCCCCCTGCCCCGGGACCTACCTTCCTTGTTGCCAATGTAAGTGGGCAGGGGTCCTGCGGCTGAGCCCTCCTCCGGGGGCAGGACTGCCCTCCGTGCCCTCTGCACCAGGAAGGAAGCACAGAGCTGCGATCAGTCCCGGCCTGTGGCACCTGCTGCCCACCCCACTGCCCCCACGGTGGGCTGTGTCAGGGGCACCTCAGGCTCCAGCCCTCCTCTGTGCTCCCAGCACGTCTCCAGTCACTGATCTTGGGTCTGCAGGATGTGATCCCTCCACACCTCATGATTTTCCCAGCCCTGTGCTCTTCTAGGGTGGGGTCCACAATCCTAGGTTGTGAGTGAAGACACCCAAAGTGCCCCAGCCATGTCCCGTGCTGGGGATGTGCCTCCGTGGTGTGTGGAGCCACTGCCCAAACAACATGTCCTGCCCATGGAGCCTTCTCCCTGGATACCCGATCTCCAGTGAGTTTGGCTTGGAAGGAATGTCTCTGGCCTTGATCCACTTCAGAAGGTCCTAGCTGGCCCACTCACCTGGGGAGTATTTTCAGTCTCCTGAGGAACACATTCACCTGGCCCAGGAGCAGGAGAGAAGAGGCGCAGTGTGAGAGGAGAGGTGTCCCGACGAGCTCAGCTCAGTGAGTCCAGCACTGTGCACACGCAGGACCCTGGGCAAGGGGACGCCCTCCCCGTTCCACCCAACGTTCTTCGCCTCTTTCTGCTTTCCACCTCCCGCTCACAGAAGCGCCACCCTAAAATCCCCATACCTCCCTCCATCTCCCTGAAATCCTCACAGCCCCCGGATCCCCCCAAAATCCTCCCCCCGCACACACACACCCCCTCCATCACGGTAGCCCCTTCTGAACCCCAGACTGAGCAGGGAGCCTCCCAGCACCCAGCCTGGGGACCAGTCGTGAGTGTCCCATGCCCTCATCCCAGCACAGCGGTGTGGTTGCATTGACCTGGCAGCCCAGCATGGACCCCTCTGACTGGAAGCGGATTCCTCTGGTGGAATCCTGACTGATGCATGGCCTTATTTCCTTTTCATCCCATGCTGCCAAAGCATTTGTCTCTCCTCCCTCCCTCCTGACCATCCCCCATCTCCCCAGCTTGGCAGAAGAAGGAGTGGCTGGAATGCTCTGGCAGAGAGAGACGCATGCCCCATGGGAGGTTACCTCTGTTGGCCAGGATGAAGATGGAGTCTTCGGGGATGCCCATCTCCAGAGCCAGCTGATGGAAAGACTCAACGAGGTCCTCCCGCAGCTCCGGACTCCTTCCTGGGAAAGAGAATGGGCCGTGAGCAGGGTTGGAGTGGGAGTGCAGCCCCCAAGCACCCACCGGGCTCAGGTGGCTGCAGGCAGGTGCAATATCAGCCTCCTGGTCCTTCCCAACATCCAGTCAGGGAAGCAAAGATCAAGCCCAACCACTGACCCCGCACTGCTGTGTCCACCCTAAGCCATGTCCCTAAGCTCCACATCTGCATGTTTTTTTGACAAGGGATGGTGATGTCGCCACTTCCCTGGGCAGCCCGTTGTTCTTGACCAGCCTTGAGCAAGGGCTTGGACAAAGTGGCTTTAATGTTTCTTAATCATGGAAGACAGCATCTCCTGACACTTCAGGGCTGGGTTTCCTCTAACCAGATATGACCACCTTCATCCCAAATGCCACGCTGGTTTGGATGTTCACTGCCTGATGTGCCTCTCATGGAGCCATGAGACTCCACCTCTGCCATGCCAAAATGAGCTGGTCTAAGCCACCATTTCCAAAGCCCATGGTCAGGTCCCTCAAGGCCAAGGGAGCTGAGAGACTCCTGAGTGGTGTTTCTGAGCTGGTCCACCCCAGAGCTTGCTTGCCCTCAAGTGCCACAGCCAGACATACCATACAGCTTCAGGGTGGTGCTTGGACCAAAACTGCTTCTCTTCTTCATCAGAATGACAGCATATTCTTCATAGTTGGTGCGGAGCACATAGGACTGGATAGACACATCCCATTCTGGGTGAGATAGAGACACAGGGATGTCATTCCCGCCCCTCTCGGCAAGATGGAGCAATGTAGGACAGCCCCAAAGTTGGGGGCTGAAATCAGGCATCTGATTAAAACCCCATGATTTTTGGGAAGCAGGCTCAGATACAGCCATGACTCCCTTTAAGCTCATCAGCCTCTTAGCTGAGGGGATTGGAAACCAAGAGCTGCCGACAAGTGAGACACCGCTAATGCTCCTGAGGTGTGGCTGGTAGGAACCTTCCCCAGCTGGGACCCTGTGGACAGGAGCAACCTGCTGCAACATCTTATCTCCCCATGACTATGCAGGGACAGTGCTCAAACAGCCCTTTCCCTGCAGCTTTACTCTGTACTTGCTGGAAATGACCCAAACTGTGGCGTGGCCTCTGAGCCCTGCTCTCCTGAGCCCCTTCCCCCTCTGCCAGCTGCCCTTAAAGCTGGTCCCCATCTCCCAGCCATGCCTCAGCCCAACTCACTGGGGTTGTAGTAGGTGTATTTGCCAGGGGTGCTGGTTTTCTGGTACTCCCCTGAGACTTGTGTGCAGTCACCTTGCCTGGAGGGAGGAAGAAAACAATCAGCTGCTTGGAGGGATTGTTTTCCCTGGTTATGACATGAAAATCATGTCTGGGGCACCGAGGCCATGGTGCAGGACCCCTGATTCCGCCCTGCCCAAGGCATTGAGTATCTGAGCCCAATCCATCCCCTCCTCAGCACTCACATGCCAGGCAGAGCAAGTAACCCCTGTGTCTGTCCCAGCCCCTGGAAGAGGGAGCACCCCTGGCTGGGGTGGCTTTGGAGGAGGCTCAAGCCGCTCCCGCAGTGCCCCGGCACTGGTCGTACACCCCGTACCGCAGCCTGGTGCTGGCAGTGCTGATCTGGTCGGCGCTGGGGCCAGGGCCCAGCACCAGCGTGCCCATGCTGAACTTCTCCTTGTAGTTCTTCATCCATTTGCAGGTGGTGCCGATGGCGACATCAAACCACTTGCCGTACATCTGCAGGGAGAAGAGAGAGATGCCTCCACCGTGGGCCCTCCTCACCAAGGTGGGACATCTCTTGGCTTTGTGCAGAGCTCAAGTATTCCTGACCCAGGGGGAAACTCGGAGGTGGCGATGCAGGGTGCAGAGGCCAGAGCTGCTGCAGGATTTGGCAAGTGTACCAGCACTGAGCAGGATTTTCCTTGGTTCCCTGACTATGAGGCAGGGCTGGAGGCATCAGGCTGGCATTCCCCTGTGTATACCAGTGGGACCCAGACCTGGGCACACGTGCAGGGCTGTATGAAGCCTGGCAGGAGATGGGGCGCATTGTGGGGGATCTCCCAGGCAGCCTGCATCCCATAGAAATCCTGCACGCTGAACCACAGACATCCCACGGGACCCATCTGCCCTGGCGCTCGGACTGCAGCCACCCTGCCTGGGGTTTGCCAGGATGAGGGCACCCACCCCAAAGACTGGCACCCCCTGAGTGGCAGTCAGGGAGTGCCACGCTGCCAATGCCTGTCCGGCACAGCCTGGCCTGGGCGTGGGCATTATTGCCCCTCTTTCTGGAGGAAAACAAAAGAAAGCTTACCCCGTCCCTTTTGCCCCAGAATTAACGGACCACAAGATGCCATTACCCGCTCAGCCTCAAAATTCTCCTGCACTTGGATATCTTCCTCCTGGTCTCCGATAGGGGTTCCGCTAGCTGCAGTGAAGAGAAGGAGGGAAAGGAGACCCCAAATAATCATGGCTGGTGGCTTTGGAGTGCTGCTGAACCTCAGCGCTCCAGTGGGATCCCGGACTCTGCGCTGCCCCCGCTGTGCAGCACTGTGACCTTCAGACCAGGGCCAGCGGGGCCAGCCAGCCTGCGGGGGGGCTGCCGGGGGAGGGGAGTGCTCGGCCGGGGGAGCGCCACTGCCCTTGGGGTGGGGGGATTTGCAGGGAGCTGTGTGGGGTGCAGGAGTGGAGATGAGCACCCTCCCAGCTATACCAGGCTGAGCTCCTCACCCTCAGCTGTTCATACACCACGGGGCCAGGAGCTGTCTTTCTCCTTTATTCTACGTTGGGATTCATATTCCTGCTCTGCCATCCTACAAAGAGCCCCAGCCCTGACCCTGTGGTGGGGAGAGGACTGAGCGGTGTCCAGCGCTCACCCCAGGCTGCCTAATCAGTGTCCATAGGGAACAGAGCCCGAGTTTCCTGCTCCCCTTTTGGACCCCTTCCAGGCAGTCCCAAGCTGATGGCCAACATCCAGGATCCGGCTGGGTGTGACCCACCCCACAGCCGAGGGTCCCCGGGCCGGGAGGAGCGGGAAGTGCTGGGCCATCCTCAATCCTTCCCAGCAGTGTTTGCCTTCGTGGGATGATTAACTGAAACCAAACAGCCCGAGGGAAACTGCAAACAGAGCCAAGGGCAGGAGCCCCTCTCCAGGTGGCCACGGCCCAGTGTTTGTGGAGAAGGGCCAGAGCTGGCTGCGCACTGGCTGAAGTCAGCCGGACTTTCACCCTACGCTCCCCGCTGCCGCTGACGGACCCTTGCACAAGGACCAGCGGGTGCTGCTGCCCGGGCACGGGGGCTGCGAGGCAGCGGTGGTCCCGGCAGAGACAGCCTGGACACGTCCACGGACAGATCCTCCGCCGCATCCCGGGAGCGCGGGGCAGAGGCGGACCTGCGGCACAGACGCCTTTGGTAGCCCTCCTCCTCCTCGCCCCGCCTGCTCTCTCCGGAGGAGCCTCCCCGGCGCAGCAAAGCCCCGGGCTCCAGCCCCCAAGCCGGGGGTCCCCGCGCGGGGTCCCCGCTGCCCCGATCCCTCCATCACTAGGTGGCAGCCGGCGGTAAGGAATGACAGCCCCGCTCCGGCCCCGCCGCAGTCGCGGGCGGCTGGAGGGTCCCCCGGAGCCCCGCTTCCTGCTGGGCACCTCCCTGAGCCCCCTGCCCCCTTCCCGGGCAGCGGTGGGCACCGCGGAAGGCTGTACTAAGAGGAAGCTTGTAAAAGATAGGGAGAGTGACTTTTTACACGGGCAGACAGTGATAGGACAAGGGGCAACTATTTCGAACTAAAAGAGGAGCGATTTATATTAGATATTAGGAAGGAATTGTTCTCTGGGAGGATGGGGAGGCCCTGGCACAGGGTGCCCAGAGAAGCTGTGGCTGCCCCTGGATCCCTGGCAGTGTCCAAGGCCAGGTTGGACAGGGCTTGGAGCAACCTGGGATAATGAAAAGTGTCCCTGCCCATGGCAGGGGGTAGAAAAAAAGATGAGCTTTAAGGTCCCTTCCAACCCAAACCAGTCTGGAATTCTATGACTTGCAAGAGGACATGGTTATCAGGGAAACTTCAGAAGACACTGCCTCGTGTCCCGTGGGTCACGGAGTGCTTGGGAGCACATCTCTGATCCTCCCCACGCAGGAAAGCTGAGTGTTCAGCAAAGGACAGGTCAAAGGGGGACAAGGCTGAACCGCGGAGGGAAGTGCAACCAAATCTGAAGGCTGCAACAGACCCAAATCACCCCTGGCTCTCAGGAGGCCTGGGGGAGGGTGCACAGAGATATCCCTGATGGAGGCAGGGTGGGACTGGCTCCATCTTTGGCCCAGGCTCTCGTGTCCTCTCCCAGTGTGTCCCTTGGCACTCACCACCCATCAGAGGTGGAGGACAGCACTGCTGATGGGTGGCAGCAGCCCGTGACGGCCTGTGTGTCAAGACAGCTGCCTCTGGGCACATGGGATGGCAAGAGGGACGAATGGCAGAGCGAGAGGGCAGCTGGGGTAGCTGGTTCTCCAGACCTGTTCTCTGGGATGTCCCCGGGGATGGCTGTGCGGGTGCAGAGGCAGAATCTGCGCCTGACTGGGGTGGCACTTGGAGCAGCATCTCAAAGTGGAGATAGCACAGCCCTGTGTCCATCTGAGAGCTGTGTCAGCACCCTCGGTTGGGCGTCAGGGTGCCACTGGGTGTCCCATGCGTGCTCTGAGCTGCCCAGTCTCTGTGTCTGCAGCCAGAAGCATCAACCAGATATCTCCTTGCCCGGAGATGTGGGGACACATCTGCCCACGCGTGTCTGTCTGTACGGCTCTTCCCTGCCTCTTCCCTCNCCGCGCCCCCCGGCGCAGCCCCCACCGGAGCCAGCCACACACACAAGTGAACTTTTCTGCGTTTTCCAGCAATTAAAAAGAATAAAGCAACAGTTGTCTCCAGGCAGGGCATGGATCCTGGTGACCCTGATTTTCTGTGTGGCTGGGCAGGGTGAATGGGGCTATTGAGACCCCGATGACTGGCATCTCCACTCCAGGATTGTCTCCCCTTCCAAGTCCCCCTCCCCGCGCTCTCCTCCTCCCTACCCTCCTCCTCGCTTTTAATTTCCTTCCTGCAGAGAGCTGCTCATCCCCTTCCCATTGGCCAAAGGCCTGAAAGGGAATGGAGGAGACAAGGGAAGGATTAAAGACGCTCTGCTTAGGAGCAGGCAGCCTGAATACAAGATGCACCGGCTGGGAAAGAATGGAGGCTTAGTGGGGCACCAGATCAGACCCGCCTCCGCCGCATTCAGCCCGACCTGCATTCCTGCATTGCTAAGCAGGGACCTTTCTCCCCGGCCAACCCCTCGGAGGGACGCCCTGGACCTCTGTCCCACCTGCTGCCGCAGGTAGCCCTGCCCAGGATGGTCCCAGTGCACCCCTCGAGGTGCAGCCACGATGGAAGACACGCTGCTTGCAGGGCCCCTGGGTCAGCCTGGCCAGCTCAGGACAGTGTCCCCAGCCAGCCCCACAAGGATGAGGAGGCAGCTGGGGCAGCCCTTGGACCAGCCTGGGAGCAACGCAGGGCTATTTGTGTCTCTGGGACGTTCCCAGCCCTCACCCCAGCAGAGCCATGGGCCTCATCCTGCAGGGCTGGAGGCATCAGAGCTCAAAGGAAGGCTGGAGCCTGCAGCACCGGGTGGTTCTGCTAGACCTGGAGAAGAGCTGGGGCACATCCAGCCACAGCCTTGGCAGCAGAGATGGTGGTGCCCCACTGCTTGGTAACCGTGCTGTCTCTTAGAAGAACCCCCACCTGCAGTGGTCAGGAGGAGCCCTGGTGACCACGTAAACACGAATGTAGGAGCCCAGGGTGGGATATGGCTGAGCCCATGGAGGTGGCCTGTTGGGGCAGCCTTGATCACCTTCCAGACTCCTCACTGCACTGGTGCAGAGCAGGATTCAGGCACCAAAAGACAGCACTGTGTGCCAGCCGAGATGCTTCAGGGTGCCTAGGACACCTGGGATGGCTCCAGAACCCGGGGCGGAGGCCAGGAAGGACATGTCAGGACATCTTAAGCAGTAAAACAAGCTTAGGGAAACTCTGTGTGCTGCCATCCTTCCCCTTCTTCCACAGTGGAACCCAGATGCCACCTCGGATGGACCCCCATGATCATGAATCCCACCCCACTGACCAACTGTGCAGGAGGGTCCCAGGCACTGCTGCCCCCTGAGCACTGCACGTGACTGTCATGGTCTCCATGGTCCAGCAGGCATCACTCAGACAGCTCCAACCCTAACATGTTAAATCCATGAATTTAAAAGATTTTCCAGTATCTGGTACTAAAAGCCCCATCTCCTGGAGTTCTGTGATTCCAGCAGAAACTTAGTCCCTGAGAAGAGCATGAAATCCTTCCTGGAGCTGAGTGTCCATTTCCATCCCAGAAGGCAGAAGAAGAAAATGCCCACCTATTTTTCCCGCGGAGAAGAGTCCTATCCTTTCAGGCATCCCACCACCAGCCCCAGCAGTCGATAGGGAGCCCCGTGCACATCCCCCTCTAACCCTGCCTCCTCCTGCACAGGCAGTGAGATCTGTGGTCTTTGCACCAGGAAGCTGCTCTGACTTTGGGGTAAAATAGGCACAGCGGGTATGAAATCATTAATTTTGGCATAAGGGATCCCTGTTGTCAGCCCAAGGCACCCGCTGTGCTGGAAGGCACCAGCCGTGGTGACACAGCGGTGGCTGGTCATTACTCAGGGGCTGGTGGGCACCATCACAGCGCCCTTGGCTGTGCCCTGCCCTGCAGGAGCACTCTCCCTTCTTGCCCATCACTGGGATCAAGAGACCTGCCCTTGCCTGGGGGAGATCTTCACCACCCTCAGATCTGGGCCCCTGTCACTGCTGTAGCACTCCCCAGCACTGTCAGCAGGCAGGAGACGTGGGGACCCCCATCTTGCTGCACCCCCAGGCTCCAGTGCAGCCCCCAGCAGCTGCCTGTAGGAACCAGGGGCTCCATCCCACTGGAGAAGCTCAAGAGTCCCATGTGGGGAAGAGCCCTGGATCTCAGAGGAAAGGCAACTGCTCTCCCTCTGCGGTGCCAGAGGCTTTTGTCCTCCCTCTGCCGAGTCCAGGGGATGGAGCTGGGCGATTCCCAGCCCGGCGGGGATGGAGAGCCCTTCCCTCCGCCAGGCCCCGATGGAGAGGGACCACGGGGCTTTCTCTTTAATGCAATGCTATGAATACTCGGGGTCTTTCTGCTCGCTGTTTAATGGATTTGAATGTGAAAAGGTGGTGGAATTGGGAAGAGGGGAAGAGAGGGGGGAGGCCAGGCCTCTTTGTTCGGGGATGCTGCTCCAGCCTTGGATTTATTTAGCATTTGGAGGGCTCTGGGGTCTTTCTCTCCTCCCCAGCTCTGCAAAGGCTCGCTCCCTTTTCTGCCTCATGCTTATTAGCATAGCAGCTGCTCAGGAGAGGGGCTAGGCAGGAGAAAAGGATCGAGGCGTCCGGGAAATGAATAGGAGGGGAAAAAAATAGCTTAAAAGGACAGAGGCTTTGAATGAGGGGGAGCAGTGAGTGGAAAATGGGACGGGGGCGGCTCAGAGCTGTCACCGTAGCTGTGAATGTGAGCAGGGAGCAGTGTGGGGACCCACTGGGGACAGGCTCCCTGTCTGGGCACTGTGCCGGGGGTCGAGGCCTGATCCTGGCCCCGTGGAGTGAGGCCAGGGTTGCCCTGTGCCCCCCAGCTCCTGGGCACAGGTGGACGGTGGGTGCCGAGGCAGCACCTTCCTGTGCCTCCAGCCCAGCTCCCTCGGGCCACCAGGTGCCCCAGGCTCCTGAGGGTGGGGTTGGGGCCCCCCATGTGTGACCTCCAGCGAGAGACCCCTTAAGCATCACAGCACCTGCCAGCTCTCCAGGAGGGTTGGGCTGCTGAAAACCCCAAGGGGCAGACTGGGCATGGGATGGGGCACCCAGGGAAACCCTCAGGGCACACTGCAACCAGCGCCTCCAGCTCCTGCGCCCACTTCAGGGAAAGCCCTCCAGCCACTCGGTGACTGAGTGGTTTAGGCATAATTAAAGGAAATCAGGAGTCCAGGGAGCTGCCCCCCAGCTCCTGCCCCAGCTGGAGGGGTGACCACACGGAGACATCAGAGTCTAGGCCAGGGCAGGAAACCCTGATGGCTGGACACATTCAGAGCCTTTTTGTGCAACTGCGTTCATGTGTGAGAACATTGCTGGGGACTGCACGTGGGTGAGAAGGGATTTTTCACCTGGAGGAAACAAGAACAGAGATTGCAGTCTTGGGGCGAGAGGAGGCTGCAGAGTCACCACTTCCGGGCAGAGGCTCTCCTTGGTTGCAGGATTCATTTGCAGCCAGGATCTGCTCCTTGTGCTGTCCTGTTTCAGAGCACAAACCAGCAGTCCCAGGGTGCTGCTCGGGCTCCATGCGAAGGCTCAGCCTCAGCTGCCCCTCAAATGCATCACAGCAGAGCCACGGAGTGCTGGCCAGCCCATGTCCCCTCTGTCCATGTCCCCTCCAGCCAGTGCTGCACCGGTCCAGCTTTGCCTCTCCCCATTCTTCTACCCATCCCGTACCCATCCATCCCATCAGGTCTCTATTCCCCATCCCTCTCCCTGCATTCTTCCACCCCTCCACATCACCAGTGATCCCCCCAGGCCCCCTGCCATCCCTCAATCCCTCCAGCCAAGCACCTTCCACCCTTCCAGACCCAAACCCCATCCACTGTCCCCCCCAAACCCCAAACCACGACGTTGCCCTGCTTGACCATTTCTTCTCAGGAAGAGAAACCTGTTAACAAAAGAAAGCCCAAAATTCCACTGAACCTACAGGTCTGTGTCCCACCCGGGGTGAGACCCAGAGGTCACCTCTCCCTGGGCACCCCAAGATGGGTGCTTGTGGTGACAGGGAAACATGGCAGCTGAGGAGTTTTTGGGAAGAGGTTTCTCCTTCCTGCACAATGGAGCAGCGTCATTCCGGGGACACTTGCTACACCAAGGAGAAATGGGAGCTGCCTGCACTGTGCTGATACATCCCGGGCCTGGGAGCATCCTGGGGAGGACGCAGTCCTGCAAGCATGGGGGTCTGTAGAGTGACAGTGTTTTCAGGGCATGGGGGATGCCACTGGAAATCCCGCGCTTACCTCATGGCAGTGCGTGAAGCTCATGTACACCCCAAGAAGGGCAAAAAATGACTCCATGCTGCAGGAACAGGGTGACCTGGGATGGATATGGGGGACAGGACCTCTGCACCCAGTCCCAGCACCAAACAGTGCAGCAGCTTTGGGTCAGCAGCAAAAACAGGCTGATATAATGAGCTGTCATGTCCTGCACGATGCTGCTGACCATCCATCCCTCCATCCATCTATCCACCCATCCATCCCTCCATCCATCCATCCACCCATCCATCCCTCCATCCATCCATCCATCCACCCATCCATCCCTCCATCCATCCATCCACCCATCCATCCCTCCACCCATCCATCCACCCATCCATCCACCCACCCATCCATCCACCCATCCATCCATCCATCCACCCATCCATCCATCCACCCATCCATCCACCTATCCATCCACCCATCCATCCATCCATCCATCCACCCATCCATCCATCCATCCACCCATCCATCCATCCACCCATCCATCCACCTATCCATCCACCCATCCATCCATCCATCCATCCACCCATCCATCCATCCATCCACCCATCCATCCACACAGAGGGATGGAGCCCAGAGAGCCTCGAGAAGGGGCAAAAAATTGTGAAGTCTGGAAATGAGGCCAGCCTGGCTGGGCAGCCCAAGCCACCGGCTCCTTGCTGGCACTGAACAGAAGTTGATTGTGATTTTTTTTTGTTAAAAAAGGTAACTCCTCTTTGGACCGTCGGGCTGCAGCATTATCGTAGTCATACAAACGCCCAACAAAGCACCTATTTAAAATGTCCTGAATTTTGATTGCAGGCTGTCCCCTCTTGCTCGCCTGCTCGCTGTCTTTCTTTCTCATTCATTACTTACTGTGTTAAGCTCCCTGAAATTCAAATAAAATCCCACCTCCTCCCCCGCATCCATATGCGACGGCCGATTCAGCGCCGATGGCCGGGCTTGACGGATGAAGGGCAATAGAAGAGAAGACAAAGCTGTCAAACCTCGCCAGGCTGTGTTGACTTCCCATGGCCTCCCAGCCAGAGGGGAGCCCGATCCATCTGGTTTGGAGTCAGCAGCACAAACAAAAGCAAAAGACAATGGCAGGAAGCACTTGAAAGTTCAAATTCTTGCTTTGGTTTCTCTTGGAACAGCAGCACCTACGTAATGCGGCCGACGGACAATAACACGCAGCCAGGGACAGGCAAAAATGCCAGGAGAATGTGCTTACGCCACCAAACCATCCAATATTTTTGTGTTATCGGAACAAAAATAGAAAAGGGAAAGAAAAAAAGGGGAAAAAAAAAATCAAGTCTTTGAAGTTCCTGGATTTCTTGGACGGGGCTTCTGTAGAGGAAAGCTGCAAAGTAGGGTGGCCACGGTTCTTGGGAGGAGCCTGGCACCAGGGCAGCTGCTCCCCAGGGTGCTCAGCCCTGGGGCTGGGGCTCAGCTGTGCCCTCAGCACATCCACACTGCCAGGGCCATCACGTGTTGGGAACACAGAGGGGCTTTGCTGGCTTGGCTCCAGGGGGGTGCCCAAATCAGGGGCTGCTGGAGACCCCAGCCCACCCATCCATGGTAGGGAGAGGAGCCATGCATAGGAATGCTGCGTTTCCCCAGAAAAGCCCCTCCGTGAGGTGGTGGCTGGCCCAGCCCAGCTCTCCGGGGCCCTGGGACAAGGTGAAGGGCAAGAAGCTGCAGGGCTGAGCCACGCTGGGTGAGCCCAGCTCTGTGACATCCCAACGCAGGTGCCAGGACGAGGTTTTACAGCATTCCAAGCGCAAAGGGATGAGGCTGGGAGGATCTCCACCCGCAGGTGTAACCCTGTGTGCCCTGGGAAGCACAGCCACCGGGAGGCTTGGTGGCACAGGCTGGTGGTCAGTGTCACACAGTGCCATGGCAGGAGAGGGGAGCGGTGCTCACCCCACACCCCCCAACAGACCTGGAGGCAGCAGCTGCTGCAGGACCCTGGGTGAAGGACCCCCAGGACCACCAGTGCCTGTGACTGAGGGTTTTGGCATCATCTTTTTCTCTTGCTCAAATCCATCCGGGTTATTCGGTGCCTGTATTGTCTACACTGGGCTGCTGCCCAGGTGGCTGCGTGTCCCCAGGGCACCTGGGGACACCAGCTCTGTCTGTGCCAGGCACTGGCCCGTGCTGGCAGCAGATGGCACAGGGCTCGGCAGGTTGGAGTGGAGTTTGGCCAACCTGGAGAGGTCACACTGAGCCTTTTCTCCGGGTTTCCTCCCCGCTGTGTTTGCAGGACGCCGCTCTTTGCATCCCTGGGAACCCACACCCGGAGCCAAACTGGGCATGGCACAAATCTCCCTGGGATTTAGGCATTTGCAGAACTGGCAGAAATATTGGTAGAGAAGAGCCTCATCCAAGGCCCCAGTGCTGTCAGTGAGGGAGGCTTGCCTGCCTCCTGCCTTCAAAGCCCTGGCCCTGGGCAGGGCCCACCAGTGCAGGCACGGGGCTGCCTCTGCTCTTCCCCCTTCCCAGAGCAGCCGGTCCTGCCCGGAAAACCTCCAGAGGAGAAGGGCTCAGCTCTGGGCATTGGTCTACTCTGAGCCACGCCAGAGGACAGAGATGCCTTTGGGGATGGAGCGGCCATGCTGACCCTCAGCCTGTGCCCCTTCCTGGTGAAGACACCACTGACCCCACCCCCGCAACCCAAGGGGCCTCAAACCCTTGCTGGGGTCCACGCTGGAATCAAAAAGCTGGGAATGTTCACAGGGAGCTGCGGGGTGCTCAGCCAGAGAGGCTGTGGCTGCAGCCCCAAAAATGCACCCCAAATTCCCAAGGCCCAGGACTGGCTGCTGAGCTCTCCCCTCCCTCCCTGGGCACAAGCAGCTTCTTTAGGAATCTCCCAGACAGCGCGTGCCCATCCAGCACCAGGGTTTGGTCTGAGCCATCCCCCCTCTGAATGCTGGCATGAGGCAAACCGGGACACCCCTGGGCCCAGGGAACTTCCTCCAGCTGGTGGGAAGGGGCCTCACGCTTCCCCCAGATCCACCCCAGCCATCCCCCTGCAGGGCTGTGTTCGCACCCGGGACAGCTGCAGGTCTGACCCCAGCAGGGACACCTGGGGTCCCACCAGCCGCCTCCCGCCGCAGGAAACACCCAGCACTGCCAGGAACCACGTGGAAAAGAACAAACGAAAAAGCCTTGCGGTTTTTTTTATAAAAAGATCAATGAAAAATTTATTTATAAATTTCGCACTCTGGGGCTACACGTCTATATCATACACTCAGGAATATGCTGTACTGTACAGACTTTATCCAGTTAGAAATGATCATATAGTGACCCACATACAGCTTCAATATAAGCCTAAAAATTCTTAACATTAATTAACATAATTAAAAAAGGTATTCGCATCTAAAGAAAAATCTACAGAAAAACTCCTTTCTGGAGCAATCTGTGCATCAGCTTCAATGTCTGCTTATTTCACTGACATTATCAATATATTCTTCTTACAAAAATAATAATAATAATTAAAAAGATGACTGCTGGAAGGCAACCAGTCATGCACGAAAGAGCCTCCCCCACCTGCCTCTTTTTTTTTTTTTCTTGTACTCCCCGTTTTGGCGTGAAGGGTCAGCAGCACGATGAGCCAACAAGGGGGGTGGGGGGACCCTCATTTCAATTTGAATCAATCTGCATCCCTTTTACTTCTCAGGATCAAGAGAGACGGGGGGTGTGGGGGTTGCATAGAAAATTGAAACTCTAGGGACTAGGAAGGGCAGCAGCTTTTCAGTAAAATACAAAGGGATGTAAAAATACATCAACTCACAATTTCAGAGCAAACCCCCTCCCCCGACGTACAGTTTCCCAAAAATCTCAGCGTGTCTAAAGCTCCAGGAGGCTGGAAAGGAACAATACTTTTCTTAAACAACTCACCCAGCAATTCACACAGGAGATTCACAGTCTTAATAGGTATTTTATAAAAATATAAATATGGGTTACATCATGTTGTCTTTACAACACTGGACAGAGCTCCCTTTAGACTGGGTTTATAACCAAGATTTCTTTTTAAAAATCCATCTAGAACTTGGCTTTACAATACACTTTTTAATATCATGTCATAAATGTTATGACATTTCATTGTGGCAAATCCATTTACGTAAAAAAAAAAAAATGTGCAACCATCTGGTAACAACGATAAAACCTCACTAGGAAAGGTCTTGTTCCCACCCCGTAACTATCGCACAGAAGCACCAGTGGAAGTGCTGGACACCCCCTTCCATGCTCACAGAAAGACTTCGGCCAAGCAGTTCCTTGCAGATTACAGCATTAACAGTAGACACTTTTGACAGGGCTTTTTTTTTTTTTTTTTTTCTCATTTTCTTCTTTAAATCTGGAGCTTTTGAAATCATCTCAAATTGTTGAAGTGGACAAAGAACAAAAATAAACAAAAAACCCCAGCAAACCCCAAACAACTGCAGGTGAAACCATCAGAGACAAAGCAGAATATTCAGTGCAATGGGAAATAATCAGGGCAGACTCTAGGTTTTTTTTTTTTTTTTTCGTTTTAAGACTAGGAAAAGAAAAAAAAAAAAAGAACAACAAATAAAGCATATATCCCAAACCATATTTTTGAAACACTCACCACCAGCTTCAACCAAAACCAGGCTCACAATCTTCACCCACAAATATATACAGACATGATAAATAGGTAAGACAAAACCCCAATAAACCAGCAGGTAACTATTTTCTTTTCTCTTTTTTAATCGGAATGGTTTGGATGCAGGGAGCAAGAGAGGAAAGAGCGGGGAGACGGCAGTGATACGGATGGCTTTAGTGCAGACGAGGAGAAGAGGGCTGAAAGACCAGCGGGAGAAAGGAGACTTCTGAACTTTTCCGCATTTTCCAAATGGATGTTCTTGTGCCATAGCAATAAAAAAGCAGCATTTGCGATTATACGTGCAGTCACTTCAAAATGCGCCTTGAGGTGGCTTGCTCTGCTTCCTCCCTTTCCTTTATAAAGATATATACGTCGGGATATATATCTCCTATAAAAGGCGGGTAAGTGTACGTACGTCAAGTGAATCGTTCTGCATTGAGAAGTGTTATCCAAGTTTCACCAAAAGAAAAAAAATAAAAGTTCCCAAACTCTTTTCAGTAGTTTTCCAGCATCTCTGTAGGCAGCAGAGAGCGCTCGCGCCCCTTTTCTGTGCAAAAGCAAATCCTCTGCCTCTAGAGTTTATTTCACTTTTTTAAAAAAAGAAAAAAAAGTCCAGGGTTTGCTAATCCCCCTTTACACACAAAACCACAAGGACTCAATGTCTTTTCCTGGGATCTCACGTGTGCTAAACAGATTTGTGGAGCGGGTGAGGACGCAGACTTTCTTCGGACACCCAAGGAAGAACCAAAGCAGAAAACCCAACGCAAAATCAACCAAACCCAGGAGCAATCGGGGTGAGAGAACCACGTCTGTCATATTCCAACGGAGTCGCCTCGACCAAAAAAAAGTCAGCGGTGGGAAAACACTGGGAGAACCGTGGAGAGGAGGAAGACTTTGCCGCTCTTCCTCGCCGGGAAGGGCCGCGGGCGGCCGGGAGCGCCAGCCCACGGACGGGGCATCGCGCCCGGGGCCGGCACCAGTGGGGCTCTGCGGGGTGGCTTTGGGGGGGCGTTGAAATGAATTCGTTTCTGAGCCAGAACACTTTAAATGGG
>WEIT01025857.1:216325-236800 GCA_013389985.1 Dryoscopus gambensis | reverse complement strand
GCCCTGCTCGCTCGGCTCCCCGGAGCACGAGGAAGCCGGAGCTTCCCTCTGCCGCCGGGCACGCCGGCGCTTCGCCTCCCGGCTCCCCGGCAGAGCGGCCGCCGGAGCCCCGGTGGGGAAACGCGGGGCTCGGCCAGTGCCGCACTGCCCCACCGCAGAGATGTGGGGTGTGGGGGTGCGGGGCTGTGGCTGCTGCCTGGGAACAGCCTCCCTTGTGCGGGTTCACCTTTAGGGGCAGGAAAGGGGATCCCTGTCCCTGGTGGGGAGGGGGTTGTGGAGGTCTCAGGGGACACCCGTCCTCCGTGTGGTCTGAGAGATCCAGAAGCAGGGGCACGGCCGTGGGACCGGCCTCACGCTTTCCCCATGGACACATCACACACTGGGAGCCTTTGGTGGCACCCAGACTGTGCCCGGGTGGGCTGGGACCCTGCTGGCCCTGCAGGCAGAGCTCCTGAGGCCAGAGCTGGTGGTTGGCAGGGGAAACCACGTGCTGTAGTGGTGAGGACGTGTGTGGGTGCCCTGTGTCCTCTGCAGGGAGCACAGCACCACAAGCAAATCCCTCATGAGTGGTTTGGGAGGCTCAGTGAACAAGGGCACCCTCCCGGGACTCCCACACCACAGGGGCCACTGCAGGAACACGATCTGGGGACTGCCACTTCCACAGATGTCACCGTAGATGCTGATCTGCATGGTCCCTCCCTCCTAGCCTGTGACAAACAGGATTTAAAACCTGAGTGAGGCTCAGGCAGGGTCATTACACTACACGTGGTCGTTGTCCTCTGGGGAGCACACGGGCAGGGGTGTCCCTGGGCTGGAGGATGTGGCGCTGGGCTGTGCAGTTTGGGTTATCTCACTGCAGCTTGGCCTTTAACCACTCCAGTGCCCCATCTTGTCAGTCCTTACCCTGCTGGAAATGCTGCAGCTCTTCTGAGGTAGCCTGTTGTCTCAGTGTCTGACAGCACAAAAATGCTCCTGGAGCAAAAGGCCACCAGCTGGGACACACTTGGAGCTGGAGAATTCCTGCCACAGGCAGGGATCTCCGGCTGCACAAGGTCTCAGTGCTGCCAGGCCATGTGGGACTGATGTCCCTGTGGCTGTTGAGCACACTTTCTCCAAACTGCCAGGGCTCCAGCCCATGTTCTGCTAAACTGACACCATCACATGTCCCTGACCTGGTGTGCTGGCAGCTGTTCGTGGGGCTTCTGGTTCTGGAAAACTGGTGTGTGGAGGGACCATATATTCACTTTGCAGGTGCTGATAGAGTTGGCTGGAGACACAGACCTGATTGAGGCAAATGTCCCTGCGGACAAACACCTCTCTCCTCTGCCCTCACTGTGAGCAGCGCCCCTGGCCTGCGGGAGCAGCATTCCTGCCGTGTGGGGCAGCACGAGGGCTGGAGCTCACGGCCGGCTCGGGCTGGGTCCGTGTCCAAAACCACATTGGTTTGTTTGAAAACAGCAGCCGAGCAACTGGGAGCTCAATTGGAGCATCCGGCTGGGAAAGCGGCTCCAGGATGAGGATGGGCAGGGGCACAGCCCCCAACCTCCTCCCCGTGCCGTGCCTCGCTGGCTGCCTTAGGGACCAACCAGCCCCAGTTCAAGGCACAAAGTCACGCCAGGGAACACTGAGCTGATTTCTGTGAGCCGGTCAAATATGTGGCGAGGTTTCCGCTCCAGATTACTGGAGGAAGGAAGTTTGCTCGGAAGGGGATGGGGATAAGGTGGGGGAGAAGGGAGGGAAGTGCATTCCTGCCTGATGAGGAACAATGTTGATATGTTCATTTGTAAACTAAAGCTGGCCTGAGCGTCAAACACCTTGTCCCCGTCAAACTCCGAAGGATGTGCGGGAGTACACAAGGAGAGGAGAGGAACCGTCCGACATCCGATGCAGCGTGTGGTTTCCCAGGGCTGAGGGATGGATGCTGCCCAGCCAGATCTCATTCATGATAAAGAGCAATAAAACCCTTCCTCAGTGCTGTTTTATCCCAGGGTCCCCCCAGGACCACATCCTGTCACGCAAGGCCAGGAGCTGAGCACAGGTGAAGCAGCCGGGGGATTCAGGGGCTCTGGAGTGGGCAGCCCACCCAGGGTGCTCACCCCTGCCAGAACACTGCTGGGGCTGCCCTTCCCACGCAGGATCAAACGGCTCCATAAAACCAAGGAGGGCTCATTACTGCCCTAATAAATGTTAAACATTAGTATGGCACAGACAATGGGATTTTGTAATTATTTTTTTTTAAGCAGCCAGATAAGGAAACAATATCGTAGGCTGATTAGAAAGCTGCTTTAATTCCCTTTGATATGTATCCACCATTCAAAACCGGACAATTTATTACCTCCTGGATGCTCCTCGAGGCTGATCCGACGTGGAATTTGCTGTTGACCGTGTCTGTGACTGGAGGTGACCTTGCTGCACACTTCCCACCACGGCACCACCTCCTGCAGGCAGCAGGAAGGAAGAGGTGCTGTGCTGGGTCCCAGCCACTGCCCCTGTCCCCGTAGCTGGATGGAATGCTCTGGGAGCTGTTTGATGCCATGTCCACGGGTACACACCACTTGCTGCTCTCTGCCCTGGGTTGGTGTCCTAGAACAAGTCCCAGCCAGGGGACCCTGCCCTAGCACAGCCCTGACTGTCAGCACAAGATCTCACCCCTAAACTGGGGACATCTCAAGCACAAAAAGTCCTGGAGTTGGTCAGGAGGTGACCCTACTGTCCCCAGGGATCAGAGGGAAAGGCACCTTCTAGGCAGCTGTCCCCAGACGAGGGACAGGGCTGTGTGCCCCCACCTCCCACGAGCTGCCCTCCACAGTGGAAGCGTGGCAGACAAATATGAAACCACAGCTCTGGACAGCCCCGCAAGCAAAGGCCAGAAGTGCCCATGAGCGCTCAGATGTGCGTGTGGCTCAGCAGCTCCCCCTAAACAGGGCCTGGAAAGGTTCATCCTGCCCCGGAGAGGTTTATTTCACGGCAGGATCAAGCACCACACGCCGTGGAGGCCGGCAGCCGGTGGCTCTGCGTTGTTCCTGCTTTGCCTCATCCCCAGCTTCTGCCCTCCCAGAACAAAGCCTGAAGAAGCAGGATGCTGACACACGGATGGGTCCGTGTGGAGCCTGGGGGGCTTGGGCTGCTCCATGCCCAGCACTGGCAGTGTGGGGATTGTTGCCTTTTAGGGCCACTTGTACCAATTAATGCTCAGGCATTAATCTTACGGATCTCATGGAGAAGAGGGATATTTAAAGTGGAAATATGTTTTTTTCTTTTATTAAAGCATTGAGCCAGAGGGTGAGATGTCCCTGAGAGGAAGGAGCCCCTGGCACTGTGTGGCCAGGAGCTTTGGAAGAGGGAAAACGAGTCCTGCACTGTAGCCTGAGCTGCCTGGGCAGGTGCTTCGCTGGCCCATAAATGTCACACCACAGCCAAGAGCTCCTCAGGCCCTCTCAACAATAACAGCAGGGCTTGGCAGTAAACCAGATTAGAGGAGGAATTTTGCAGGTGCTCCTCAGTTCAGGACGGAGTGGTGTGAGCTTGGCCATGGATCGGGAGGCACTGGGGCGAGTGGGTGTTGTGGGGTCGGCACTGCTGGGGTGGTGGTTTTGGTCAGCAGAGCTGTGCCACCATCTCGCCACGCGTGGCTTGGAGAGGGGCAGAGGGAAATAAAGCAAGGAGTCCATTCTTCAGCCACCTCTGCTTTAATGATCTCATAGAGGCCACGTACTTTTGGGCTGTCGCAAACCGCTGGTGCACCTCTGACTGTGCTCTCTATGGTGGATCCCAAAATGAGAGGTCCCCCCTCCCCACTTCCAGCCTCTCTCTGGAAACCCAAGGCCCAAAATCTGCTGAGGTTCCCCAGGCAGTCCCCGTTCCCCTGTGGAGCCCCCGTGCTTCCCCTCAGCTCAGCTCAGCTCAGCTCATAGACGCTCTCTGTGTCCCTAGAGGCCACAAGAACATCCTGAAACTGGGACACGACGCGTCCAAAATGGGACCCTTCCCAAAACACCTTCCCACAGCGGGTGCAGCAGAAGAAGTCGGTGAGCTCGGCTCTGTCCAGCACCCCGGGAGGGATGGCAGCGACCTGCAGGACCGTGTCCCCTGCCAACACCGCGGCTGCCCCGCTCTGCTCTGCGCCCTCCGCCCGCTCGCCGTGTGGGGCACAGCCAGGCTGGGCTGTTCCATGGGCTGGCACGGTGACACTGCAGCTCTGGCTCCCCGGGCAGCCTGCGGAGAGAGGAGACAGCAGATGGACCATCAGTCACTGGTGGGGTGAGCGGGGTCTGTGGTCAACCATGTCAGCGCCCCTCGTGAGGGGCCCGTCATCCCTGCAGGGCCCAGGCTCTGCCCCGCACCCCAGGGAGGAGCACCCTGTGAGTCTGTGGGGCTCTCAGCACCCAGCGGTGCCTGCCCCAAGAGCGGCACCCCGGGCTGGGGATCACTGCCAGCGCACACCGAGTGCCCGGCCTGGCAGCTTCGGCACCCGGGGAGGGCACGGTGGGCTCCGGGTCCGGGCAGGGGAAGGGCTGAGCTGCCTCCCGGGAGCCGGGAGCAGGCTGTAGTTACTGTTGCGGGACGGCTCCGTTTGGGGCAGGGGGAGGTCTTTCCTGCCCAGGCACCAATTAAGACAACAAAAGGCGTCCTGCATCACTCCAGCGGCACTTCTGGGTCTCCATCCTACCCCTTTCAGGATCACGGGGACCCTGTCAGGAGCCAGCTGGGACCGAGGGGGACACCAGTGTTTCCAGCTGGCCCTTCCCGGCATCCCAGAGCAGTTAGGAGCTGGGACATGCTGGGGATTGTTGCGGGGGAATGCACGGCTGGGGACAGCCCTGAAATGGCCACCCCAGCCTGGCAGAGCCACCCCGCTGCGGCAGAGTCACCCCCAGGGTCTGCCCATGGCATGAGCAGCAAGAGCCACAGCCCGGGGCCAGTGTGGAAGGCTCAGCTCACACCAGCCCCTGGTTCAGGGGGGTTCCCCAGACCCCCCAAGACCTTCCACACTTCCCCAGGGGAGATGACCAGCCCGAGCTGGTGGGGCATGGTCACCCCCAGTTCCCAGCACACAAACAGCCATGCTTGGGGTCACGGCTGTCACTGGAGATGTTCTTGGGGGGATTTGCAGGCCAGCCCTTCACCACCACACTGCCCAGCAGCAGCACCAGTTTGGGGTTTGGGGCCCCAGGGGGAAGCAGCCCCAAGCCCCATCCGAGACACTGGACAAGAGGCGGGTTCACCAGGTCTGTGTCCTGGGAGAGTGCCCCATGGCCCCAGTGGGCCTTTCCTTCATCCTCTGCATCTGCTTTGGACACTGGCACCCATCCTTAGAGGGAAAACAGTGTCCTCAATTTCCCATTTTCTCCAGCTTCTGGCAAGTGGTGAAGCACCCAGGCTGCTCTTGGGACATTCCTGAGCCACCCAGAGCAGGGATGCAAGGAGGAGTCCATTCCCCAGGGGTTCCTCTAGGATAAAGCCTGTCAGCGGGTGGCAGGAGCAGGGGCTCTGTTCTCACCCTGTTCCCACTGCCTCTGCCCTGTGCCACTCCTGTGTTTGGTGACACAGGGTGGCCTCAGCCTGGGCACCCTTTTTTCTCCCACCCTCCCTGCTCTCAGGCACCAGACCCTGAAGGGAGGGACATCGACTTGGGGGGGACTCTTAGATCCAGTGCAATGGAAATGACACTGCCAGCACCCAGCACCCGCACCCAGCACCCAGCACCCATCACCCGCACCCAGCACCCACGGCCAACAGCTTTCCCCACCATGGAGCCTAAAAATTCCATGGCCAGAACACGGCAGCAGGACACTGACGGGACACTGACATTCTGGTGCCTGCAGGGATCCTGAGCAATTTGCTCTCTCTTCCAACACGCTCCCTCCGTTGGCCTGCTGCTGGTGGGCAAAGCCAATGGCAGACCCCTCCTTCTCTGCACGGGGCAGTGGGAAACCTCCAGCTCCCCCAAACACCCCAATCCCACCCCCCTGGGCTCGTGGGAAAAAGGCAGGCAGGGAGGGAAAGTTCAACCCTTAAAAGCCTGGGGAGAGAAAGGCCGTGATGGTCACCCCATAGTTTTGCCTTTGCTTGCACCAGCCCCCTCCTAATTGTGGCTCTTCAAAGGGTTGAAAATGCTACATCACTTCAAAGTGACCATTTCTGAATGGGAGCTTGTAAAACCCCTTCTTCCCCTCCCACCAAATTCTTCCCAGGGCTTTTGAAGATGCCTGCGCTCCCCTCACTGACACGGTGAAAGGGCCACCAGGCGCCAGGCACAGGATGCCAGCCGGGCACGCGGGAAAACTGAGCTGGGAAGGGCTGGATCCCCCCCTAAAAACCCTTCCTGGGGAAAGGAGAGGGGGGGTTGAAGGAGGTTTTTTTTCTCCCCTTTCAGACAGGCAGAGGCCTCCCCAGTGGAGCCACGGCTCCCTTGGGACTGCAGCCCAGCTTGCCTGGATGCTGCACGCCCTGGAGTCACACCAGAGATGGGGCAAAAGGCATGTGCAGGGTGCATGGGCCGCAGGGAGCCCAGCGTGTCCTTCCAGCATGCCGGGAGTTTGTCAGATCTGTGGCTTCCAGGGCTCTGCAAGGTTCACACCAAAGGCTGGATTCCCACCGCAGCCCTGCGGAGGAGAAAGAAAAGCGATTCCTTCCCGAATCGATTCGAAACACTTCTTGGGAACTAATAATCCCATTATAAAACATCTTGAAAATAAAAACCCCTTCGCCTCTCGCTCACCTCTCCCCGTCCTGGCTGGGTCACCCTGGGGATGACAGAGCCTGGGTGAGGGGCTGAGCCCCGCAGCCCCAGCCCCCCAGGGCTGTGCACCCCCGCGTGAGTGCTGCAGAGCTCTGCGGGCAGCAGCAATGGTCCCCAGAACTGTCCCCAGATGGGCAGTGCTCAGCACAAGAGCCATCTCCTCCTGGGCTTGCACGTGCTGCCCACTCACACCGCCAGCTCCTGCCCAGCCCTGCTCCCCCGTGGGAATTAATCCCACGGGAACAGCACAAACTGCTGCTGTTCCCACCATGGCAGGCCTCCCCAACAGCCAATGCTGCCATGTCCAGGGGAGATGGGGTGCTGCAGGACTCTCATTCTGCTTATTTCTGCATCAGGTTCTTCCCTGAGCTGAGCAGGGCCACTCTCAGTGGTGGGATCCCACCTCTGCAGGCCCTTGTCACCTCTGCAGCAGCCCCGCTTTGTGCTCAAGGCACTGCTGTGTGCCCCAGGGCCGGGTGGCCCCATGCTCCGTGAGGTGGGTGCAGCAGGAGCTCTCCAGCCTGGATCGGATCCCTTTCCCTCAGCCCCCAGCCACCGGCACCAAGACAGTGGGGCAAACCCACGCCAGAGGCCCTGCCCACATGCTGGGCACTGCAGGGCTCTGTGCAGTCCCAGGGACGAACAGTGCCTTCCGCTGGGGGGGCACGGCAGCATCAGGGACCCCGCAGCCACAGGGACACCAGCAGTCCCACAGAAACCCCAAACTATTGCCACAGGGAGGCCATGGGGGCAAAGGGACTTGTCCCAAGGTAGGGACAAGACAGGAGCTGCAGCTCCATGTGCCCCGCTGCAAGGTGCTGCCCCCGGACACGGGGCTGAGCCCAGCGGGACGGACACGACACAGGCCAGGGGCTGCTGGCTGCAGGCAGGGGGACACACATTCCCCCACACAGAGGGGCTTTTAGTGGGGGTCACACTGAAAGGCCACCGTGATGGTGACACTGGTGAGCTGTAGTCCCTCCAGCCCATTCTGTTGGCTGCAGTGCTGGAACGCTGGGTCAGCGTTACTGGGACAGCACTGGGACAGCACTGGGACTTCATGGCAGGACAGGGCTTGGGAAGCTGGGGCAGAGCAGGATCAGGGCAAACCACCTTTGAAACTGTGCCCATTCCCCTTTCCCAGCCCCCACAGCCCTGATTTGGCTGGGAACAACCCGTCCCCACTGCCCCTAGGCACCCCCAGGGTTTCAGTGCCAGGGTGCTAGCCAACAAATTCCCAGGGGAGCCGGATACTTCTGCCCGAAATCCTGCCCCACGGGCCCTGTTTCCAGCGCAGGTCCCTGTGTGTCACCCCAGCCCGAACCAGGGCCTTGGGGCGAGGAGCCAGGTGCCTGTCCCGGCTGGCTCAGGCAGGGTCCTGGCAGCTCCTGCTGCCTCTGGAGAGGCTGCGGGTCCAACCAGCCCCGGGCCAGGCTCGAGCCCCACAGCCAGAGCCATCGTGACGGCCACAGCCAGGGCTGCGGGTCTGGGAGAAAGCTCACGGCTTTGTCCAGGCTTTGCACCAGGCTGAACACAGACCCGGGAGCATTCTTGGAGTACAAAGGTGCATGGGAAACCTCGGCCGCGGTGAGAGATCAGCCTGATAAGAGGAGTTACGAGCCTGAGAAATGTGCTGATTGCAGGGCACTGAAGATGCCTGGTTATCTTTTCCTCCTCGATAAGGCAGATAAGCAAAGGACAAAGGACCCGGGATTGTGCAACCTGGGCTGCAGCAGCTTGGCCATGATCTTAAGATGTTCCCAGGGTGGAGGAGGGAGGATGAGCTCAAGCAAGAGGCGGCTCCAGCTGCTCTCATCTCCCCGTGCCGCTGTGAAGAGAACCCTGCCTCAGCTGCCCCAGAGTGGTGGCTGCAGAGCTGGGACTGTCCTGCTGCCACCCCAGCTTGGAGCTGCTGCCCAGCCTTCCCCACACCGTGGTCTGCAGCTCTTCCTCCTGCCTGCCTTGAGCCGCCTCTCCCGGCTTTTCCCCACGCTCGGGTGGAGCTGAGGGCTGAGAAGGGAAAGAAACCACAAGTCACTGCTCAGGCTGGCAGGGACAAGGTGGGTGCCCGAGCTGCCCAGTGCCATCCTGCCACCAGTGCAGGGACACCCTGGCTGCTCCTCCAGCCACCCCTGGGGCCACTCGGGACTCGTCCTGCACTTGTGTCCGGAGACCCAGCGCTGGCAGCTGGTCAGGGAGAGAGCCCACCCAGCGTGGGAGTGGAGGCTCCACCGTGCCTGGTCAGCGCCACAGACCCAAGGGCTGCAGGATCCATCGTTTTCATCTTTTGCAGCACATTTTAGATGGTGAAGGGGGATTTTACAATTAAATTCGCCTCCTCTGTTTGGCAACTCCCAACCCGATGGAATGTGCTAAATCCTCGCCTTTCCCAGAGACCAGATTTCATCTGGCAGAGCATCCACCGAGCTCTGGGGCCCCGTGCCAGCCGGTTTTACTGCACTGACTAAGCAAGAGTTTCCCTGGCCAGATGAGAGCCTGTGACACAGCCCATTCCCCCGGGTCACCCGGGAGCCACAGTCTGTCCCTGCCTCCAGCGAGGACGTGCCTGTGCCCCGCAGTGACCCGCAGCCCTGCTCCTTTCTCTGTTCCAGCCCTGGCCTGCTCCAGGCACCTGAGCTGCTCAGAGCATCCCACTGGGGAAAAGGCATCACAGGGCAAAGCTCTCTGGCCTCAAAACTACTTGCAGCACTTCTGCCAAAGCCCTCATGCACGGAAAATGTGGCTGTGTCAAGGAATAGGCTCCCTAAAACCTGTGAAAGTCCTAGGTCCAAGCAAGAGTGAGCTATTACAGGATGGGTAATTGGCCTTTCATCACTTGGAAGCCCTGCTATAAAAATCCAGGAGCCAAACGGAGCAGCACTGGCCCGTGGCTGGCTGCAGCTGGACCCCAGGACTAGGGAGCGCCTGGGCCAGACGCAGACTTGTGCTGAGGGTGGTCCTGAAGGATCTGTCCCCATCACCCACCCGCCCCAGCATCCACCCACTCCTCCCTGGAGAGGTGGGAGGAGGCTCCCTCCTTGTCTGGGAGCAGCAGCAGGGAAAAGGCATTTTCTTGGCAAGCAGCAGCCCCTGGCTGTGGTCTGGGTCGTGCACAGGGGCACGACAGAGACGACATGGCCTGGGCTGGAGTCACCGGATGGGGACAGTCCTGGTGTGGGGCTGTGCATGCTGAACACCCCATGCCATGTGTTGGGCCATGGCAAGGGCAGAGCAGGTCCTGCCACCACCCCCTTCAGCAGGAAAATGTAAAGGAAATCAGGAACAAGTGAGATTTTCCTTATGGACTCACTTTTGTGGCTGCCCAGCCTGTCCCACTGCCACCACTGTCCCTACCAAGCCGTGGCAGGACATTGCCAGCACACCCTTCCTGTTTCTCTTCCCCAAAACTTGACCCAGCGTGGACATTTTGGGGACAACCTAGTCAAGCTCACACTAATGCTTGCGATCCCTGCAGCTCCTAGCAAAATCCCAACAGAAATGGAACACCCAGGACGGCCGGGGCCCTGGCTCACAGGGGACCCTGCTGGCAAGTCTCCAGGGGTTTACACTTTGGCTGGGTGCCAGTAGGAACCCGCTGTGCCCACGTGTCCAGGAATCACAGCCTTTATTTCATGTCTCCACCAACTCTCTGGGGATGCTGTGGCACCTTCTGTCCCTGCCCTCTCTGCTCTGGGGCAGAGGATGTTCCCCACTAAAGGATGCTCCCTGACGTGGCCAGGGCAGGGGTCCCACCCGTCCTTCCCCCAGGGACATGGGGGACCCAGCAAGAGCCTGCATGGCCCGATGGAACACGGGGTGTTGCAGATGGGGTGTAAAGGGCAGAGCAAGGTGGTCCCTGCAGAGTCTGTGTGGAGAAGCCCCAGTGCTGTGTGAGACCCTCCCAGCTCCATCAGCCTCATCCTGAAGGGGGAAGGGGAATCGGCTCGCTCTGAACACAAACCACAGCATTTCTATTTCCCATACTCTGAAACTGGCTGAACTGGCCCGGCTGGTCGCTGGGTACACACGAAGAGAGTGCCCTCACCAGAGCAAGCGCTGGGGAGGATGTCCCGGCTCTGGGGCAGCACAGCACGCCCAGGCTGCCGGCACCATGGGAAAAGCTGCCCCACCACGTTCCTCATCCGCAGAGCCACACGTGCAGCTCCCAGCAAAGCCGCAGCCGGCCAGGAGCGCCCGGCGGCCGCTACCTCCCTCCGCTCCTGCTGTCAGCGATCCACCAAGGGCTGGGGGCAGAGCTCAGGCTGGCTTGGAGCAGTGACAGGGGCACGTTCCCTTTCCAGAGTGCCTCTGATGGGTCACCAAATGTGTCTCCTGTGGGAAGGAGCGTGTGTGGGTCAGTGCAGCTCGGGGCATGGCATGGAGGAGCCTTCCCTCCCCCGAGCCCGCTGGAGCCTGGCTGGGCAGGTGGCACTGACTCACCGCCCTGCAGCCTGACCCAATTTGGGAGGCACTGGGCAGGCGAGGAAGGTGCTGTGAGCAGCCCCAGCCAGGAGGCATTTCACCACCCGAGCTGAGCTTCTCACGTTCAGGTGATGATGGCCTCAGGCTGTCACCTGAGCTACTGTTGGCATGTCACCAACCCCTGGGCTGGGCAATCCCATGCACGACCCTGTGCCTCGCAGGGCAGGACAGGGCAGCCAGGGTAGAGGCATAAACCGGACTCGAAAGAGCTCTGTGGGTCTGCACCCCGTGGCAGGGTGGTGGCAGGGCACCCCGATGCCCCTCTGAGAAACCCCAGGCCCAGGGGATGGTCCCGCTCAGTCCAGGGCAGTCCCAGGGAAGGGCACAGGAAGGGGTCATGCCCAGCCCGGGGCACCCACCCACTCACCTGCACCGTGCTCCCCCGATGCTCGTCTGCTCCCCTCCACCAGCTGCCTCATCCTCTCCCGTGACACCTTCAGGTACTCGTTGCAGTTGCACACCTGAGAGAAGAGAGAGGGGAGGTCAGTGAGATGGGCACCGCACTGCCCGGGCACCTCCTGCCTGCCCAGAGCACCAACCCACGCTGGGCATGCTGGCACAGGCTCAGCAGCCCCCACCACATGCACCACAGCAGGGGAAACCAGGGCAAGGCCTGGCCCACCAGCAGGGATGGGCACAGACACAAGAACCGCTCCAGAGGAGCTCCCTCTGTGTGTGCTCAGCCACACCTCCAGCCAGGCTGCAGGTACTGCTGCCCACCCTGACTGCCCGGCCAGAAAGCACCAGCAACCAAGGCTGCCTTAGAGCACCAAGCAGATACCCAAAGTCTGGGCTATGGCACCAAGATTTGTTCTCTTTTGTCTGACAGAGGCTGGGGAAGATGGCTGTGGACCGCGAAACACTCAGGGCTCTCAGCTGGCTCTGCCTGGCTTGGCTCTGCTGCAGCACTGTGAACACTGAGTCACATTTTCTACCCCACCTTTAGTTTGCCAAAATGCACCCAGACAGGTCTCTGACTGCCTGCATGTGTTGGGTGCTGGACTCCAAGATGCTCCCCAAATCCCGGTGCTGAGGAGCACCAGGGCTGGTGCCCGGGGCCAAGCACAGGGTGTACCTGGCAGCCAAACACGCTTGCCCAGGGTGAGCGGCACTGAAGCTCCCCGGGAGCACCGCAACCAGCTCCCTGACACCTTCCCTCTCCTCTCCCCTCCCTCCTGGGCCAGGAGCCGGTTCTTAGATGTGCCACAACACCTTTTGTCAGCTGTTTGTATTTAGGGGCTGTTTTCTGCTGGCAGAGTGTTCCCAGCACGCTGCACTCCCGCCTTGGGAGAGAAGTGAGCAACCTCGCCGACCAGAACAAGTCAGTTCCCTGCCAGGGGCTTTGCTCCAGAGCCTGTTGAAACCAGAAAGGTTTTTCCAGCTCCCAGCCAGGCCCTGGTGCAGGCTGGCGGCCGCTCTGCTGGTTTGGGGCTGGAGCAATGCCGGGCTCGTGGCACGGGACAGCGGTGGCCCTGCTCCCACAGCTGCCTGCAGGAGGAACGGCGCATGGTGATTTGTTTGGAAATGCGCTTGCCACCATGTCCTGGCTCTGCCTTGCAGCAGGAGGTGATTCCCACTGGCAGCCTCCACAAAACCAGCACACACTCCCCATCCTTTTGGTCAGAAAGGACACCTGGGCTCCGGTCCCCGCGGCCCCGCTGCTCCAGCCCTGCAGAGCAGCAGCACGGACAGACAGACAGATGGACAAGGGGTGATCTTGGAAGCACCCAAATGACATGGAAGCCACTGCATCATTTTCTGGGGACATGTGCTGGTCCCACTCCCCATGACGGCGACAATGGGTGGCATGCTGGAGAGGGACACTGAACCTGGAGAGGTACCCTGGATGGTACCTCTTGGGCATGGTGGCAGCACTGGAGAGCCAGAGGTTTCCAGGAAGCTCCCAAACCAGCTGTCCATCGAACTGCCAGCCCGGAGGGTGAAGCAGGGCCCAAGGACACCCTCCTCCCCTGCCCTCCCTGCTGGCACAGACATGCAGGGGCTGCTCTGCCCCCTGCCACACACGAAATCCCCAGGATGCCCAGGCCCGGAGCCCACCAGGTTCTGGAGCAGCAGTGCCAGCACGCTGGGCATGGGCTCCTTGTCCTGCTTGGGTGCACAGAGTGACCTTGCACGAATTTCTCTACTTCTCTAAAATTCATGACTTGTGGACTAGGGACAGTCACTCCCTGGGCAGGGATGCCCAGAAGCCCAGGGGTATCCTGGCGTTCCCCGCTCTCCGGGGCTGCCAGGCGCTGCCAAAGGGGCTCTGTGCCCCACGCCACCCCCCAGGCCCTGGGCCCTCACCACCTTCAACTTCCCAAAAACAGAGGATGAGCTCAGGAGCCAGATAAGCCACTTAGCAGCAGCGCCAATTAGCTGTAATTAAAAACTGCAATTAATTTTTTTTAATGCCTTGCCAAAATGAGCCAAGAGAGATGAAGTGAGTGGAGAAGGCTGCCACCTCCACAGGCTGGGCTGCTCGGCTGCCTTGCAGGGACCAGTGGTGGCCTCAGGCTTGATGCTTGGCTCCTGCCCAGGGACAGGGCTCCCCACAGCCTTC
This sequence comes from Dryoscopus gambensis, assembly GCA_013389985.1. Lineage (NCBI taxonomy): Eukaryota > Metazoa > Chordata > Aves > Passeriformes > Malaconotidae > Dryoscopus > Dryoscopus gambensis. Next base: position 223,013 of record WEIT01025857.1, on the reverse strand, counting down.
TGTGTCTCCTTGTCACTACCTGGGGATGTGGCGCAGTTTTTTGTGTGGATCTTTTGTTTGCAAGGTAGGGAAGTGGGGAGCCTCTCTGCTGGAGAAGGGATGGCTGTTCCTTCTCAGCAAAGTTTGGTTTCTACAGATCCCTCACGGCAGGATTAGCTGTGGCCCCCAAAACTCTTCATGAGGTGAATCAGCAGGAGATGGTGGCGCCTTGGAACACTGCCTGGGGTGCAACGGTTGCAAGTGTCGGCCATGACCTGGCCTTTCTGAAACATCTCGGGGTCCCCCCAGCCCCTGCGCCAGGCTTGGGATGGCAGCTTCTGCCCACGCCCCAGTCCTGCCAGGGATGATGCGCTGAGTGGGCTCTGCTCACGCCATCCTGCCTGGCCACAGGGGTGAGGAAAGGGCTGAGCCCAGCTTGGGAGCAGGGGACTGGGGGCTTGCAGGCCCCGCAGGCTTCTGAGTGCACCCAGTCCGCTGACACAGGTGCCCCTGTGGCACAGCAGAGTGCCTGGTGTCCCCCAGCTGATCGGGGGCCCAACACCTCTGAAGCAGTGGAATGCCCGATGTCCCCGAGGCGGTGGGGTGTCAGATGCCCCTGAGACACAGTGGGGTGCCCGATGTCCCCGAGGCGGTGGGTCGCAGGGCAGCAGCGGGCACACCTCGGAGGAGGAGCAGCCCTGCCTTTCTCACGCTGGGGCAGCCCGTGCCAGCACATGCTTAGTCACTGGTAAATCCCAGCCGAGATCTGCTCTGCCCTCTGTGAAATGGATCTTGGCTGCACCCCCGCTGAAGCAATCCCGGCGCTCGGGAGCCCTGGCGGGCGCGCTTTCCCACGGCAGCCCGGCCCCCGGCTCCCCGTGTGAATCAGCGCGGCCGGCCCGGCTCGGCGCACGTGAGCGCGGGACCGGCGTGTCCCAGCTCCCGTCCCCTCGGCTGCGGTGGAGTTCAGGCTCCCCGGGCTGGGAGACACGGCTGTGACACCTCCCCTGCCCCCCTGGGCTCTGCTGCCACGTCCGTGGCAAGGATGAGGAGCAGGTGCGGCTCATCTCAGACGGAGCCGTGGTCCCCACCGCAGTCCCTCGCTGTTGTCCCCTCTCCCTGCGCCTGTCTGCGCATCCTGGGCAAGGGGCTACACCCTGGTGTGGGGCACTGTCACCCCCACGCCCGAGGGCTCCTGCCCAGGACCTCAGCCCAGTGCCCACAGGGACACTGCAGCCCAGCGCCCACAGGGACACTGCAGCCAGCCTGCTCCGTGCTGTCACCACCAGGGCCGTGACACGGGGATTAAGAGTGACGTCGTTGGACTGGGACTGTGGTGTTGTCACTGGTCCCTGTGGTCCCTGAGCCCAGCGAGGTGCTTGTCCCCAGCTCCAGCAGCCTGAGCCCCCCTGCACTGAGGCTCTCCCTGCCGGTGCCACCGAGGAGGATGAGGCAGGTGAAACGTCCTTTTGCAGTGCTGGCAGCCCAGCCGGCGCCTTGTTTTTGTTTAGGATGATCCCTGCCTCTCCCAGCCCTCCCGGGTGGGGATTTCAGCAGCAGTGACGCACGAACCTCCCAGGACTCGAGGGACTGGATGCTTGAGCCTGGAGCTCCAGGGCCATCTCAGCATCCCATCCTCCTTCTGCACCTCCACCCATGGAGTTGAGAAGCTGAAAGAAAACTCAAGTTCAGCAGAAAACAGAAGCCAAACCTTCGCTGGCTCCAAAAGGGCTGCAGGAGCCAGTGTGAGCTTGGCTAAAGCTGGCGGCACAAGCTCAGGTGGACACAGGCTGGTACCCAAAACACGTGGGAGATGAGCAGTTCAGACCGCGCTGGAGTCAGTTTTGCTCCTTCCTTTGATATCTCTAAAAGCTGCATCTCCAGCGTACTTTGAGTCACCTGGGAGATGCTGACCTCTGCCCAGAGGAGTCACCCCTGAAACGGCCTCTGGGCCTTCGGGCTCCTTCCACCTGCTCTGCTGCCAAACGTCACAGGCCAGCATCACCCAGGGACCTTGGCAGGGCTTTTACCAGTGAGACACAGCTCCCTGCCTGGACAGCGCCTGGCTTGGGAAATCCTCAGTGTATCAGACCTGCTGAGAAGGACAACAGTGCCCGGTGTGAACTCTTTGGGGCAATTCAGGGCAGCTCATGTCAGGACAGTTCCTTGGGTGTCCTCTGCTTGCTGTGTCACAGGACTGCTCAACAGCCACCTGCAGTGATATCTCCTTTCCTACTCACCGCCTACCCTCTCCTCTTTCTCCCTCTCTCCAAGATGGATATCTCCTGGTGAAAGGGCCACTCCTCCGGATGGAGGTTGCAGCTCTCACTTTGGTTGTGAAAGCACAGCCCTTGAGCATCCAAGAGTTTCTTTCAGGGACTTATTGAGACTTGAAACCTCCCCGGATTGCAGGGTGCCCGGGCTCAGCACAGGCTGCCCTCAATTGCCTCCAAGCCCAGGAGTTACGGATCCGCCTCCGCACACCTCCTGCCTACAGCCCAAAGCAGAGTGCCCAGAAAGGTGGGAGATGGTGGGAAGGGCAATGAAGGAACACCAGGTAACACCCCAGCAGATGTGAGGCACAGGTCAGGGGCTGACCATGCTCATCTGCCCATGTGTCTATTTTCTCACATTTTTCCCAAGTGGCTTCAGCTGCCCTCCCAGCTTTGGCCTTCAGACACTCTCCTCTTCCTCCAGCAATGCTCTGCCCTGCAGCACCTTCGAGGTCCTTGCACAAAGAGCAGAAACTCAGCAATTCAGCCCACTGGAGATCTCCACACCCTGTGGGTACAAAGGCCACCTCTGGGTGCAGTGCTGGGGACAGCCATCTCTCCAGGGGGATTTTCAGAGAGCAGCTGGCTGGGCTGTTTTCCTTCCCCTTTATGCCAAGAGCTTTCCTCACTGATCTCCTGATCACCAGTCCCTGGGAATCATAAAGGTCCACATTGCTGCTCCTGCTCTCTTGCAGTGGTCCCGTGTCTGTCCTCGGGTGCCAGCAAAGCCCCCAGCAGCAGAGAGATGCCAGGTGTGCTAGACTGACCCTTCCAGGGACCAAAGGCTTTGGTGGCCACAGCAGCCCTGAGTGGCCACAGCAGCAGGGCAGCGCTGCCCGTCGGGGCTGGGAGTCGGGCTGTGAGGCTCCCACATGGAAATGCAGCCTGGGCATCCTGTACCCAGCCCGCCTGCACAGCCAGCAGTGGGGGTTTTGTGGCTGCCTGAGCTCAGTGACAGGCTGCCAGTGGAAACACAGGGCTGCCGGTGGGATCCTGGCATCAGGGGCCGCCTGGTTCACAATGAGGGAAGGGCTCTGTTTATTGAATCATTAACATCATTTCCCTCACTGCCAGCCAGGTACTCTGAGAGGTCTCTTAGGCAAGTGCTGACCTAGCCCAACCCTGCTAAGCTGGTAAGATGACATGGATCCCATGCCAGCCTGGTACTGCGTTCCCACTGCTTTCTCTGTTCCCGCTTTGCTATTAGTCATCCGTTTCTGGAAGGTTTCTCATGCATAATAAAGTGTTTCAACACTTGCATAAGCCAATTCTTCTCATCAGGAGTGACCTGCTGCATTTCCCAACACTTTCCCTAGGCAGTCCTTCCGACTGCCACGAAATATGGAGTTAAAACATGAAGTTTTCTATCCCCCTCGAGGCAAAAGGTGTGGGAAATCGAACAGATAAGAATGCCTTTAATTAGCATCATTTGCATAAGCTCTGGGAAAGGCTCACCTGACAGCTACAAGGGCCTTGCTTGTCTGGGAGCATCAGCCACGGCTGAAACGGGCAGATTAGCGGAGCTCCTCTGACTGGGGAGATAGTGGGAGTCAGGGTGACAGAGCTCCATGGGCACCCCAGCTCCTGCTGGCTCCTCCTTGGGGCACCCCAGCTCCCACCACCTCCTTGTCGGTGCACCCCAGCTGCTGTGGCTCCCTTTCAGGTTACCCCAGCTCCCACGAGCTTCTTGTCAGGGCACCCTCTTCTCCATTTTCACCTCCCATTTTGCAGCTGCTGGGAGCAAAGATGTGACTTGTGGGCTGGGGTGAAGGGCAGGGATGGGAAGAGAGAAGAGGAAGCCCAGGCACAGCCCTGGATGAGGCGGGGAGGCTGTGGGAGCGGGCTCGGCGTGCAGCAGGGATGGGAGCAGCCCGTGTGACCTCTGCTCTTCTCTCCCCACTGCACCCGCACTCCCTCGAGCAGATGCTGCTGTCCCCAACCACAAACCCCATCCCGCTGCCGTCACTGCCGGGGGTAGCCCGTGACAACGAAAGCCCTTTTCAGCACCTCAAGGCCTTTGCAGTGATGAGAATCTCACCCGACACTACACCTAAACCCACATGCAAAGCTGAATTTCCCAGAGGAAAAAAAATTATGCTCAACCCGCCTCCCACCGCACACATCCCCCCTCAGGTCCCTCCAGCTGCCTCTCAGCCACCTCAAGTCTCACTTGCTCATCTTCCCTGCCAGCTGGGCTGAGCGCCCCAAAACGCTGGAGCTGCCACAGCACCCTTGACCCAACCTTCACGTAGCCGCCAGCCCTGTTTATACAACACCCAGCACACGGGTGCTGCTCCGGGACAGGCTCACAGCAAGTTTAATAACAAAGCAAGCCAGTAATAACTGCCTCCTAACGAGGTTACGCAGCATCCCTGAAGACTTGGCTTTAGGGTGAGCTCCGTGCCAGGAGCTGCCGGAGCCAGGGTGTGAGCTGTCCCTTCCCAGCCTCCTGACTGCGGGGCCTCTGCTCCTCCAGCCCTCTGCCAGCACCTTCCTGCCTTGTAAATGTGCTTTCTATCCAACCCTGGGGTGAGCCTGAGCCCCTTCCGGGGGTGCAAACTTGTGCCCTGCAGCTCCAGGACACCCACTTCCTGCTCTGGTCTGCTCCGGAGCCTGTGCCAAAGCAGGAGAAGGGTTAATTTACCCAGCTCTCTGCAATGCAGCTCGTTGCTGCTCCTCTTTATCAAGCTACTGAGTTTTACCCAGTAGCTGGAGGTGAGAGCTCAGTTCTTGATCAGAGGATGCCAGAGCCTGATGAACCTCAGGGGTGGGAAAAAACCCCAAGTCAAGCTCCAGAATCAGAGCGAGAGTCCACACCCTGCCAGCTCTTATTCCAAAGGCTTTCATCCCAAAACTAAAATGCAGGTGGAAATCTGGCTACCAAGCAACCCCAGACCTTCAGGAGCATCACGTTTTGGCACCAGAAATGGAAAAGGTCATGGAGATACATTTTCTACCCTTGAGTGCCAGAGCCTTGGAAGCTGCAAAGGGATGAAGCTTTTCTCTCTCTCTCGGATCCCCGTGCTCAGGTCATTGACAGTCAGGCACCGACGCTGCTCTTCCTGCCCTGAGGGCTGTGCTGTGAGCTGGGCTCCTGCCTGAGCCAGGCCCCAGGAGTCCCCAGGGCAGCACACGGAGCCTCTTCCCCACTGCACCTTGCCCTGGACATGCAGCCACACTGGGGGTCTGTCCTCTGCTCCCAGGGGCTGGACGGACAAACTTTAGGAAATCATCTTCATTGTGTATTAAGCAACGGCCACCCTTATTCCTGCCCCTTCTGGCTTTCCCTGGCAGCTGTCCTCCCTCTGGTTGAGGTCCTGGGACCAGCTGTGCAATGCATGTCAGGGGCTTGTCCCCCTGCCCTGTGCTGGGCCCTCGGAGCTGTGCCTGCCTGGAAGCTGTGCCCTCAGCTCTCTGCTTTTCCCCAGAGCAGTTTTCAGCCCTGTGCAAGTGGCCAGGGCCACCCTGGACCAGGTGGCCGCCCGGCTCTGCTCCTTCGTGGCCATCTGGTCCCCGAACATCCTGCTGCCCTCTTCTCTGCCTTCCCTGGGGAAGACTGGGGCTGCCCCGGGTTGGTTCCCCAGGCCAGCACTGCAGCTGAATGGGGTGAGGGTGTATGGGCAGAGGCAGAACCGGGGAAGTTGGGCTCATGTTTCAGCTTCTATTTTTATCTGGGAACCCAAGTCTGCTATGCAGAGGCCCCCAGGGGACACACTGCCTTCCCCAGCTGGAGCACTACCTGCCCTTCCCTGTCCCTGTGCCAGACCTCCGGGTGCAGGACAGCATCACCGGAGGCACTGGGACATCCTGCCCGGCTCCTGCTGTGCTGTGGCAGGAGGGAAGGAGCTGGGGAGCAGCTCTGCAGCCCAGGTCACCTTGTCTCCAGCTGCTCTGAGGCCAGGAACACCTCATCACAGGTAACCCTTGGAGCTGCAGAACAGCCCTGTCACACTCTCACCAGGCCCCCACCCGGGTCAGCAGCCACGTGCCAGGGTCCCTTCTCGAGCTGGGCTTTAGTTCCGTGCCAGGGGAGTGGGATGCTCAGGGCCTGGGGTCGCGCCTGCAGCCCCCAACTCACCAGGTGCTGTGCGGGGGCCCGTGCTGAGGCTGTGGGGGCACTCCAGCCCCATCACTTTTCATTTGTTAAAGCAAATAAACCTGATTTAGCGGCCAGAGCTGCAGGAAAATGGAAACCTGAGCCACCCCAGCCCGAGCAGCTCGTGTGTAGCTGCAGGTTGGCCAGGGCAGGGACTGCAGAGCGGACGCCTGGCGTGGGAACACGCTTTGGAGCCCAGCCCCTGGTCCTGGGCAATGACAGCGAGCAAGGGGGCACAGCTGGGAGGGGCTGAGCCCCCCATCCCGGTGGGCAGCGCCTGCTGCTTTAACTGGGGGGGGAGAGAAGGAGCTGCGGCAGAAAACGGGAATATAAAAAAAAA
>WEIT01025857.1:188115-207356 GCA_013389985.1 Dryoscopus gambensis | reverse complement strand
GACCGGGCCCCTCCGGCCGCCCCCGCCCGGCCCCGCCTTTGGCCGGCGCTGCTGTGGCCAAATGGCCGCTGGCCCGTCCTGCCCCGGAGGGGTCACGCTGGTCACCTCTGCAGTCACTGCCCCAGAGCTCAGCGCCCCAAAATCTGGCTGCTCTCAGGTGCCTGGAGAGAATCGGAAGCACTGGATTTCTCCTGGTTCTCGCTGCAAAGCAGGTGATGCCAGGCTCGTGTCGGCTCAAACTCAGCTCATCTCTGAATCTGCCCACACAGAACCAGCCCGCCGGGCCGGGGTCACGGGGGGCCATGAGGGTAGGCGTCCCTGTGTCCCGGTGCTCCTGACTGTGGGTGGCCAAGTGGTTCCCACAATATCTAATCTAAATCTCTCCTCTGTCAGTTGCAAACCATCACCCTTTGTCCTGTTGCAACAGGCCCTGCCAAAAAGACTCATCCTTGTCCCCGTTCCCATTCCAGTTCACATCCTCACCCTCATTCCTATCCTCATTTCTATCCTCATCCTTGTCCCCATCCGAGCCCTCTCCCGGGATCACCAGGGACACCCTGGCTTGCCACGAGCTGGCTCAGCCGTAGATCAGGTGCTCAGCAGCACGGTGGGACCCTGCATTCAGACATGTCCAGGGACAAGGACCCAAAAGGTGGCGACTTGCTTCTTCCACCCACCAGGAAAGACCCAGACCAGCTGAAAATCCAGCTTCTTAGAATCCATTCCCACTTTTTTCACAGGTCTTTCACAAAAGCCCTGGCTGCAGCTCAGCCCTAGCAGAGCCACGCTGCCCCTGCAGCTCCTGCACTCCCAAGTGACCTCCATGAGCATTTCCACAGCTGCCCACATGGATTTCCCCCAGGAAGGGCGGTGTGCATCCTCAGCAGTGAAGCAGCTGTGATCCCACTGTGCCCTGAGCTGCCCCATTTCTCCAGGGTAATCACAGCTCATAGGGGAGGTTTCTGTTTTCCCCTCTGATGTGGTGGAACGCAGACACAGGACCCACCAGCAGCAAGTATTTGTCACTCTGCCCCTTTGCCTCCCTGCTGGACACAAAGCCTGTTGGTCCACATCCATATACACGTGGATATGGCTGTTCAGACCATTTGGTTCAGCTCCTTTGAGCTTTTTTGACCCTGTGAGGATCCCAGAGCCGTGGTGGAGCCTTTGACAGCAAAATGGGGCTTCAGAGAAGGAGCGAGGGCTTGGAGCGAGTCCCAGCCTTGGTGCTCAGCTCCTTTTCTTGAGCTGGGCTGGTGGATGAACCATGCAGAGCCCAGCCAGGACCACTGGCAGGGTTCAAGGTCACCTTCAGCTCCTGCTGTCAGGTCACAGGGGGAAAAGGAGGGATTTTCCCAGCAGGCTCCCTCCCTGGGTGCTGCCTGTCCCCAGATGCTTTGCGTTGCTGCTCCAGCCTCAGCACCAGATGCAAAGCAGCTGATCCTCCTTTGGCTGCTCCAGGCAGCTTCACTGCACCAGCCCACAGTGCTCATGGGGAAATTCCCTGCCTGGCCTCTTCCTGAAAAGAGGCCTGATCAGGAGCCTGACCAAGGGTCAGACCAGTCCCAGGCCCTCCTTCCACCTCTTTCAGGGTCTCCAGGTGGAGATTAAAAGCATCAGGATGAGGGATGCTCAACATCCCAGCAGGTGTGAGGTGGGGCGGGAGCCACACCACAGACACCCCTGGGACTCGCAGGGCTGGGTGGTCACGCTCTCAATCCAGCAGACGTTTCCCAGCAGGAATTTTTTGGCAGGATCACCCCTTTCCTCTGGGAAATTTCTCTAATAACTCTGGGGCTGAGATAAAGAGAAGCGCCCTCCACGTTCACACCCAGCTGTCTGCTGCAGGATCCATCCCACGGGGCCAGCATGGTTTGCACAGGGAGAGCAGAGCTCAGCTCCCGGGGACCCCCTGAGCATCCCCGCTCGCCTCGGCAGGGCTGGGATCACTCGGGGCTGGCTGGGTGGGTTCCCACGTCCCGCCTTGACGTCACCCCGCAAGCGCCGAGTGAAAGGGGGGCCCTCGGGCGCCGGACAATAGCGCTTTCCTTCCCATCAATAGCAGCGAGAGCCACGCTGGGCTGACACGGAACTGTGCACAACAAAAGCCAGTGTCCGAACAAATCTTCTCAGGCGCTGGGTTCCCCTGGGTGACCCGGGGTTAGCCCGGACTTTTGCTCCCGCCCGGCCCTCCGGAGCAGGAATGTCCCTCCGTGCTGCGCCATGGCTGGTTCCCACGCTTCCAACCTGCTTTCCTATTTATCAGCAACCAGCCCCTAATCCCCTTTGTGAAGGCCCGATTCAAGCTCAGCACAATGTGGTGAAAGGGGAGGGGGTGGGCGGGAGACGAGGAAGGGGAGAACGGTCCCAGAGAATGAAAATCAAACCCTTTACCTTTTTGCCCAACCCTGGTGACAATTCCCTGGGGACTCTTTAGGCTGTCACCTCCCTGGGCAGTGCCAGGCAGTGCCTGGGCGTGGGCCCAGCCCCATGGAAGGGACTCCCGGTGGGATGTGCTGATGGTTTAGGAACAAATAAACACATGCACTGAAAAATCCACTTGTGTACTCTCACAGGTTACTTGGGCCTTGGTGCCCACTGCTCTCACATGATCAGATATTAAGGAATTTTTTTCCTGGAAAGGGTTGTCAAGGCCTGAAACAGGCTGTCCGGGGCAGTGGTGGAGTCAGCATCCCTGGCACATGGGGACATGGTTTAGTGGTGAACATGGTGGTGATCACGGTTGGGCTTGATGATCTTAAAGGTCTTTCCCAACCTTAACAGTTCCATGGTTCTGTGGTTCTATGACTCTGTGATCCTCTCCTTCCGTGGCTTCATCCCATCTGGGATGGATGAACACTCCCCATATGTTCCCAACAGGATGGAGCTGTGTGCTGGAACATCACTGGAGAGTGTGGGGAACAGGGAATGTTCTGACTCACTCCTGTTCAGCCACCTCACTGCAGCCGCTCCCTGACACCGCATCCTCTCTGCTCACAAACTTCCTCGAGGGAAATAACCTGCTGGAATTTCCCTAGCTCTGGGTGTGATGTGCCATGCTGGGCTCCATCCTCCCTGGGGCTGAGCCCCTTGGCCAGGTCCTGTTTGCTTTAGGAGAGGATTCACAAGCCCTTCCCCAGATAACTTTGGAACAAAACAGTTTCCAAAGGCTGTGCTACTTACAAATGAGGGGTTTTGAGCTTTTGTCCCAAATCCAATGCTGTTTTCTTTGCAAACGGCGGGGGAAAAACGTAAAAGCAGAAGAGCCGACCTCAAATGCTAATCTTGTTAGGTTAAACTGTTCACTAAACAGATGGAGGTGCAAGGCAATGGGATTTTTGTCTTTCCGAGGAAGGGGTTAGGCTTGGAGGGCACAGAGGTCATTCCAGGCAAACTGGCAGCTTTGCTCTTTGTGTCACAAGAGCAGGGGGAAAGCGAAGGGGCACAAATGCTCCCAAGCTGAGCCGGTCTGGTGGTCTCACAGGATGAAGCCCCCAAGCCTCGCTCTTGGTTACTGAGAGCCAGCACAAGGCCGAGGCACCCCAAAAGGGACACACTGCCAGAGACTCCATTGTTCCCCAGGGCCACAGCATCCCGGCATTCCCATGGAAGATCCTCCCAAAACCAGATAACCACCCGAAGTACTCAAAAAGGCTCCAGATTTTAGGCCTGAACCCCAGAGGACTCTGCACTGCTGCCAAGACACTGGATAACCATGTGCTGGAATGGCTAAAGTTGGTGTGAAATTCCTTGTTTTAAAATAAAGGGTAAGGAGAGGGTGCTGCTGGGGTGTCCTGGTGGGTCCTTGAGCACTGTCAGCCAGTCTGAGCATCACCCAGAACCAGAGCCTCACAAATCCTGTGGGAAGTCAGTCAGGACAGATGAATCCCTGCTCAAGGGGCTGCTCCCAGCATGGTCAGCAGTGCCCACAGCTGCCCCTGCAGGGCCCCTGCACTGCCCAGTCCAGCCCGAAGCCACCCTGTGAGCTGAGGCTTGATGGGGACAAGGGTCCCGTCCACCGCTCAGCCTCAACCCCTATCTGGCTGGGTCTGCTGGCGCCGAACGGCAGGGACGGGGCACAGGCAGGGAACCTCAAACAGCATCATGGCAAGGGCAGGACGATCCCACGGTCCTGGCTGGGATAAGCTCTCCAGGCCGCTACCCGCTCTGTCCCCCCACCCGGCCGTGAGCCCCGCAGCCTCCTCCCACTGGCCCATGTGGCCCTGTGTCCCTCCCCGGGGGCCGCAGCCACAGTGACCACGAGCAGTGGGGTGGCTGCAGGCAGCTGCTTTCGCTGCTGTGCTGTGACCGTGCTCCCAGCAGGCGCCTTCGCGCCCCGGCCCCGCGTCGCCTGGCGTGGTCCAGGCTGGGAATGCGCCGCGGTGTGTCTGTCCCCCCCGGCATTCAAAACAAACAGGAGATGTGAAAACTCAGCCTCTAGAAAAATGTGAGAAGATGAAAACAAAAAGGCAAAGCGGCTGCGGAGCTCAGAGGCTCGACTGGGGCCCCATGAGGCTGTGGCAGTAAACAAACAACAGCCCTGGTGTCCCGGGATTTGTCACCTCGCTGTGTCCCACTGCCCAGGCACTGTGAGGGACACAGTGGGCACAGGATCACAGCAGAGCCAGCAAAGGGACAGAAGGAAAGAGGAGCAGCAAGCCTGATGCATGGCAGGAGCCCAGACACCCAAATGGGGGTTGGCTGCATCAGACCAGGCGTCCCTGCCATGCCAGGCCCCATGCCGGGGGCTGGCACCCAGCACCAGCATTGCACAGAGCCACAGTGCCGTCCATCCTGGTGGGGATGAGGCCATGGAATGTGTGTGACACTGAAATCCTGCCACGAGCAAAAGCCAGAAGAACAAGGTGCCCAGTTAATTTTAGCCGTGTTTTTCCAGCCATAAGCACTCTGCAACCAGGCTGGAGCTGGGACGTTTGATCAGACAGGGAAGGGGAAGTTTAGGCTCCAGGAGAGGCAGGGACAGCCCAGAGCTCCCCGCTGCCCAAAGGAAATGGCCCAGGACATGTGCCCACCAGAGCATGAGAGCCAGACCAGCATTCAGGGGCACCATAGGCTCAGGATTTGTGCTGAGCCCATTTCTGGGCCCTCTTTCCAGAGTTCCTCTCACTCTGTGCAAGTTGTTGGAGGCCTTGGAGATGATGGAGTTGGGACCACACCAGACAGGGTTTCTTCCACACAGTGAACATCTATTCCCCCACTATCTGTAAGAAACAGAGAAGCAACTTCTCAAAACTAGAAAAAGAGACTACTGTGTCTTTTAAAATTTATTATTTTTTGTTCTCTGAGCATTTTCCCAGAGGAGAAATGAGAAATGAGGAACCTCCTCTGTCAGACAGCACCATAAATGTCTCCTGCTACTCTGCAAAGTCTGAAAGGAAAATGCCATCACTTGAGCCCCTGGGGACATCACATGTACCCCAGCACAAAAAGCCAGGCCCCAGGCCAAACCTGCTGTCCTGGGAAGCTGTGACACCCAGCTCTGAAAGCCAGGCCTGGAGTCTCCTGAGGATTTGAGTAATGGAAAGCTGTTGGATGAGAATCCTGTGGCTTGGCGGGCTTCAATGTAATTCCTACCTGAGCATCCATGTGCTGTGCAAGCATCACCCACGCCTCCTGCTCAGCCCACACTTCCCCTGCCTGGGAACCCCCTCACAGGGGTTGGCTGGGGTTGGAGCCCCCCGAAGCCTTTCCTTCCCCAGGGAAATGTAGATGTGAGATGCCAAAAAATTTAGTGAAACATCAAGGCTGGAAGAGGCTTTTATTGGACTAAGATGGGGTGACCATCCCATTACAAACAGACTGATGAAGAGAGGGACACCAGCCAAGTCTGAGCCACAGGAGACTGCAAAACAAGGTGAGAAATTCCTACAAGCCAGGAGGAACCGTCCTCATCTGTCATGTAAGGGGAAACATTGGGTGGGAATAACGTTTGTCAGTAAGGGAGAAAAAAATTGGGAAGAACTTCCTGAAATTAGAAATCACATTGATGGCAACCATAAGCATTCCAGTAGGGTCAACATACAAAACATGCAAGCTGGGGGCTCATTCTGCACAGCCCAAACTCCAGACTGCAAAATCTTCCTGAGCAGGAGGAACATCTCTATTGCTGTGCTCCCCACAGTCCCATTGTTAGTCGTGCCCATGGAAAGCTAATGGAGATAAAAGGTCCTGCATGGCCAGCACAGTCCAGGGCAGCTTCTGCCCAAATGAATTAACCTGAACAGCTACTGCTACTGCCAAAGAAAGGGTTGTGCTCCACATTTTGTGACTTGCAGCAGCCCACAACCTCCTGGATAATGTATCTGTCAGCTCATAATTTCCTCATTGACTGTTCCACTTTGTCTCTCTGGGGCCATCACACAGACTTTTGTGCACCAGTGGTTGTGTGTGATGGTTCCAATGTTGGCAGTCTGAGGGAGCCTCCAGGGCTCAGGTAAGGCTGTCCTTTTCCCGTATGGGGCCAGATCTTCCTCACAGCAGCAGAAATTTTGGTAAACACAGACATCTCCCCCAGCTCACTGTGAGAAGTGTTTCCCCAGGGTGGAGAACCCAGCCCATCCCCACAAAGTCCACTGCAACTGGAGACCCTTGGATGGACATTTTAAATGGTCATTTTTAATGGATTCCCTGATCTGGCTCCCTGTGAAGATCATTTTGATCAGGCAAAGCTCTGCAAGGCGGCTGCAGAGGCGAGAGCTCAGGGGTGCAATGCAGAAGTGGCTGAGACAGTGACTGTGTGGGAGTGACTTGCTCTGATTTCACCCAGCCTACGAAACATTCCCTTCTGCTTCATGACAGACACAACTTCTTATTTTTCATTGTGGAAAAGGCCTTTAAGGGACTTTCTGGCAGTGGCTGGGGAGTGGCAAACGGGGGGTTTCACTGCCCTGCACGCTCCCTGGATTATATACACCAGGTCTCATGCTCTGTCAGGTGCTCAGTCCCACAGTCCTGCATTCTGCACCTCTTAAAGGGCTGGGAGGTGACCTGTCCTGGGGACAGCTGTGGGCACCGGTGGTGTGAGGGGTTCCAGCAGCGCTCCTGGGTGTCCCAATCCTGCCCTCAGTGTGATGCTGAGGACTTTCCTAGACCCCTCCCCACCAGAGCAGTTACATGAGATGGACACAGGGCACAACCTGCATGTGCTCTTAAGTGCCAGCAAAACCTGCTCCATAAACACCACTGTCAGAGGCAGAAGAGGGGAAAAAACTGAAGGAGAAACCAGATCTTACACAGTAAAAAACATGAAGCAGAAAGGCATGGACTGATTTGAAAAAGAAGGGGCAGAGAAAAGTCACAGGGGACCTCACAGTGATTGCACCCATGGAAAAGGAGCCGCAGAGCAGAATATTGCAGAGGGAGGCAGAGATTCCCCTTCAGTCTCCCCTCATATGGGCTTAAGCCAGCACAACACAGTGGGCAGTGAAGGCACGAAAGGGGAAGGGCTCCAGCCCTCCTGAGAATCGTGGAATCTATTCAGGGTGGAAAAGCCCACTCAGATCATCGAGCCCAGCTGTTCCGCAGCACTGCCACAGCCACCGAGATCTCCCTGGGGCAGGGAGCGAGGGGGCTCAGCCCGGGCACGGCGGGGGTCACCCATGGCCACCCCACTGCCCAGCGTGCCCCCGGCAGGCCGGGTCCCTCCCGCGATAGGGGCAGAAAGCAGTTGTAAACAAACAAACAGCCGGAGTTAATGGGGCGGCAGTTATTTTTGGCCCAGAGGGAGTTCGCACACTCGGTGTTGTTTTAGCAAATAGCTGTGAATGCAGCGGGCTGGGAGCGGGCTGGCCCCGGGCGCCGGGAAGAGCCGGGCTTGGTGCCCCGGCGCTAACAGGAAACCGAGCGCTCGGCTCCCTTCGCACCTCGCCGGCATCGCTTTTATTGTCACCGCATCCTTCGGAGGCCACATCACAGGGGAGCCGAGGGGGCATGGCGGGCCCGTGGGAAGGTGGCGCCGGGGTCTGTCCCCGGCGGGAGGGGACAGCCCTGCAGCCCGGCACGGCCAGGAGAGGCTGGCCCGGAGCGGCCGCAGGGACACCGAGAACAGCGCTGCCATCGCTGTTGTCACTCTGGGGGCGGGCCAGGGGCCGCGGGGTGGGTTCTGGACCAGGCAGCACCGCCCCAGTGCCCACCAAGGCTGCTCGCCCGCCTCGCCGTCACCCCGGCCAGTCCCCTCTGGTCCCAGCGAGCCCACCACGGTGTCTGCAGCACCCTGGCCAACAAGCCTCAGGAAAAGGCAGCTTCCTAGGAGATGCATCCTGCAGGACAGCCAGGACTGTCTAATGCCCTGGCCGGGACACCAGGGCCTTTGCACGTGCTGAGATGCAAAACTAAACATTTTCTTCACAGTTGTTTTTTTTATTTTAAAGAGCGATTACAGTCCCGGGTGTCTGGGATGAGAGGCCGGGTGGCTGCGGAGGGTGAGTGGCAGTGGCTGAACTGGCCTGACTCCATAATGCAGATGGAAGGCTTTGCACAGGCAGAGAGCACAAGCCATCAGAAAAACACATAAAATCAAGCCACACATCATCTCAGTAAGAGAAGGACAGTTAGAAACACCCCCCTTGCACAGCCTGTAATCTCAGAGCAATAAAACTTGAAAATAAAAGCCAGATAGCAGCTGCTGCCGGAGCAGGGGACTGGGACAGAGGGGCTGAGCGGTGGCATCAGGCTCATGACAATTTCTGCACTGGTGTCAGTTTAAATCTGCTGGTGACATTTCCTTGGGGAACCGTCCAGGGTGTGGGGAACCAGGGAAGAACAGCTCCAGTGAGGGAAGGGTCTGGAGCACGAGTGTGATGAGGGGCGGCTGAGGGAGCTGGGAAAGGGGCTCAGCCTGAAGAAAACGAGGCTCAGGGCACAACCCCCAGACAGGAGGGGGCAGCCGGGGTGGGTTGGGCTCAGCAGATGAAGCTGAATGCTGGTGATCCAGGTGCTGGCTGGAAAACGGGCTGTGAACTCAGCACTGCAGGGCACAGCCAGGAAATGCTGGTGCCAGCATCCCCCTGCCAGCTCCTGCTCCCTGGGATGGAAGCAGGCAGTGCCAGGGCTGAGGGGGGCTGAATGTGGCTGCAGGAAGGGAAGAAGGATGCTGTGATGGTGGATGCAGAAGGCAGCACCCGATCCCATGGCAGGGAGCAGCCCTGCACTGGCAGCTTCAGTGCTGAAATATCTCCTGCATAATTTCAGGGTTTTGTGGGGGTTTGCCTGTGGGGAAATGCCCACAATGAGTGGCTGGGGGATGACTTTCTTCTAAGTTTCCTATTTCTACGCACAGAACTGAAGGTCTTTGTGGAACAGCACTTCCAGATGGGCTCCATCCAATCCCCCCAGCACTGCCAAGGCAAGCTCCACTCCCAGCCCTTTGTGTGCAAATCACAAAATCACAGAAGCAGAGACTGGTTTGGGTTGAGCACTGGTGCTCAAATGATGCCAGAGCCCAGAAGAGGCATTTGTAGCAGCTGTGGCCACGTCTCAGCATCCCGCAGTGCCCCAGAAAGTCTGACAGTGGCTCCTGGAGTCACAGGGCAGGAGCTGCCAGTCCTGCCAGTCCTAGGGCTTCCTCCGCCTCCCCGGGGACGACCTGCTGCTTCCTGCTGCCATGGGGAACAGGGGTCACTTCTGCTGGATGATCTCATCAAACTTGGGTTATATCTGCAATACAGATCCTAAAACCACTGTTTGTAGGCCCATAAAAGGCTTCCCTGGGGGGAGATAAGAATTGAAGACAACTGGCCTTAATGGTGTTCGAGAGATTTATGGGATCACCTTAAAAGAATTTATTGGAGGGCTTTTTTAATGAGCAAATAATTAGTAGATTTATCTACTTTTAGCTGCCTTGCTGTTTTATGGCCTTAGTGAAATTGCTTTCTAGGGTTTTTAATAAGTCCTGATTCTGCCCCTCTTCCCGGGGCCTGTCCTGGAGCTCTCTGCCCTGGGCTCTCCCAGTGGAAGGCAGGACTGCAGGGGTCACCCTTATTTTTAAGGAACAAATCATTCAGAAAAGGAGCAGAAAAGGAGGAAAAGCCTGGTGAAAGGCAGGGCTCTGAGAAACTCATGTACAACCCCAGCAAAGCCCCAAATCCCAGAGGGATCACAGGGGAGCAAATCCCCGGGTCAGAGCCCTTTTCCAGGGAAAGCAGCTCATCTATTTCCAGAGGGAAAACATCCCTGCCAGATGCTTTTTCCAAGAGATCCCCTTCCCCAGGCAGCGTCTGGCACTTCCCCACCGCCAGGACAACCCCTGAATCCCCTCCCAGGCCACGGCTCCCTGGGGTCCCTCCAGCTCCTCGGCACTGGGGACTTCAGCACGGCCACAGCACCTGGGTGGCCACCATGGGACAGTCCCCGGCCCCCACAAGGGACAGGCCCCGACCCCCGCCAGGGACAGAGCCCGACCCCCGCCAGGGACAGACCCGGCCCCCACAAGGGACAGACCCCAGCCCCCACAAGGGACAGACCCCGGCCCCCACAAGGGACAGACCCCGACCCCCGCCAGGGACAGACCCCGGCCCCCACAAGGGACAGACCCTGACCCCCACAGCCCCTCTGCGCTCCCCAGGCCCTGCCCATGGCCCAGCTGTGCTGATCCACAGGTTCAGGTCATGGTGAGCCCCGGCAGACTCCGGTCACTGGGCTCAGACATGAGCTGTGCAGGGCCTGGCTTTGCACCCAATTCCAAGGAAGGGGAGCGCCTGACGAGGGAAAGGGGGTGGGGAATTGGGGTCTGCAAGCAGGGCAGGGCCTGTGGCTGTTACACGGCGATGGAGAAGAAGGAGCAGGAACTGCCAAGGTCCCTGCTGAGCAGAGGCTGTGCTGGAGCTGCACATGGGGACACGTGTGCCTCTCACATGGGAAGTGCCAACTGGGAACATCCCTGGGAAGGCTGGGGAGAGGGACATGCTCTGCCCAGGAGCAGCCCCAGGAAGAAGCAGTGGCACAAATCTATCAGCAGGGTCATTAATCACACAGAAAAGGGCTATGGGGGCTGTAACTGCTTGTGGGAAAAGCAAAATCCCGAGCAGTCAGGTCAGGAGCTGGCCCCAGCCGGGTCAGGCTGCGGCCCAGCGCCAGCCCCGAGCAGGATGGTCATTCATGGACAGGGACCTTCCCAGGAGCTGACGGCATCAGCCCAGCCCTGAACAGAGATGTGGTGACACTCCAGGGAGGATTCTGGTGTTTTCCTGAGGTCTGAGGCTCCCAGTGGGTCAGCAGCGTGCCAGGGGCCCCTTGCCAGTGAGGGGTGAGCAGCCAGGCGCGTGCAGCTCCAGAGGCTGGGGTGGTGCAGCCGAGCTCCCGCAAAAGCAGCCCCTCACTCCTCATCTCCCCGGCTGCTCAGTGAAGCAAAACCTCATTTCCAAGGCCAGGGTGTCCTTTGGTTTGTTTTACTTAAGCATGAACATTACCAAAGTCTCCAGTAAAATTCCGCAGCCTCAGCACATTACAGTGGGACCTAATATATATAAATATATACACACACATTTATATACAGTGTGTGTGTATATATATATATATATATAATGAGCTAATATCTGTATCTATTAACAATTTTATACACTTTCATACAATAGAGACAGTGCTTCAATGGGGAGGGAAAGGGGATTTTTAGACCAAGCCCCCCAGCACTCAGAAAGCACCACTTTCCCCTCAAAATGGTTCAGGCTCCAGCAGAGCTGATTTCTTCTGGGACAGACCATCCAGTGTGTGGATTTTGCTGGCAAAGGGTGGCTGAAAAGAAAACAGTCCCAGAGTTCACAAGGTCTGTGAGAAGAGTCGGAGGCCAGAGCTGCACATGCTGCGTCGTTAGTGGCTTTTGCTGCTAATTGGGCACGGGCTGCCAAGCTGGACTTATTCCAGTGGAAAAAGGAATCTCTTCCCTGCTTTTTCCCTGGACTAGTCAAAGGTCAGACACCTTAAAAGCCTGTACAACTACTTAAAGCTTTCCATGCTGTACTTAAAAGCTTTGCTGTGGAGCCCCTGTCCCACCACTTTGCTTCCTCCTGCTGTGAAATTCCCTCTGGCTTAAAAATTCCCAGAGTTTGTCCCTGTCCTGCTCCACGGCTGCTGCCAGACCCAGCCCACACCAAGCCTCAGCTGAGATGCTCTTTTGTTCTTGATGGCACATTGGGCAACCTTGAATTTTTTTATCCATGTCCCTGACTCCTCCTGGAAAGCAGATGTGGCTTCACCAGCCAGCTGTCCTGCTTGATAAAATTCATGCAGGCCAGCAGCACCTACATTTTCCCCATTATTTCTGTGGAGAGAGGGTAGAATCATAAATCATACATGTCTCTAGAAATAGGTGATGTGAACATGGTGACATGGAGGAGAAGCACCCATTGTTTTGGAAAAGCTGGTGCAGAAATACCCCGTGGCAGGAGGTGGAACAAGATCAGCTTTAAAGGTCCCTTCCAGCCCAAACCAGTCTGTAATTCTATAAAATAACTTGCCCTGTTTTAATGCAGGTGTTAAATTATAGATACCACATTTCAAAACCTCACTGAACTCCACAAAATGATGAGCAGATACTGCAAACTTCCAACATTTGCTCTGGAAAACCGCAGGCGTTGCTTGTCTGAAGGTGGGGCTCCTGCGTGCCAGGGCTGGCAGAGGTGGGGTGGGGGTTCTGCCCGGGTGCTTCAGTGCGTGGCCCCCACCCCCAGCACTTGGCACAGCTGCATTTCCTCCCTGCTGGTGGCCAAGAAGCTTTTGTGGGTCAGAGTGGTGGGACTCTGCAGCATCCCTGTCCCTGCAGAGCTGGGCACTCCCAGCGGGAGCCACCCCGGGGGACACAAAGGGGACTCGCAGAGCCCTGCCTGCCAGGCGGGGAGAGCTGAGCTCCACCAAGCTGAGGCGTCCCAGGGAAGCCCATCCTGGGGCCCAGGCATCCTCCTGCAGAGACGGGAGCCACTGGGAAAACAAACGCTGATGAGTCCTCGCTGCGTTGTGGAAATCAGCCTTGCTGGCTGCCTCCTTTTTATTTGCAGTACTGAAGATAAGAAACCCAGGGTGTTGTGGGAAACAGGAAGACCTTATCTCCCATCCCAGGCTGCTTGTTCTGCCGCAGCCTCATTTTTTTTTCCACTCATCCCTGACACCACAGGATTCAGGTCAGCAGAGAGGGCTGTGTGCTGCTGCTCTGTGAGCAGCGCTGAGCCCCTGAGCACCTGGATGGCACCAGCAGGATTGGTTTGTTACCAGGACCATAGAATTGTAACACACTTGGTGTTGGAAAGTTGGAAACCTTTAGAGCCCCACTAGTCCAGCTCCCCTGCAGTGACCAGGGACATCTTCGACTAGATCAGGTTTCTCAGAGGCACATCCAGTCTGACCTTGACCATTTCCTGGAACAGGGCAGCCACCACCTCTCTGGGCAACCTGTGCCAGTGTTTCACCACTCTCATTGTAGAAAAATCCATGGATAAACCCACAGGCCCATCCTCAAGGGCCTCCAGGTGGGAATTTACCAGAAGGCAGCGCCCAGCCTTGGCTCGATCCACCTCTGAGCATCTTCTCTTACACCTCATGTAAGAGAAGGCATAACTAGGCAAGGGCAGAGTGGTGTCACTGGCAGCATCTCCACCCTCCTGCAGCCCTGTCTTGGCCCCTGCCCACCAGCGAGATGCAGCATGTGGTGACAGAGACATCTCAGCTGGATCTGGGATTCATCAACAGCGACTGGGATGGAGCCACCAGGGAAGGAGGGAGATGACAAGAAAGCACCCTGACCCAGGCGAGGAGAGGAGAAGGGGATTAAAGGGAGGGATTAGCAGGGAGAAAACTGCAGGTCATCCTCAGTGAGAATGAAATGAGGCAGCGGCAGCAGAGGCAGCTCTGCCCGGCTGCCCTGGCTGCCCCCAGCCTGGCTCCCAGCGGCAGCAGCTCCTTTGTGTCTCCCATGACCCGGGGATTATGAGTGTGGGAACGGGGCTGCGGGTACCCTGTGCTCACAAAGGCCAGGGCAGAGCTGGGGACGAGGAAAAGCAGGGACAGAGGGGAGGCTGCTGGGTGCAGGGCTGGACCGGAGGATGTCCCTCCTGCTCACCCTGTGCTTGGCTCTCTGTTGGAAGCACCTCAGAGCTGCTGGGGCCGAGGCAGAGCCAGCACACAGGACTGTCCCCTAACAAACCTTGACCATCTCCCACCACAGTGTAGGAAATCAAAAAGCCTGGTAAGTCAGAGCTCTGTGAGCGTGGGCAGGGACCAGCCTGGTGCACCCAGAGGGGTGCCTGGGGATGCTCCTCACTGTGCAGGCAATTCTCAGCCTGGGTGAGGCTCCATGTCCCGACGTGGGCATTTCATCCTCACCCGCCAGGCTCTTGAGATCTCCCAAGCCCTCCCTCTCCTTTTCTCCCCGCTCTCCAGGCAGGAGCCAAGTCATGACTCCCTTTGTGCACATGGAGCATCCTGGAGTCCCTCCTGGGACATGGCCAAGCCATGGGGACCTCAGCTGAGGGAGCAGAAAAGGTTTGGCAGGAGCATCAGTTCCCAGACCGTATCAGAAAGGCCAGCCCATGATTAATGGCTAATTAGGAAATGTCTGTCATGATTATTATCCTAATGATCCTGGTAAGAAAGGCTCCTTACCTTAGGAAAAAAAATGGATGTTGGCTCCAACAGTCCCCAAACATAACAGCCCACTGTGGGAAACTCCAGACTTCAGTAAAAACAAATAATCTCAAGTTTGCGCAGGAGATTTTATTTTTAAATAAGCCAAAGCCAAAGGAGCAATTATTCAGGGAGCTCTGGAACCTGTGGGCTGGTTGGACCAAGGGGGAGGCAGGAGGAGGGTGCTCTGCCGGGGGTGGCCATCCAGGAACTCGGCCCCCTGTCCTGGCCCAGCTAAATTTCCCCATCACTCAGTGTCCTTACGGGGCAGCAACAGCCAAACCCCATCACAAATCTTCCATTAAAACCACGAAATGAAGCATAAAGCCATGGAGGGGATCAGTGCCATGGCATCAGGTGATCCCATTCATCCTGCCTGGACTTGACACCAGCCCACAGCAAAACTGAAGACAATGGGCTGTGGGTCCTGGTCAGTGTCCTGGTCAGTATCCTGGTCAGTGTCCTGGCTGCATTCTCAGGTGTGTAACTGAGTTTTGCAGTTCAATGGGATCACTGTTAATCAGTTGCTAAGGTATATTGGAAACAGAGAGGTTAATATGAAGTAACTTTTTGAATATATAAAAATTTTCCTGGAAAGACATTCCCAAGTGATCCAGTGCTGCTCTCTAATGAACAGGAATTATTCCAGTCTGGCTCCAAAGCCATTCGCCTACATGCTGCTCCTCTGGCTTTCCAGTAACTCCCATTAGCTTCAGGAGCTCAGCCCAAAGGATTAGGAAATAGATTAGCTAAAACCTGCAAAATGAGAAGTGCTCCATAATTGAGCCGTGCTGTCACAGGGATGACAACAGCGATCCTGTGTGGATCAAGGGAAAGGAGACTTCTCCAGTTGGACTGACGAGTATTCTCCAGCCACGACATCAACCAACACCACTCCATTTCTGTCAAGGAAGCACTGAGCACAGCCATAGCCACGCAACTGGAAAGTCAAGAAATCAGTGTTGCCCTGAGCTAAAGACTCTGAGAAAACAAATAATGAGCTTTCGGGTCAACCCAAGCCAGTCTGTGATTCTTTTATGCGGTGATTCCATGGGGAGCACCTTCCCCAAAGAGAGACACGAGAGTGTGTCCGCCTCCGGCACTTGGAGCTCTTGCAGCAGAGCCAGGGCAACACCGCATCCTGGCCTGTCCCGAACACTCCAACCACACAGAGTCCTGGTGCCAGCAGGTCACGCAGGGCTGGTGGCAGGTCCCTGGGCATCGGCACACCACGGCTCTGTGTCCCTCAGGAGAGGTCAGATGATGCTCACTGCACACCATGCCCTCTATCCCATGGATGGTGACTAATTCCATCATTCAAAGAGCTGATGATGATGAAAACAAGTGGAGCAATCAGGAAGGAAATTAAAAATAGCCCTGATGTGGCACTGTGTCAAGTACTCATGTTTAGATTTTAATTTTATTTTTTTATTCCAAGTTTCTTTGATAAAATATTTTCCCATGCTGACTACACTTGGAACATCCCCTCCATCGCGGCATTCCTGACGGATGAGCCAGGCTGCTGCAGATCCTATGCCAGAGCTGTATTGCCTGTGCCCCATGATTCTCACTCCCACATCCACACCTTTGGGACCTGGAAGTCATTAATCATTGCACACCAGTTGGGAATGTACCTCTGAGGGCAGAAGCATCACACTGGGCACAGAATGGGAAGGGAATCATAGACTCAGGGACTCACTAGGGTTGGAAAAGACCTCTAAGATCATCAAGCCCAACCACTGACCCAGCACCACCACCGTGTTCACCACCAAACTGTGTCCTCAAGTGCCACATCCACATGGCTTTTGAACACTTCCAGGGATGGTGACTCCACCACTGTCCTGGGCAGCCCGTCCCATGAATTTTCCATGAAGATAGTTTTCCCAATATCCAACCTGACCCTCCCCTGGCACAGCT
The DNA here is from genome assembly GCA_013389985.1 of Dryoscopus gambensis. Lineage (NCBI taxonomy): Eukaryota > Metazoa > Chordata > Aves > Passeriformes > Malaconotidae > Dryoscopus > Dryoscopus gambensis. The sequence continues at coordinate 190,811 of WEIT01025857.1, read as the reverse complement.
TGAGCTTGTCCTGTCCCTGTTCCCTGCGTGCAGAGCCCGACTCCCCCGGCTGCCCCGTCCTGTCAGGGAGTTGTGCAGAGCCACAAGGTCCCCCCGAGCCTCCTTTTCTCCAGGCTGAGCCCCTTTCCCAGCTCCCTCAGCTGCTCCTGGTGCTCCAGCCCCTTCCCAGCTCTGTTCCCTTTCCTGGACACACTCCAGCCCCTCCATGTCCCTCTGGCAGTGAGGGGCCCACAGTGGAGCCTCTGAGATCCAGCACCAGCCTCGCAGCCCAGCTCTGCTTGGCTCCTGGGGCTGCAGGCAAGGTTCCCAGCAGGGAGGTTTTCTGGATGTGAGACTCAATGGTCTTGGTAGAAAGTGGCTGTTTCTGTCCCACTCTTTCCAAGTTCTGCATTCATTGGAAACACCTGAAGGAAAATAATAATCTGATTTGATCTGTGAACAAAAGTGTTTTTTTCTTGTTTTAAAACTGCAAATCTAAATCACAGTTTTTAATTGCGTTTCTCACCATGAGCAATTATTTGCCTTTGGGGTTTCCTTCAAATTTTTACTCTTTTTTCCCTTTCAGACTTTTCCCTTACTGCAGGCACAGGTTCCAGGCAGAAGCTGCCAAGGTCTCATTGAGCAAAATTACTGAGTTCAAACATAGCAAACACACCTCTGTCTGCAGGCCCCCAGCACCCATTTATCACCTGTGCAGGAACACAGACACTCACAGCCTCTGCACTGAGAGCAAGGCATTAAAATCTCGTTTTTTAAAATGGTTGAAAGAAATCCAGGGATGGAGGGACTCCTGGAAACAGCATTTACAAGGAAAAGTGTATGTCAGGCTGTGTTGGGTCCTTCTGTGGAGGCCCAGAGGTGTGACTGGTGCCAGTGGTACACTGAGTGAGTATGGTGCCAGCCTGTGCCATGTCTCTGCTCAGCTCCAAGCAGGGCAGGAGGATGAAGCAGCCACGTGCACCAAAAGTACTTAAATTTCCTCTGACGTGGTCGGCAGGGAAGTGCTAACTGCTCACAGAATGGCAAGAAGGTTTTATGACTCAATTACTGAAAGACCAAATCTGCCCTCGCAAAGGAGTGGGGAAAGCCCAGACTCAGGGAATATCTTGGGAAGGTTCCTGCAGCAGGTGCAGCCTGGCATCCCTGCTGCCGTGAAGGACAGCCTGAGGTGCTCATCCAGAGGCCAGGATCAGCCACTTTCGAGTAAACATTTATACCGGGCCCACCTGCCCAGATGTTCCTGCTGATTGAAGCGGGCTGGTGGTTTGGATTGACATGGTCTTTTCCTGCCTGTGAGCCCACCACATCTTGCTCTGAGTGGGGAAGGAAGGGTAACTCCTCAGCCATCATTCCTACAGGCAGTGGAGAGCAATGTTTTGAGCTCCTGCTCTGCCTTGGACATTGGACTTAGAGGCCTGGGAGGGACCTTGTTTCCCTGTGGGTGGCAGAGGGGCCTGACCAGTTCACTCTCATGGAAAACCTTAGAACTCTTTGGGTTGGGAGGGACATTAAACCCACCTCATTCCACCCCCTGCCATGGGCAGGGACACCTTCCACTATCCCAGGCTGCTCCAAGCCCCGTCCAACCTGGCCTTGGACACTTCCACACAGGGAAGAGTTTCCTCTTAATATCTGATGTAAATCTCTCCTCTTTCAGCTTAAAACTATTACCCCTTGTCCTATCACTGTCTCCCTTTGTAAAAAGTCACTCTCCATCTTTTCCAGCATGGAGCCATCTCCAGTGGGGATGGCTGAAGCTCAGCCCCAGGACTCCAGCCTGGTTCTCTTGGCTCTTCACTCCATATCACCCTCCTTCCACCCACCAACGTTGCCTCCCGGGTCTGGCTTTCACCAAAGGCAAAGAGAGTCCAGCTTGACCATCCGAAAGGCACCTGGGGAGAGGAAGCCCCAGGGCCCTGGAGAGAGACTCTCCCTTTAAGGAAAAAGGCAAAGCCCTCTGTGCAGGGATCTGTCCTTGTTTTGTCATGGGACACATTACCCTGAACCCAAAAGAGGAAGGAAAAAGGGGGGTGGGGGGAGCTTTTGCCTTTCTGGTGGGAACAGTGTTTGAACTAACTTTGTTTCCCTTGGGGAAAGGCACCAAAATAACAGAGGAAGGAGGGTGTAGTGGGGGGATGGAGCTAAAAAGGCTGTGTAATCTGCCTGGGAAAAAACGCACTCCCAACAGCGCTTGTGAGCCCGGCGGCAACAGCGCGGCTGCCCGTGCCCGAGGGGACACGGCTTCTGGGGCACGGGTCCTGGGGACACAGCTGATGGGGACATGGCTCCAGAGGAATGGCTGATGGGGACGTGGCTGATGGGGAATGGCTGATGGGGAATGGCTGATGGGGACACGGCTGATGGGGACACGGCTCCTGGGGAATGGCTGATGGAGACATGGCTGATGGGGACATGGCTGATGGGGAATGGCTGATGGGGACACGGCTCCTGGGGACATGGCCGATGGGGAATGGCTGATGGGGACATGGCTGATGGGGAATGGCTGATGGGGACATGGCTCCTGGGGAATGGCTGATGGGGATATGGCTGATGGGGACATGGCTGATGGGGAATGGCTGATGGGGACATGGCTGATGAGGACACGGCTCCAGGGGACATGGCTCCTGGGGAATGGCTGATGGGGACATGGCTGATGGGGAATGGCTGATGGGGACACGGCTCCTGGGGACATGGCC
>WEIT01025857.1:162283-188097 GCA_013389985.1 Dryoscopus gambensis | reverse complement strand
TGGGGAATGGCTGATGGGGACATGGCTGATGGGGAATGGCTGATGGGGACATGGCTCCTGGGGAATGGCTGATGGGGACATGGCTGATGGGGACATGGCTGATGGGGAATGGCTGATGGGGACATGGCTGATGAGGACACGGCTCCAGGGGACATGGCTCCTGGGGAATGGCTCCTGGGGACATGGCTGATGGGGACACAATTCCTGGGGACATGGCTCCAGGGGAATGGCTCCTGGGGACAGGGCTGATGGGGACATGGCTGATAGGGACACAGCTCCAGGGGACACGATTCCTGGGGACATGGCTCCTGCGGGACTGTTCCATTACCCTCTGTATTTTATTACCCTCAGAGCTGTGTTGGACAGGAGGAGAGAAGCTGTTATGGGCACTCAGATTGCCTCTGTGCTGAGTGAAATCCATTTCCCTTTTCAACTTTAATATCTTCAGCAAATCAGTTTATTAAATATCTTCCCAAGTCCTTGGTGCAATGACTAACAACAACAGCAATGCAAACAAGCCCAAGCCCATGTGGGTTCAGGACATGGTGCTCCCTCTGGCCTGGGGAGTCGTTCTTCATGAATTTAGGCTGGAAGATATTCACAAACCTACCAGCTCATGCCTGACATCTGTCCTCTTCAGAGCTGAAATAAGATTAAAAGACTAGTCCTAGCTAAGGAGCCCTCTCACTTTTTTTGTCTTGAGAGAAATGAGAGCTGGAAGGGTTTTAGTAGCTACAGATGTCTCCCCAGCAACTTCTTTTCTACAAGGGAATGATTTGCATCCTTTTAGTGAGTGGGGAACGCAGGGCACATGTCACAGCTACTGAGGTGCATGGGTAAGCTCCATCCCATACCCAACAAGTCCCGCTGTTACACAGGACAGTGGCCATGGGACTGGACTGTGGGGCTCATCCCAGACCAGTCTCCAGTGCCTGGTTTGTCTCTCAGAGTTATCTTCTGGGCTCCTCCAGACTGACTTGTAATGAACCACATCAGTTTTTTTCTGGGGATTAATTTAAGATTGAGGATTTTGCCACAAGGCTTTGGACAAATGGCCCAATCGAATTTTTTGCTTTCTGCCTTTGATGAAATCCTTAAGTGGCTACTTCCAGTTTGTTTCCTTAAGAAGCACATAAAATCTCTGCCCTGTTGCTTTATTTCACAGGTGTTTGCACCAGCTCTTGGCTTGTGCTCCCCCTCCCTCCCAGCCACAGCCTTGGCTCCCCACCCGTGCAGGTGCTGCTGTTCGGAGCAGCAAACAAAGCTGTGTGTCAGCACCCAAAGGGGAAACCCCTTCTGCTTTTCGGACGTGCCGGGAGGAAGGAGAGACAGAGGCCTCAGAAATGGGGAGGATCCAGGAATCCTGGGAGAGATTTGGCCCTGGGCTCTCTCAGCCCATGGCAGGAGGCTCACCCTGCTCCCAGGGCACCCCTCTCCCCATGCTGTGGGACCTTGCCCACCCCCTGCACCTCTTCCTTCCATGAGCTTCCCCACTCCCTGGCATTTCATTCTCCTGAGAAGCCTTGTTGCTCACAGGCGGGGCGGTGACAGTGCTGGCAGTGACGAGTGACGTGGGAGCAGGCAAGGCCAGGGCCTGGACACTGCCATGTCCCGTTCTGTGCCCCCTGCCCTGTATCTCGGGCCCTGCTGGATTCCACCCTCCGGCTGCAGCCCTGTCCCGCTGCCTGTGCACTCTGCCCTGGGCCAGGAGGGCTCCCAGGCAGCTCTTTGTGTCCCTGAGGATGGACACTTCCCTCTCACATGCACAGCACAGGGACTGGTGTTGGACTGGGAACAGACAGGGAATGGCTGCAGCACATCCCTGGCTGTGCCAGCCCAGCACCACACTCCCAACTCAGGTGCTGTGGTAAAAATTCAGAGCAATTTGGGTGCAGGCAGGGGGCAGGGGCCACATCTGCACCCCAAGCTGTCCTTGAGTTGCCCTGTGGAGATGGAGAGAGCTGGAGCTGCGTCCCATTTCTTTCCTGGGGACATGGATCTGGCCAGCTCACTGACTGAGATCCACCATCTCTGGAAGGAGAGGGAGAAGACAGGGCATCTCCCTCCTGTGCTGTGCTTGGGAAGCAGCAGGGGCTGCTTGGCCATGCTGCTCCATCACAGCTGTGCTGGCACATCCCTGGCTCTGGCACGTCCCCAGTTCTGGTGTGTTTCTGCCTCTGGCTGTCACCACGGCCCCGAGGTCCCCCCAGCAGACAGAGCTGTGCTCTGATAAAGAGTTAAGGCACTCTTGGAGGCGGTTCTGTGAGAACATTTCTCAGAGGGCAGTGCACTTTTATTCAAAATAATTTTCCATTCCATTTATATCTATATCATAGGAGGTGGCTGCAGGGTCTGAATTTTCCATCACCCCAGACCTCATTTCCCTGCCTGGGCCTGACCCCTGCTCAGCTTCCCCAAGAATAACAGGGAAAAGTTCAGTGGGAGCAAAAGGGCTGCAGGGCTGAGCTCCCGCTGCTGCGGGCACCCGATTGGGCTCCCTTTGTTAACAGAAAACATCATATATACAGAACATATACATTTATATGCATGTGTTATTCACACATTGTATAGAACAGAATATACACATTCATATGTAGATGGGAAAGCCCTGGGAAGAAATGTACCTGGAAAGGGATTTCCAAGCAAACAGGGCAGGACTGGAGCTCAGAGCACGTGCTGCAGTCTGATCCGGGTTCTGTCATCACCTGTTTTCATACCCTTACACTTGAATTTCAATAGCAAGGTGACAAAGACAAAAAACAAGGTTACCAAGGCCAAAAGAGGGAAAAACTCTAAGTAGCAGATGTGGACAGAGAACCTCATCACAGGTGTTGATCAGGCATTATATGTGCGTCTGAGTGATAATGCTTGATAACAGAGATATCAGGGTTTGCTACGTAGTGGTGAAATTATTATTTCTGCTTTCTGCTCCTGATGGCCCAGCATGGGCCACTCCTCTGGTTAAATCAGAAATAAAATACTGAGAAATGAAAGATACAGAATCGAGAGTTTAACACATCTGCCATCCCCGCAACTGCATCTTGAAAACCCCTGCTGGGCTGGGGCTGAGAGGGACAAACCCGTCTGTCCTGTGCTCAGCAGTGTGACCATGGGCAGGGACACTGCCTATCCTGGCACCTGACGAGCTGCGAGCTCCTGGATTTTGAGTGGAGCGTGCTGCCAGCATCCTCACAGCCCTGCACATCTCCACATCCCCTCAAACCTTGCAGAGCTGGGCAGCTTTGCTATGGAAATGGGAGCTGACCAGCTGGGATCGCTAGATCCAAACCAGAGTCCCAGTGACTCCCAAATGAGCTTTCTGAGGAGCCAGGCAAGTGACAATGAGTGCTGACAACATTTCAGTGTCAGCTCAAATCCAGAGTCTCACTTACAGCCTCAAAGGACCCTCAACACAGGATTTAAGCTGAACCAGAAACTGCCAGACTTGTAAATTCCTCCCCAGGCTGCTAAAGGCATTTAAACTGATACTTGCAGAGCTGTCTCAGTCTTCCCTCACTCCATAGCAAATTTTTCCCTTGACAGAGGTTCTCTGAGCATGCTGGTCACTCCCAACAGACACAGCCCCACAACTCAGATCATCACAGATTGATTTGGGTTGGGAGGGACCTGAAAGATCCTCTCACTCCTCTGCCTGCCATAGGCAGGGACACCTCCCACTAGATGAGGTGCAACCCATATCAGTCCACTGCTGCACAGGTGCCACACAAATCATCCTGTACTTCCCAAACAAGACTTTGGGGATGGCTGTGGGTGCATCCTTGCAGCTGGATGCTTCTTGAGCCCCCTGATTCTCAGAGTTCTGACCTGGCTGTAGCTGCTTGTGGACTGCACCTCACAGGTGCTGAAGTGATGGGAAGTCAGAGGGAACATTGCCATTCTTGGCAGAGTTCTATATTTCAGAGTTTTCAGTAATTCTACAAGATTCATGAAGTGGAAACAAAAACCAAGTGTGTTGCTGAGTGCAGAGGGATCGAGGGACACAAGGACTCACAGCTTGTAAAGCGGATGGTGCCTGTAACCATGAATAACCTCAGGTCTGCCTTGTGTTTGAATCCACCCCCAGAGGACGGGGTTTCCCCACTGTCAGGAGCCTGACTGGGTGTCAGCCCAGGTGTGTGTGAAGGTGTTCCCTGAGCCACACTTGCTCCCCGTGGCGAGATCCCCACATCTGCAGCTGCATGTGCAGCTCAGCACAGGAGCCGAACAAATCACAAGTAGTGTTGTCATCCCAAACTGCAATAGCAGAAGGAAGGGGGGAGCACCCCAATTCCACACCAGCTGCAGGGTTTTGCTTTCCTAACTCAAACCAGCTCACACTGTCCACTCTTTATCTGCCAGGGAAGGGAGTCCTGGACATCTCCTCCCTTCTTCACACGGGGGCTGTCAAGTTGGCAGAGAAATACTAAACACTTCTCTAAACTTCCTAAATGTCAAGAAAATATTTACAGGGCCCACTGTGCTGAGCTGAGCCACCAGCCCAAGGGCAGACCCGCACCCTTGCCTGGTGCTGCCTGGTATGCTCAGGGCAATCCGTTTTATTAAACATTTGTGGTTTTCCTGCTGAAAAACCCAGTGGAAGATTAATGCCAAAAAGTGACTCCTCTGGGGCTGAATCTGTCAGGCAGCCAGGACTCAGGGAAGGACGGAGCCTGCCTGTCTACTCCTTCCCTGGTGTTTTACAGCCAGAGAGATCAGCCCTGGCCTGGCCAGGACTGCAGCAGGGTTAGGGGGGATCTGGGCTAATGCTGACCATGCTCTGGGGACACAAAGAAAACTTCAGGCTCTCACTTGTGAACATTTCACCAGCAAATAAATTCATAAAAAGCCTTTTCCCATGCATGTTTGGTTTTTTTGCTTTAAAACAGGATCACCATGGTGTCCAAATTTCTCCAGGCTGCAATCACAGCTTTGCAATGCCTGCAGGTACTGAAATCCTGTGCTAGGCATGGAAATGGGCTGAGCACAGAGCTCACGCCGTGGTGCCAGGCAGGGCAGGCTGGCTGGCAGCAGGAGCAGTGCCGCCCCGGCGCTGGCGAGTGGTCAGTGCCATGTCCTGGCTGGACACTGCCCTGGCCCGGCCTGCACGTGGGCGGCAGCGCCTCACCACAGCACCAGCCCTCAGTTATTTCCAGCTTCAACTATTACACGTTAATGAAGGCTTTCTAATGAGCTGTTTAAACAGTAATTAGAGGCCAGCACTGAAGAGGGAGATAAGTCTTGCGGGTATCTTGCCCGTCAAGAAAGGACTTGATAAGAAAGAAGTGAATGATTTTCTTCTGGGATCAATTCCAACGAGTAATTATCCCCTTGATACCACGCTGCTTAATCAGGAGCAGGCTGAAAAAACACTTGACAGTGGCAGGCAATGAATGGGCCACTTTCCCAGCATTTTCCAAGGCAAGGCTGGAGGCTTTATGCCAGTACCTGGGATAGGAGACGATCCAGATAGTGCTGAGAGCTCATTTGATTTACATAAAATAATCATCAATGTTTCTCTTTAAAAAGCTTCACAGAGACGGAAGAATCATCAGCTTTGTTTCCTGATGGGTTCCCATCGCAGCTGTTGGAGGGGTTTAGGTGTTACTCAGTTTCAGATGTTGGGCTCTGGTGACTGCAGCGCTGACCAGGAGCTCGGCGTGTCCTGGCTGCGTGGGCAGGATGACGGTGCTCGGCTCGAGCCGTGCCCCCTCGGCAATCACAGCAAACAGATGAGCTGAGCAGCGACAGTGGTGCAGGACAAGGTGACTCACAGGCTTGGCTGAACACTGCCTGGTTATCCTCTGATGCTGCTGGAGAGTTAAGTAAGCTTGAGCATTTTAATAGGCTTATTTTCTCACCGTTCTGCTGCCTCAGGTGATCCTTTGTGTTGCAACACAAAGTACGGTACCATGGAATTATTAAAAAAAAAAGAAAGAGCCATGCTCAAACCATCATTTTTTTCTGTCAGGCTGTGCCAGTGCCAGTATCTGGTAGGGACGCTGGCAGGGGGTGCACACAGCGAATGATGCAAAGGGGTTTGGCAAAGGGCAGAACTAACAGCCAGGAGGGATCCTTTTAAGGCTGCAGCATCACTCACTCTCCGCAGCCAGCAGAGATAACTGCAGCAGGGCACAGGCACTGAGCCTGGTGCCCACAGGGGCGTGGGGAGCACAGCCAGGACACCTTGAGGGTGCAGCCCTGGCAGTAGGAGCACGTGGCCCTTTGGTAACTGGCAAAGGCAAAAGAAACCCTGCAAAGCTGTGCTCTGCCCAGGCACACCTGGGGGACAGACCAGACTTAGGAGAAGCCCTGAGCACGGGGTGGAAAGGGCTGTGTTACCCAGGTTGGCCTTTGCTCCCACTCTGCCCTGTCCCCTAGTCCTGACAGGAACTGAGGTGGAATTTTTTTTCCACCAGCACAAGGTGTGGAAAACTGTTTTCTGGGGGATTTAGAGCCTTCTTCTAATTTGCAGCCTGGCTTCACTCACAGAACTTTGTGCCTTCACTCCTGATGCTCTTGGCTCAGCTCCAGTCTCTCCTCCCCACTCAGGGAATAGCAGGAGTAGCCCCTGGCAGCCAGCCCCTCTCCACAGCCCCGCACTCCAAGGTCTCCTCCTGTACGACAGCAGCATCATTTCCCTGATCTGCTGTTACCGTAAGTAAAGCTTCATAAACGGAAGGCCTTGTAGAATCATGGCTCTGGCCTGTTACTCTGGCTAAGCAGAGGAGGACTGTGGGAGAGTGTCTCAGGCAGAATAGGGGCAGAGAGGCAGGCTGCGTGACTGCCTCACGTTCACTGCATGCTGTGCGGTGGTTGGTCAAACTTGGGTTTGGTGTGCCTTAAAACCATGTAAACTGATAACCGACCAACGGCATAGAAAGGCCAGGTTTTTGGCAATAAAGGTTCCTCCTTTGCACCTGCCTGGGGTCTCCCCGCCGCTCATTATCGCTACAATCTGCCCGCACATTTCCCTGCAGCTCCCACCTGCCTGTGTGGGACCAGAACTGGTCACTCTCATCACACAGGGATAAATCAGAGCAAGGACCCTTCCAGCCCAGGGACCAGTCCAGGACACTCACTGGGCACTGATGCTCAGGGTTCAGCTTCACGGCACAGCAGAGCCAGCCTCAAAGCTCTCTGCTGCCAAGGAGGGACATTTCAGGAGCTCCTCCTCCCCTGGACCTCTCCCTAGTGCTTGCTCACATGCTTGGACTGCTCCTGGCACAACCTCAGATCCTACAGGAGCCATTCTCCTTGCAAACATGGGAATATTCCCCCTTTTCCTGCTGTTGCAGAGCACTGAAGCAGCTCCCTGGCTGGTCAGAGGACCCTCAGGACTGCTTGGGCTCAGCAGAGCACACCTGGGAGAGCTGAGGTGAAGCAGCAGCAATGAGTTAGAGTGAGTCAGGTAATCCCATGAGATCACATCCTGCAAGGTGGAAAGGACAGCAGGGCACAGGCGAGTGAATCCTCCCCAGCCTTCAAGAACAAACACGCTCAGCACATCGGGGGCCACAGAGGCCACGACACAACATCCCACAGCCAAAGCAGGGCCTCTGCCTCACGTCTGGTTTCTGCACCAGCATCCCACAGCTGGCTCCCAAGGCAGCCACGCACCCCCCGGGAACAGCAGCACTGCCGCCCCTCCTCTCCTCTCTCTGCCCAGGGACTCCAGGGTTGGCTCGTGCTCTGGGGGCTTTCCTGTTTCTGAATGTGTTGGACTCTGGGTGACTCTCATCTCCACACCAGAGCAGAAATCCAGCTTCACAACCCACTGTGCATCACTCCTCGACTCCCTCATTTCATCACATTCCTTGTTTTCCTGTCCTGAAGGGAATCCTGTTCTTAGTGTGCAATTTCCCCCAACTCCTTTGTTTTTATGATTCCCAACTACAGGTAATCACCAAATTTCATTAGCAATTTGTATGTTTTGTGCCAAGACCTTTAAAAATGTCAAACAACAAGGCCAATTTTTGAGAAGCCCATCTAGCACAGTCCTCACAGCCCAGCACCTTCCTCTCCCAATGGATTTAATATTCTCCTTTACTGCAGACCAGACAACTTAGATGTATCCTGTCTGCTTTGTCGAGAAGTTCAGGTTTTTTATCTACTCTGGCATCATTTACTTTCAGAAAACCTGTATCTCATTTTATCCATTTTCCATGTTCTTAATTATTCTCTATTTTAATCTTCATTCTGAAGCTTTGCATACTCACAGATTCAGACTAAGAGACACCTACGTGCCAAGAACACCTTCTCCCTCCCAAATCCACGGGCCTCGTTTGCTGTTCTCCAGCAAAATGACCCAACCCCTGAGCTTTGACAGGTTTATTACAAACCCTTCTTCCATGACTTCAGCTTTGTGCGAGCTGTTTCTTTCTTTGTGCGAGGAATGTTTCTCATTCCTGGAGGAGATGCTAGCTGCTCCTACCTGTTTCCATGCTCAGAGCTCCTTGCCTGCTGATTCCTCGTTGGTTGTGGCACTTCCCATTCCCAGGCACTCATCACCCTCCTCTCTGCCCTTTGGCCAGTGTTCCCAGTGCCACCAGAAACACGGGAAAAGTTTTCATGTTGGTTTTTTTGGAACTATACATAGATCATCCTATGTCTCTCTCCCATCCTCAGCACATCCTAGCCCCACTTCTCCTTTCCTGCTTCCTTTTTCATTTACAAGTCTGAACAGTTTCCAAGAGTTGTGCAACCATCCTTTGCTATTTCCTTCAATAACCTTGGCAAGGTTGGATTTTGCCATATTTTCAGACCTGCCTGCTTTACAAAAATTGCAAAAATTCCCTTTTAGTCCTGTTTCTTTCTCTGTTGCCTGTGGGCTCCCAGACCTCCCTCAGCAGCACGTTCTCCTCCCACCCACCATCCCTGGAGTCCATTCCTTGTCCCTGCAGACCCTCCGGCCCTGCCTCACCGGCACGGGAAGCAGGCAGGGCTTGCTGCCGGCAGGAGGGAGCTGCTGGTGACTCACAGCCTTCCTGGCTGCAAGGCCACGGCCATCCTGTTTGTGTGGAGCCAGGGCAGAGGGAGCCTTTGCAGGAGAGGTTTAATCCCACCTCGGAGCTGGCAGGTGGGCAGAGCTGTCCTGCCACGGGGAACGAAGCGCCTCCAAACCTGCTCAAAGCCCCCCATCCCACACTTGGCTGTCAGAGGAGCTGCTTGGGTGAGTGCTTGTGTCTGCCCTGTGCAGCTCCAGGGGCCAGGGCAGATTCCTGGAATCCCATAGAACTTGATAACCATCACTATTATTTTTAGTTCTTTCCTTTCAGCCCCTCTCCAAAGCAGGCTGAGGCTGTGCGAGCTGTGCAGCACGGAGCGCCTGCAGTGCAAACCCACAAATATCCACAAAATTGGAGGAAAGAGGTAGGCGGGAGGAGGGAAACCCTAGGAACTTGCCCTGGGAAACAGCTCTGTGCCAGATTGCCTCGCTGCAGGAAGAGTGCCCCGGTCACCACCAAAGGCTTTCTGAGCCTGCCACAGGGTCCTGCCCACACCCCGGCTTGTGGATGCCCCAGGTGTCCCCAGGCAGGGAGCAAATCCCCCGGGAGCAGGACTCCAAACCTGTACTTCTGCATGAAGCCTCTCCTCTGGAGCACCTTTCCTGGAGCAGCTCTCCCCTGTGGCGGGAGGAGACACGGGAGCCTTGGTCGGCCGCACACTCCAGCCACAGGCTCTGGGTGCACCAGGCTTGGGGCTTTGCTACCTGGGCAGGCTTTTACCAGAGAGGAGCAAAGGAAAGTGCTTCAAAAGAAGACAAGAAACACTGCAGCTCTTGGAAGGGCTCCAGCCTTGGCTGGGAAGTTGAGACATGCCTTGGAGGGGATGAGAGTCCCCTTGGAAGATAATCAGAGATTTTGAGTCTCTCCTACTTCCTCCTGTTTACGAAGTCAGGGAAACCAGAAAGTTGGTTCTCCACCCCCACCCCACACAACAGCCTCTGCTCATGGCAGGACTGAGGAACACCTTGATGGGAGGCTCCCGAGGGCCCTTGGGAGTGGGGGAAGCAGGGCTGGGCTGCAGGGGAGTTTTCAAAGCCCTGCTGTGGCCAAGAGCAGGACAGTGAGCTGCAGTGCTGGCGAGATCTCTCTTCCTAAGGGCTCGTCCCCACCACAGGGCACACATCCCATGGGCATGGAGGATCCTGGGGCAATGGAGCCCTTGGAGCATGAGGAAAGACCACTCTGACATCTGCCCAACCAGAGCTGCCCCTGGTGTGCTCAGAAACAGCCCTTGGGTGGGGACCTGCCTGGCTCACTCCCCCTGAGCCTCACACTGTGCTCTGTCACAGCACAGTGACCTGCCCGTGCCTGCCACCTCTCCGAGCCCCTGCAGTGCTCTACGGCACAGCCACGCTGGCTGCAAGGGCCCATCCAGAGCCACAAGTGCCATATCCATGGACCACTGGCTGTGTGTCCCGGCTGTTCCGCGTGGCTGCACTACAGCTCAAAGCGTCACGGAACATCCTGAGCTGGAAGGGACCCCCCAGGATGGAGAAATCCAAGCAAAACCCTGTGAGCAGCTCAGGGACCTGGGACGCTTGCACAGAGGCTGTTCCCTAGTGACATTTCCTCCTGGTTTGAACCTCACTCTGCATCTTGTAGGCAGCAAAATCCCTCCATTCACAAAGTCCCAGGGCCTTTGGGCTATGTCCATGTTGGACAGAAAAACAGAATCAGATTCCTCAGGAGAAGTCAGACACAAGCTCAGGGAATAACTGGAGCCTGATGACATATTATAGGCACGGTGATGTTTACATAAAGCGGTGGAGGTCGCACACTGACTAAATAACTCGGTCTGAGGGCAGCCAAGAGACACACACAGCCTCCCTGGCACCTTACAAGGCCCAGAGCCATCGCTTTAACTTCACAGGCTGCAGCTTCCCTGTTTCTACCGGCAGCTACAGGAACCTGGTTATCTTCCAGGGGCATGGAGAGACAGCATTAGCAGTGGCAACAAAGTGGCTTCAGAGCCTCCAAGGGCTTGAGTGACACCAGAGGTTCCTGCATGCAGCCTGAGCTGCACTAGCCAGCCAAGCACTCGGCCAAGAGGGAAAGTTCAGTCCCTGCTGCCAACACTTGGCAGGCTGAGGGAGCACTGGCTGAGGCTGCTCAGCCCAGCTGTGCTGCCTTGGACCTCCCCCAGCTCTCACGAACACCACTGTGAAAGGAGGGAGAGAGGCTTCAAGTGCAGCAGATTCCCCTGGCACTGCCGTGGGAAGCTTCCAGCTCTCTTCACTGCTCCTATCAAGAACTCCTTTTCAGCCAGGAGGCTCTTCCAACACCAGTGCACAGAGACAGAGATCCATGGCAAGGCAGGAACACGAGCGCACAGGCTGGAAAAGGCTTGGACACTCATTTTCCCATCAAAGGAAGCACAGCATCCCCCCTTTACCTAGAGATGCAGACACACAGTCATGCTGCTCCCCTGAATCCCAGGCTGCCCTGTGCCTGTCCCATTCCCAGGCCGTGCTGTGCTCTCCAAGGGGTGAGTAAGGACTCAGACATGCAAATCCACAGGCAAGCGTGTGCGTGTTGCAACACGGAGGAGGCTGCTCGGCCCGGGGACTTGGCTCCTCCCGTGAACAGGCTCATGAAAAACCTAAGTCTCCAAATATTTTATTTTGATCCAAGAGCCTGGCAAGATCTTCTGTGAACATCCACTTGGTTCGGACTACATGGGCCTCAGAGGAAGAAGGGGGGAGTGGTAGGACGTCAGAGACAGACTTGAGCTTGGACTTGGGTTTAGGAGGACTTTCACTCTTTCTAAATAAACATAGAAGCCTTGATGTTTAAGGATAAAAAGCTTTTCTACTTGTGGGTCTTGGTTTGTGTGTTTGAACAAAGATTTCTTGGGCATCTGCCAGCCTAACTGAAGAACTGGGGGTCAGCAACAACGTGAATGCACTGGCACAGAGCAGAGCAGGGCAAGAGGTACCAGCTGGTGAGATGGGATGGAGCAAGACACATCCAATTTTGGCTACAAAACTCCAGAGAACCATAGAATGCCCCATCCCTGGCAGTGCTCAAGGCCAGGCTGGACAGGGCTTGGAGGAACGCAGGATAGTGGAAGGTGTCCCTTCCCATGGCAGGGGTGGAACGAGATGAGCTTTAAGGTCCCTTCCAAAGCAAACACGTCTGTAATTCTGTGATTCTTTGAGTGATAACTGGAGAGACATTGCTCAGCTCAGCACCCGGCAGGTCACCTGTGTGGGACATGGATTCAAGACAGTCTTGTTTGCTCAAGTGCCAGAGTCTGTGCATGACACTGGTGGCTGGTGTTGGTGACCATCGGGAGAGCCCCTGGCACCTGCAGTACCCTGCAATAACCCTGCTGAGCACAGCACCTTTGAGTGCGGGCTGTCAGCACAGGCACACAAAAATGGGAACTGGCTGTTCATACATCCAGGGGTTGGATGAACCAGAAATGTATGTGAGATGGGGATGTAAAAGGGATGTAAGAAAAGGGAAAGCAGCAGGCCACAGTCTCCTTCCACAGAAAATCCAGGAAAGTCCATGGATATAAAGAGCTGAGAAGAGCTGAGACAGCAGGAACATGAAATCAGCCAACTGCCCTTGTGCCCCGAGATACGGAACCCAAAGGAGGTCGCGGTGGGAATGAGAGGCGAGCTCTCATGGCAACGGCTGCTGCCCACATTGTGGCCACATTGCAAACCCCTGAAGTCACAGCTCCAGAGGGGCTCAGGACAGGCCCCTGACACGGAAATTGTTGTGACTGGGATCCCAGTACCCTCTGGTCTGGTGCATTTTGTGATTATTGACCTTGCAGAGGGAAGCTTAGGCTGAGGAAATAGGCTCCTTTATTCCATGTCTCCATAAGAAATGCTGATTATTGCTGCTGAAGTAGGCTGCTTTCCTTCCTGCCCAGAGTGGAGTGAAGCCCAGAGCCACGTCCAGAGCCCAAGCCTCAGCTATGGCTCCACGGAACGGATTATTTATTTCTGTAGCTGAACACCAGATACATCACTGATACAGAGACATTTGGGTGAGCCTCAAACCCTCTCTTTTTATTCTTCTTTCCCCACTTTTTTTAGGTGTACAGGACAGCAGCAACAGGCGAATGGTTCCATGATTTGGGAAACCCTCTTGGCAGACACACTCAGCAGGGTGGACTCAAGTAACCTCTCATTCCTTACTCTGTGTTGGACATTTCTGTAGCTGTCTCATATCTGGAAGAAAAATCTGTTTTCCTGCCAGCCTTGCAGTTTGTACATTTACATTCTCCCAAATCCAAGGAGAAGCAAGGAAAAGCTTGAAGAGATAAGGGGATAGACAGTGATTCCACAGCAGCATGACCACACCATCATCTCTCCAGCTAAACCAGCCATCTCCACCCGGGCTGCTTAGCTGCTGCTGCTCATAAGAACCTCTGGGGACAAGGTCTTGCTTTCCCGGCCTCGCCACCTGTTGGAGAGCCACATCCTCTCTAATGACTCAGCTCTGAGTTGCTCAAAATGTTTCCTTATCTGACTCCACCAAGGTTTCATAGAAGCACAGTCTGGATTGGGTTAGAAGGGACCATAAACTCATCCTATTCCATGCCCTGCCATGGGCAGGGACACTTTCCACTGTCCCAGGTTCCTCCAAGCCCCATCCAGCCTGGCCTTGGGCACTTCCAGGGATGCAGGGGCAGCCACAGCTTCTCTGGGCAACCTGTGCCAGGGCTTCACCTCCCTCACAGGGAAGGATTTCTTCCTAATTTTTCTTTCAGTCATTCCAGGAAGCCCCAGGCCACGCTTAAACCAGACTCTGGTTCAAAGGAGAAAGGTGAAAGTATAGAAGTTAGGACTGTAGCGATGAAGATCTCCAGCCATGCTGGGACTTGATGGCAGTGTCCATTGTAGCAGCTCTCCCTGTCCCTGTTTCTGTCCCTGTCCCAGCAGACGTGGCTGTTGCTGCTCCAGTGGGGATCAATACTTTCAGTTAATAGGGCTGGGGTTTTGTGGAGCTGGGCACTCAAACCTCACAAAGCTCCAAACCACCCCAAGTCCCCGGTGCAGGTGAGCAGCTGGAAATGCCCACGGGAGGCAGCGGCCGCTGCAGCCGCGCTGTGCTGAGAAGGGGCCGGGCCGGTGCTGCCTGGCAGCGAGCGCTGTCCCTGGCAGGAAGCCGTTTGTCTGCGAGGCAAGGAAACAAGGAGGGCTTGGAGACGGCAATCCCATGCAGCTTCTCACTGCTTTTCCCAGCTACTGATCCAAGAGCGCCTGTGTTTACTTCCCGCCTTCCTCTCTGCTCCGCTGCCAAGCAGCCTCGCTGACCGGACACAGAGTGCTCCACCAGGAAACGCGCTGGGCCCGATCAGATAAAAAGGCCCCTGCACAGAGACACTCTGGTGGCATTAACCCTGCTCTACCTGGGGCCAGGACTGCGGCAGCACAGCCAGCCCCGCGCATCGCCCGCTCTCTGCTCCCAGGATAAAAGTTGTACCTGGGGCTGCTCCTCAGCATGACAGCAGCTGGAATCCGGCCTGGGTGGCACTGGGATGCTTGCAGGCAGGGAGGGCGGATGTGCCACGCGTGCTGTGGCTCTGGGTTCAGACCTGTGTGCCAGGGCCACAGCAGGGTGACAGGGGGACATGGGAGATGGTGCTGTGCCCGTGGGAACCGCAGTGCAGCCAGACCGACTTCACCAGGGCCTTTGGCCACTGCTCTGAGAATGCTTTCGAGGAGCAGATGAGGTGGGACTGCCCCGCAGGTCGTGGTGGATCACGAGAAACAGGCCATGGATGGCTGGGCTCTGGCCCAGCAGCTCCTCTGCCACAGCTGTGACCTCCTGTTTGGCTGAGGCAGGTGAGAAATAACCCCACAAGTGAGGTTACACCGAAGTGACAGTCTAATACAGCTTCGAAAGAAATCTAGAAATCTCTCAGCAATCCCTTCTCCCCACCTAATTCACCATCTTTATTTAGTTATCCCAAATGTTCCAGTATAATATATATGATATATATGTATTTTTTAAATATATATATATACTTCCTTAACCTGCAATTACCATGTCTCCTTTTCCCTGCTGAGGCATTCTTCTCCCTGGTCCCAGCATGGTGGTGATCAGAAGACAAATGGAGGGGAGAGAACCTCTGCTCTTCCTCAGCTCCATTCCCAAACCAAGTTCCATCTGTAGTGAGAAACTCCAATGTTTCCATTATGCGAGAAAGGAAACCTGAATTCCCAGCAAAGAATCTGATGGAGTCACAGCCAGCCAAGCAGGGAGTGACAAGCAGCCACCAGTAACTCATTCTGGCCATGTCTGCCCACGTTCAGACGCACTCTCCCTTCCCTGTGTTTCAAGGGATAAAGGGTATTTTCCAGGCCCCTGTTGCTGCACTGACTGCCTGGGGCAGCACTTCACCTCAGCCTGCTCTTAACTCTCACAAGGACCAACCACTGCACTAAGCCAGTGCATCCAGAACACAAACCCTGCCTGGGCTTGAGGACTGGAGCAGCAGAAGGGCCATCACCAGCATTTGGTTGCTGAAATCAAGGGCTGAGCAGCAGCCCCAGTCACCCCTCTTGTCTCCTTGGCTTAAAGCAAGCAGCACGCAGGCTCTGCAGACTCACGCCATCCCAGTGAGCAGCAGAATTACTGGTGGGGCAGAACTTCTGCACACCAACACCTGTCCGGGCAGAGGTAGGAGGCTCCCTTTTTTTGAAGAATACTTGAAAAAAAAAAATCTATTTAACAGCTTTGCCGTACTTTAGCCTGACTGCTAGTCCTGCTCTGCTGATCCCTCCCAGTGCTCCTGCACACCCGCCTGGGTCTGCAGGGAAGGGATCCTGTGTTTGACATCCGTGTTATTGTGTCTTGCTTGCTCTCACGCTCGCTGGCCCGGGGCCAGCAGCAGAAGGACGTAACCTTGAGCCGGGCTGGACCCTGCCTTTCCCAGCCGCTGAGGTGGGAGAGGGGCTGGAGCAGGAAGAACAAGGAGGCAGCTTTTCCCTTTCTTTGGGTGGTGATCCCCGGGCCCTGCCCGGCACACACATTCCTGACTCGGTGCCGGGGTGGCAGTGGGCAGCCCCAGGGGAGCCGTGCCCGGGAGGAAGCGGCAGCTGCCCGCGCAGGGTGATACAAGGCTCCGAGCCACCGGCCAGCACAGGACACACGGGCCCAGCCAGGGACCCGTCCGCACAGAACCAGCCCCGCGGTCCACACAGAGCCGCGTCGGGAACGGCTTGGCAGCGGCTCCGCTGTGGGATTGATGTTTTGCGTTTCTCCCAGTCCCCGAACCGCACTGAACCACACCGTGCTGAGGCTGCAGCCCTGGCCGCAGGGACCACAGCATTCACACCTCAGGGATGTGCATTTCCGCTCCAAGCTCCCTCCAAGCCCTCCTGCTTGCTGCCCCACCGTGCCCTTCCCCGTCACCCTCACGGCTGGGGGATGGCCAGGAGTTACGGGGACATAGAATCATGGAATCATCGTGGAAAAAACATCTGAGATCATCAAGTCCAATTGTTCCCCCAGCAGTGCCAGGCCCACCGCTAACCCCAGCTGCCACATCCACCCTGGATCGTGACTCCACCAGTGACTCTGAGCAGCCTGTTCCAGGGCTTGACAACTCTTTCTATGAAGAATTTTTTACTAAATATTGCCCAGGGGATGCTCTGGGAACAGATGTCTGGCCTCAAATGGGGCAGGAGTTCTTTGAGATTAAAAAAAAGCAAAGCTGAGGCCATACATTATTAAAAAAAACTGTAGCAAGGTCTGCTGGGGTTTAAGGTCTGTAACTGCTGATGGCTCTGCTGCAGCAAGACCATCTTCCTGACCATATTCTGTGTAATTTTTGGGCAATGGTTTTAAACTGAAGGAGGGTTGATTTAGATTACTTATAAGGAAGAAGTTTTTTACAGTGAGGGTGGTGAGGCCCTGGCACAGGCTAGACAAAGAAGCTGTGGCTGCCCCTGGATCCCTGGAACTGTCCAAGGCCAGGTTGGATGGAGCTTGGAGCAATGTGGTCTAGTGCCTGTGGTAGGAGGGGTGGAATGAGATGAGTTTTAAGGGTCCCTTCCAACCCAAACTAGTCTGGGATTTGATGATTCTCAAGACAAGGGACAGAACCTCCTCCTGAGCAGGCACAGCATCCACCTACTACTCTCCAGAGACAAATCTGCAAGAACCTGCACAAGATTCCACCCATTTTTAACAGGATTGGCTTCACAGAGATGGTCCTGACTGGCTTCAGGTCAGGCATGCCCGGCTCTGCTGGCCGGGGTCGTGGAAGCAGCAAACATCACCCATTCCTCACTTGGTACCATGGCATGAGAGAGGGAGCCTGGGCAGGGCAGGGACCCTGGGCAGCCTCTGTCTCCTGGCTCAGGGCTGCCCCTGGAAAATCTGCCTGTTCCACTTGACTCGGCTCGGCTCCGCTCACCTGTGGGCACAGAAGGGCTTGGGAATGGGGACCCAGGGTCCCGGCAGCAGCAATCAGGGAAGGAAGCACCAGGCCCGGGACACTTGCAGATGAGACAGGAAGGGATTACACACATCCCACTGCTCCAAACATGCGTCCCCCTTGAACAAAGCCATTTCTGCCTCTCTGTGCAGCCGGGGCTGGGAACAGGCTCCCAGCTGCTCTGGGAACGCTGCGGATCACTTTCCTTTCCCACTGTCAGCACCTGCTTAGAGGTTAGTTTCTACGACCTTCGGCAACGCCGTATCACGGTTTTACTGCCCTGAGAAAGAGATGGGGATGATAAACCAGGGCGATCACTGCCCCCGATCCCTCCAGCCCCGGCAGACGCGCGGCCTCTCCGGGCGCCCGGGCCTGTCCCGGGAGCCGCGTCCCCTGAGGGCGGCCTGCGTGTACTCCCTCCCACCAAACTGCAGACCAAGGCAGGAATAATATGGACACATATTTTTAGCAGCAGCATATTATTTCTCTTACAGAAGGAATATTTCCATGCTGGGCTTTTTCCCTTCCCTTATCACGGATTGTATATTTAGAGCGTGAGAACTCTACCTCGCACAGACAGCCGCTGCCAGGCCCCATGCTCAGGCAGGGAGCCACTGCGGGCCTCTCAGACCTGCCCCTTTTTGGGACCAAACCCCCCCATCTTCACTCCACAAGTGGGAACTGCCAGAGGGAGAGCTGAGTTTGGGATATTGTGTGAAAAGAACGGGAAAGGGCACTCCAGAGAGTTATCAATCAGCACGTTTGTGACGTCGTGGCTGCTGAGCTGTAGGAAACACGGGGCAGACCGTAAGCCCTGACACAGCCACCAGCAGCAGCTCAGGCTTCACCGCTTCCCCTCTGGCTGCAGGTGCACGAGGGATCCCAAGGGACGGCTGGAACAGTTGGGGACATCCCCAGGGCCATCTGGCTGCTTAAAACACACTGCGCTGGCCAGCAGAGCGTCTCGCCCAGAGTGGCTTTACAGCCTGCCCTGCACGGAGCCTCTGAATGAAAGGCCATGGGTGCTCAAAGTGCTCAAAGGGGTGCTCCCTTCCCACCATGGATGCACGTGACAGGTTAACTGGAGTGGAGCGACAAACCACAGCACCCTCTGTTTTCACTCTGCTTTCCCATCCCTCTGGCATGCTGGAGGCTGGGTAGCCCTGCCTGCCTGCCTGCCTCTCTGCCTGCCTGGCTCTGCTGGGAGGTGCTCTCTGGCAAGCAAGGCACAGCCAGCCGGCAGCCCTGGGCTGCAGCGATGGAGGTTTCTCATTCCTAAAGAGGAGGCCGATTTCACAGCCCGACCGTGGCAAACATCTCTGCGATTTTCGGAGTTTGTCATGGATGAGCTGTCAGGCACCGCTGGATCCACACGCCCTGCTCTGAGAGGGAGTGAGACAGAACAGCTCTTCGTGGTCGACAGACCCAACCTTCCCCATGGCCCCTCTAAGGCAGATTTAACGCATTTCAAACAAAAATGCATCAAATGCCGTATTTCCACACTGAACATGGGGATTTCACGGTCTGGGTGACTTTCATGACATCAAGATTGATACAGACTCTTAATCATAGGTAACAGTTCCTGGATGCAGCCCCAGCATGAGGGCTGGGCATCTTGGATGCCTGCCTGGGTTTGCCCCTGTCAACCTGGCCCAGTTTATTTTCTTCACATCTCTGCTTGGGCATCACCCTCCCAAATGAGAACAACACATTGAGTCATTGGGCTTCTTGCAAACCGTGGCCCTGCGCCTTCTGACCTGCCTTGGATAACTCCAACAGCAGCATGGGAATGGAAAGGGATCCGTCTGCTTCAGCACTCATCCCTTGTGGGCACAGGCTGTGGTGTGGAGGCAAAACCTGCACCGAGCAGCTCTGGCATGACAGCACACTGACCTAAACCTCCCCTAGCATAACCAGAGGCTGTGTCCACTTGTCCTGTCGCTTGTTACTTGGGAGGAGAAGCTGGCAAGGAGCAAGGGCCGGTTCTGTGCCAAGCCTCATTTCTCCCACAGATGGGCTGAGATTGGTTGCAGTGACCTCAGTGACATCTGCCCCACGTTCCGTGTGGGGCTAGCTCATCTCGGCAGGACTGAGCTCTTTGGCAGGAGCTGTGTGGGGCCAAACCCAGGAGCTGGGCTGCTTCACATGAACCACCGGGAGCAGGAACAGAATCCCACTGAGATCAGAGCACACGGCACACAGTGCTCAGAGCGCAGCCATCCTGCAGCCGAGCTGGCAGTGGGGAGAACAAGCACTGGTGTCTCTCACATGCTCACCAAACACACACAAAATGCTGCTCAGTGGCTCTTCCCAAAGGAGAGGCTCTTAGGAGAGCCCAGGAAATGAGGGATGGGCAGAGATGGGCACTGCTGGCTGCTGAAAGCCTGAGGTTAAAGGACAAAGCAGGAGACTGGAAAGCATTTACACATTTCTCATGACCTAGATTTCCAAGAAAAGTGGCTTGGCAAGGACCAACAGGCTGAAACTCAAGTGCTGGGTTCATCCTGGAACAGGGATCTGGATGGTTTGGGCTCCCTAGAAGCAGTGAGTGGCCAGGCTGAGGCAGTGGGCAGGGCTGTGGATGAGGGAGGGGTGGCCGGCAGAGCAGCCCAGGGCCAGGCAGGCATTTCAGGAACCAAGGAACCCCAGCAACTCCTGCCTGAACACCTTCATCTAGAAAAATGCTTCAAATGGGGGTAGGAGAGGGAGAAGCAAGAAGTGATAGCCAAAAAATAGAAGGGAAAGCAGATGCATGTTTGGGACAGGGTTTGAATGGAAAACCCAGACAGCAGGAGTGTTAAAATGAGATTTCCAGGCAGATGCCTTCTCTCCTGTGTGACCAGGAACAAACCATCCCATACTGGGAGATGCACATCCACACACATCTCCCTTTGGGGATTTCCAAACCTGCTTTCTGCCTGGTCCCTGTGTGAAGGGAGGGTCCACTCCACTGGCACTGCTCTTCCCTTGTTATCTTCTTATCGTGGTGTCATCACCCCAGGGACATTTTGGGTGCTTGGGAAGGCAATCCCTGGGCATATGCTCCAGGAGCTAGGAGGAGCGGCAAGTTTTTCCACAGGGGCCGGGCCCCTGTGTTGCTGTGGTCACTGAGAGGCATGAACCCAGGAGCCCTGGAGCACCCAGAATTAAGCCTGGATGTTTCAGGTTAAGCCTGAGGGCTGGGTGAAGACTTCACCCGCTGAAAAATAAAGGGAATGTTTTTGCTGCTCAACTCACCTGTGCAGGCAGAGCTGGTGTGAAAATTCCTGGTGTGAGGGTGAAGAGCCCGATCCATCCTGCTCCCCCTGGCAGTGACCTGTCCCCTGCAGAGAGGTGGCACTGAGGGGCAGGGACAGGCTGGGTGCTGTGCTGGGGGAGCAGGATGAGGGCAGAGCTCCTGTCCAGCCGGCCGGGGCTCAGTGCTGCAGCTGCAGCTGACAGCTGCAACAGGAACCAGCTGGGCTGGGCGGCGGGAGCAGAGCAGGAAGGATTTCCAGGATGGGAGGCCAGGAGGGAGGCAGGGGCTCTCATGAGATGGAGGAGCTGAGGCTGGGGGAGGTCTTCCAGTGATAACCATCACTGCAGGGCTGGGGTTACCCTGCAGCAGAGGACAGGGAGGTGGAAGGAGGGGTCAAGATCTCTGTGAAGAGTGTTCAGAAAGGATCAAGAGAGAGAAATCAAGGTGTTGGGACACAGTCCTTGTATAAACAGTCCCTGGCACTTTGGGGGTGGGTACCTTCTGCACCCCAGCCTGCAGGAGCCTCCAGGCAGCGCAGAGGGGAGAGAAAAGCTTAACTCAACCTAAACCAGACAGGCGCGGTCAGCAGCACCTTGCACTGTGCCTGGGTCTGGGGTTCATTCATGCTCCACTTAGTTGCTCTGCAGACAATGACCCTTCCTTGCTCAGGATCTGTTGTTTCACTTGTCCTGCCATGGTAGCAGTTTGATGGATGAATGTAAGGGTCATATGCAGCAGTTCACTCTGGATTTTCCCTGCTGCACCACTAGATCCTTGCTGACATGCGAGTTAGGAAAATCCCAGGCAGTCTCCAGCACACGGGACCCCACGGGGCAGGCACCAAGGGACTATTCTCTTTCTGAAGGGCTGAGAAACTCATTACCCCTGCAGATGGCCTGGCTCTTCCAGGCCTCTCGCCTCCAGTGCCAGCCCAGCAAAGGCCAGGGTCTCTCTGAGATTACAGCTCCTCGCAGTTTATGAGGTTACATAAAACACTGACGGTGGGTGCGTTAGTAACACAGTGGCTTGGATTTATGGCTGGTGCATGCCCACTGCAGAGCAGGGGTGACCCCCAGGATTAGCTAGAGCCCCTGTGCTGGTTTTTGGATGGCTTCCATCAGCATCAACAGCTGGGCCCTGCGGAGCAGCCAAGAGCAGCTCAGATGTCGTGTCTGTGCTCCAGCACCCACCCACGGGCTCCCTCTAGCACTGGGAGCACGGAGGGCTGCTCCCACCAGGATGGGGCTGCCACATCTGTGGGAGGCAAGACCTCCGAGCCAGCGTGGCTGTAGTTTCCCAGCTCTCTCCTCCTACCTGCTGCACCCATCACCATCTGGCCTCCAGCGCCCCGCATCGCAAAGGATCCCCTTTATGAGAGTAAATTAAAGGTGTGATGGGCAAGGAGAGACATTCCGGAAGGCAAGGAGCAGCCTGCCTGTCTGGGAGCGGGGAGGGGGAGCAGCAGGATTCCCTGAGCATGGAGCAGGGTGTCCACACGGCCCCCGCTCCCCTCAGGAAGAAGGAACAACAACAGGAAGAGAGAAGAACTAGCTCAGACGAAAGATAAACAGACCCGCGAGATAGTGAAGCCAAAAGTTGCTAATTAACCTCAAATTGCTTCGGAAAGGACTCCGAGCGCAGCGCTCCCCCTGGAAGGCGAGCAGGCAGGGCTGTCCCAGCACATCTGCTGCCACAGCCCCGCTCTGCTGCTGCACCGCAGCTCCTGGGGCTGTTTTCCTCTCAGGAAGCCTGAGCTGTCCTGGGTGTGAAAGCAGGAGTCAGCAATCTGAAAAGGAGCAGCACTTGCTCTTCCCTCAGACCAAACCTTGTCTCGGTTCAACAAGGACAGGCTGGAGCCTTTGGTGCCCCCAGCAGAGACCCTCTCCCTGCGCTCCCACGGGCGCCACACGGAGCACTGGCAGGAGCTGTGTCCAGCTGAGCTCCCTCGGAGCAGCAGCGCACCCCGAGCAAACCCCCAGTACTGCGGCACTGCTGAACCCAGCACAGCCCAGTCCAGAATCCAGCCCTGGCCCCTGCGGAGCGCGTTTCATACTCCGCGTGATCGGGAGATTTACGGACGGGGCTCAAGCCTGGTTCCCTCGGACCAAGGAAATAAATGAGGGAGAAGAATTAAAGTGATTGCTCAAACCCAAGGGCCAGTCAGGAACAATCTGGGTGCCTTGGAGCAGGAAATGACACTCACTGAGCATCTGGGTGCATGTCAGGATGGATTAGGAGCCTGTCAGGAGTTAGACATCAGCTTTACAGGATGATTCCACGCGACAGGGCTGCTGTGGGCTCTGGACACCAGAAGCCCCACTGCAGGCACTGCAGCCCCGGAGCAGCTGCCACTCTCCTGCAATGCACTGCTTCTTCTTTCTCCACTGAAGCTCCTCAAAAAACGACACCAGCTGAGAGTCGGATTTGGCTGCAAACCAGGGCAGGTTTGCAAGAGCAGCATCCGGTGAAGCTCAGGGACGTGATCTCCCTGCTCGGCCTACGAGGTGCCAGGCTGCCTGTGCCCCAGCCAGACCAGCTGTGTCTGGGGATTAGGGGGTAACTGCCATCCTGCAGTACTCAAGGAGAGGTTTTGGCATCAGCACTTTCTGGGTCTGGTGGTCTGGACACACAAACACCCTTAGATTTGGTGCTGTCCCAATATTTTTGGAGGAAGAGGATTTACAAATAAACCCTTCACCCGCAGATCGGTACCTGAGCCATCACCTTTCACCACGCAGAGATACAGGGCTGTAGGAAGGGAACGCTGAGGCAGCCAAGTGCACTCAAAGTACTGAGTGGGTCACAGAGGCAGTCCCAAAACCTGGTAGAGAGAGACAGGGATCTGCAGCAGGTCACTCACATTCCCCTGTGCCTCAGGGCTGGTGGAAGTTGTCTAATTGTTAGGAGTCCAAACTTTGGGGACAAGGATCCCCAATGGCAAAGGCAGCCTCTGCATTTACTTCAAAAGGATCTCAGTTGAACCCCAAGAAACATTTCAGGTGAGCACTCACAGCCCTTTTCCTATTCAGATCAAACTCGTATCAATCCTGTATCAATTCCAGGGATGCTCTGAGGTCCTTTCTGACCTCTGCCATTAAAGGATTCCAAATAAATTTCCTCTTTTAGTTGTTCGAGCCTTTTGAGGAAAAATACACTGAGGTCACCAGCAAAACAGGCAAATGTTTTATACCTTTGTGTGGGCTGGACTGTGTTGCTGTCCCACCCGGGAAACAAAGCTTGGACACTTGCAGGGACTCTGAAGCACAATCTGCCCATAAAGGGGCCCTGATTGGACACCCTGACTGTTCTGATTTACATAAACATAGAAGCTATCAAAAGCTCATCAAATTTTAAATGCTCTAAAAGTGTTTTGAAGCTTTCTGTGATAGTTTAAACTCTCCTCAGGAAACATCCACTGTCTGTGCCAACCTGCTCTCTCTCGTCCCACCCTGAGACCAGAGTGTCCCATTTGCCTCTCCCACTGAGGACATCCCACTCACAAACCCACTCTCAGCAATGCAGGGGCTGGCACATGAATTTAAGGATGTGCTGAGTCCTCCCTGTCCTGGGGAGGGCTCTGCTCCATCTCCTGGGGTACACCACAACCCTGCTGAAACATTATCCAGCACCAGATGACCTTCCAGCTAAAAAAAAAAGGCACTAAGAAAATAAGGTAGCATCCCAATATCTGTCATAAAGCAATAATTGATTGTATAATCGATGGATGAAGCTCGGGTAAATGACTTGGGTATGTGACAGCTACGGAAGAGGAAAGTTTGGATGTGAACAGTCCCACTGGCTGAGAACATTCTCACGCCTGAGCAGGGATGGGAATGAGGCTCAGCACAGCTCACAACTGCCATCACTGCTTCGCTTCCTAAACTTCACTTTCTTTTACTTGGAAAAATAACCACGAAATAAAAGCAAGCAAATAAAACAAACAAACCATCCTTATCTTAGAAAAATCCCAACGTCACGCTAAAGGGAGATAAGAAATGGTGGAGCAGTTATTGTCTTGCTGTCGATGGGAGCCGTAAGTGTTACACGGCAAGAAAAACAAACACTCCCTGTTGGATAGGAGAAAATGTTTCTTCTCAGTTGGAGAAAGAAAAACACAAAGCGGCTCAACTGCATCCCCAAAATTGTGCAATTTACTTTGCATATTTGGCACCAAAAGTAGAAGAAGCAGCTTATAATCCAGGGTTTTCATGCAAATGACAGGTTCTTGGTTCTTGAAGGAGCACTTCATTTTGGTATGCTCTTTAAATTAACATTCTCACAGCGCATTAGAATTAAAGGAACACCACCAGCAGAAAACTCACTGAGTGAGCATTTTCAGGGCCTGGTGCCCCAGCAATCCCTGGACTGGCTGTAATTGAGGCACATCAGGGAACCAGCTCTCCCTGGATGGTTTGGGGTTTCTATGGATAACAGCAGCATTTTCTGTACAGCAAATTTCCCCATGTGCCTTGGCTGGGCAGTTCCCCAGTTCCCAGAGCAGCAGGAGACAAGGACCAGGCAGAAATCCATGATCCATCTGAAGGCCGTGGATGTGAAATACCTGGGGTTTGCTTTTCTTTAGCATTTCACTCGAAAGATGTGAATTGCTGTACATTTAATTATTTTTAAATGTTAATCCGAAGTGCAATAAGGTAGAAATTATGTATAAATCAACCTGAAAAATTCCTTTTTCTGCCCCAAGAGTTGACCCTGTGCTTCAATATATGGAATGGCTGGTGTGAAACACATGTAGAGAGACTGAAAAGGGCACTGCCTGCCTGCAAAAACAGTTTAAAATTGTTGAGAGTATCCCAAAGAAGGTAATTTTTCAGGAAGGAGCCATATGGGGCAGCTCCCCAGGCAGCAAAGGGAACCAACTCCGCTGGCTCCAGACAGGAAGGGAAAAAAAAACATGAGGGAAGTGAAACTGACAATTTTAAATCCTGGGGACAGAGTCCTATGACTGGGCACAGTCCTGTGTCACATGAAAGGTGTGGGAAAGTGCTGAAGCGTAGGTTACTCTCGCATTTCTGGCTTCAAAAATAGCCTGAGAACCAAGCCATGACTTCAGAGCCGGGGCAGCTCCCAGGCGAGCTGGCAGGAGGGGCCGAGCCCGGACACGCACACCTGGCCGGGGCACCGGGACCCTCCGTCCGTCGCTGCC
>WEIT01025857.1:144894-162039 GCA_013389985.1 Dryoscopus gambensis | reverse complement strand
CCCCGAGCGGAGCGCCGGCCCCGAGCGGAGCGCCGGCCCCGAGCGAGCCCGCCGGAACGGGACGGGAATGAAGCGCCAAGTGAAAGGCCGGAGCAGCCCCGGTGAGCGAGGCATTTCCCGGTTACCTCAGCCAGCCTACCCGATCCTCTCTGTAAACTCAGTGAAACCACACACAAATTACACTGACACGAACAACAACATTGCACAGGCTGCCCTTTGCTGTACTCTCCAGGTTTCTGCTGTTTACAACTCATCTGTTTACTGCCCTCATCTCCCCGCATTACTCAGGCTCCAACACGAGGCGTAAACAGGCAAAAATTTGGCTATTGGTTCTGAGGGCATGATTTTTTTTCACGAGTCCTGATGGGGATAATGAGAACAAAGCAGATTTTTTTTCAGAATTGCCTGGGCTGCTGGAGCAGCGTGTGCCCTGTCAGAGAACAGCCCAAGTGTCTCGGAGGGTGCTTCGAGTCCCTCTGTCCCGGTGCTGAGCTCACAGCTCTCTGCCGTGCAAGGACACATGTTTCTAACCCACAGAACTCTTCTTCCTGCATGGCTGGAGCTCACCAGTGTCTCACCTGGATGGAGCCCAGCAGAGCACCGTGCACAGCTGGGGCAGCAGGACCTTGCCAGGCACAGCCCTCGCTCCCGGTGGCACCGGCTCTGTGTCCCCTCCGTGTGAGCCGGCAGCTGAGCCACCAGCATGGAAGACAGCTGGTCCCAAACCAGAGCCACTCCTGTGCCAGGCCAGGCACAGGCTGCAACAAACAGCAGCCGTCGCCAAGGGAAAGATGGAAAATCTCCAAAAAACCAAATATCACAAATACCTGCACAAACTAGCTGGGCTGCTCAGCCCCTGCGCCCACTGCCAGAATTGCAGAATTACAGAGTGCTTGGAAGGACCTTAAAGATCACCTCTTTCCACCCCCTGCCATGGCAGGGACACCTCCCACTGTCCCAGGCTGCTCCCAGCCCTGTCCAGCCTGGCCTTGGGCACTCCCAGGGATCCAGGGGCAGCCACAGCTTCTCTGGGCACCCTGTGCCAGGGCCTGCCCACCCTCCCAGGGAATAATTCCTTCCCAGTATCCCATCTATCCCTGCCTAAACATATGCAAAAAATAAGAGAATTTCAAACCAGATGCATCCATCAGCTTCAGACACTGTCCCACAGTTCAGCTGCCCCGTGTTACAGCCAGGCCATGCCCCATGTCCCCAGGCTGCTTCCACATGGGCAAAGTGACAGTGACACTTCAGGAAAGGGAACAGTGAAGGAACTGTTGGTTCCTTGAGGGCACGATGGTTCTCTGAAGGTGCTCTGCTCGCTGAAGGCCCAGCTCCATGTCAGTCCTTGTCCCCTTTTGTGTCAGCTCAGGGTGTTCTTCCCCCCAGCCCAGCACACCCTGCTCCCACGTTTCTGCTGACAGAGCAGTTTGTTGGCTGGTGTGGTAAAGCAATCCAGTGAATTGTTTCTGCTGCATGCAACGCTGCAAAAAGACAAATTATTTGTCCTTTTGTTTTTTTTAAGCTTTTCTTTGCATGCCTTAAGTAGCTAAATGCAGTTTGCCTTTTCCCCATTGCTTCTGCAGTGAGTGAGCACTTGCTCAGCACACACCACCTTCCAAGGAACATTTCTAAAAGTGGTTTTGAAAAATAGGAGTCTTTCAAAGCTCCAAATAAAGCAACAGCATTTCCTCTTCAGAAGAGCACAGCAGTGACTGAAAAGGTGACTCCTGCTAGAGAAGAGGAGCACAGACAGCACTGGTACAACCACCTGAGGACTGGAAGTACAGTGAATTGGGAAAGGCATGGCAAGGACTGGGCCCTCCGCAGCCTTGGACCATCCATCCTTGTGACTTGTGGAGCCACTGTGGCTTCACAGATACTTTAAGCTGCAGCTGAAGGCAGTGAGTGCTGGTGCTCCCTGTGACAGGAGTTTGAAGCCAGACAGCTCAAGACTGGCCACCAGCATGTGCTCAGGTTCTGGAGGCCCACAGAGGTCAACAGCCTTTGGTTTCCCTCTGTGTGAGGAAGGATGCACATTCTGGTATGATGTGGAGCGCTGTGGGTCAGAGCCGTGGCTGGTGAGCACAGACACTGTCAACAGCTCCCACTCAGCTTTCATCAGTTCATCCTTTTGGGCTGCACCCTGTTGCTACTGTCACAGGCTGGGTGACTCGAACAGGAACAAGTGTCCTTCCTGGACCTACACTGCATCCCTGGGGGCTGGAGGCTCCTGGAGCTCCACAGCTGGATGCTGTATTTTTCCTGGCATGTAAGAGACGGTTCCACAGGTTGTGAGTTCCCTTATTCTGTCCCCTCCATCTCTGGCTCTTGCTTTCCCTGGATACCCAGGCTTGGAACCAAGCACTGCCTGACGTGTAACACATGGCACTCAGAATGAGGAAGTGGAATGAACAGTGGGTCGCTCTTTTTCCAGTGACCTCATCACTGTGGTTAAACAGGGGGAACTCAGAGAAGCTTTGTGGTCTAATACATAGAAATACCTATATTCCTTAGAAACAGAGTTTCGAAATGCATGTGCAATGGCACACATCATTTACATGGACAGATGCCATGACTTGTTGCTCAAATCAGGTCTCTGCATTCAGAAATTCTTTGCTAATCGGGTGTCTGTTCATGTGTGGATTCACATTCCCAGTGCGTGTTTGCACTTGCCACGGTAACTCCCTGCAGGAATCAGGCACACCTTGTTTATACACCCGTACCCAGACAGTTGCATACTTGGCACCACTGTGCAGTCCAGAGAGCATTTATGAATGAAATAAACCACTTAACAGAATCAAATGCTTGGGGGAAAGGACAGGCAAGAAGCAGTTCTGCTTTGTATCACTCAGGATTAAAAATACAGAGGATTGGCATCTCCCAGCCTCTCCTCAGCACCCTCTGTTCAGCATTTCCCCCTCTGGATGCCAAATGGACGAGCTGTCAGAACACAGTACCTGCAGCACGGGAGTTAAACAGGAAACTCTCTGCATGCACTGACCTAGACTGGCCTAACTAATTCTAGCATCATAATTCTTAAATCTTCTATTGCCAGCATTACTTCCATGTATCCAGCTCGTTCTAGCCGGCTGCTCCGCCTTCTCAGCCAGCAATCCTTCTCAGAGCCACTCACTGAAATCACAGATTGTTTAATTTCAAAACCAATTAAATGTAATTAGAGGAATTTCTACAACCATTCCCTGTATGGGATGCACAGGAATGATCTGTAATTCATCACCACTGGTGGTACCCCTGAAAAGGATGTGAAGGACTTTCTAAGAG
Source organism: Dryoscopus gambensis (assembly GCA_013389985.1). Classification (NCBI taxonomy): domain Eukaryota; kingdom Metazoa; phylum Chordata; class Aves; order Passeriformes; family Malaconotidae; genus Dryoscopus; species Dryoscopus gambensis. The sequence continues at coordinate 158,754 of WEIT01025857.1, read as the reverse complement.
GGAAAAAAATTCCATCAAAGCAAATCTGCTTCCTTTTTTTCCCTTCTTTTATCTACGGAAAACACCTAACACAAACACAGGGTCTTCAGTCGAGCGCAGGGGATTTAGAGCGTATTTCCAGCTCTGTGTCAGACAAAGGCCTGCGGACCTTTGTCCAGTGCCAGCAAAACTCTCTGTGGTGACACAGCAAAGGCAGCTGGAGAGCTGTCAGCGACACAGGGCAAGCCCAGTTTGTGCCCAGCTGGCTCGGGGGAAAGCAGCAGCTTTGGCCCTTGCTGGGCTGTGGCCAGAGTGAGCCTGATGTGGCCTCAGGCAGCGGGCAGGACTTCTCACAACACACCTCTGTCTTAAGATCTCAGCCCCATGTGCCTTACCTTCCCAAGCCCCACAGCTCACACCAAGCTCATCTGCATCCCCCAATCCTCAGTGCCCCTGGGCTACCCCTACAGCCCTGCTCCAGAGCCCTGCTGGAATTCAAACTCGAATTCAGCACAAACGTTTTGAATTTTCATAAGCAACCAGAAAAGCTTTGTGATCCAGTGAGAGCTGACTTAGACCCACTGTCCTAAGGCTGGCTGCCTTGCCAAGTCTCACCTTTGTTTCAGAGGAAGGTGGCCCCTTCCCAAAGAGAGGCTGCAGCTGGGCCAGTGCCAAGGATGGAGATCAGATGTTGTGGTGATGGTGGTTCCCAGCTCCTCGCCTGCAGACAGGCGTTGGAAAGGGAGAGAGAATCGCTGGCCAAGAGAGAGCAGGGCCTCCTGTGGTGGGTTTGGGGCAGCTCCTCCTGCTGCAGCATCAGCATTGCCACCTGCAAGCTTTGGGAATGGTGCACTGGCCTGTACGGGTGCAGCACTGGCCTGCACTGGTGCTGCAGCACTTGGAGCTTCCCTAGGTGGGCAGGCACTGGTATTACTTGGGGACAAAAGTCTGTGGATTATTTAACTCAAATGATCAAATACATTTCACACAGTATTTTCCATCATTCCCCACATGAATCCCCTCGCTCTGCCATTTAGCAACTATTGGCACAAAATTTCTGGGAAACAGATTTTAAACTTTGGGGCTAAACCCAAGGTGAACTACATTAGCCCTGAAATGAGACTTTTCTGTCCACCAGGCCATATTCTTTTACACACTGGTTTTACACAAGCACAGCAGTGACCATGCTATGGATTTGGCTGTCCCTTCAGCGAGAAGAGCTTAAATCCAGTGTTGGTACACACAGGCAGTTTGGGGTTTCTGTGTAACACAGAGTACCACTGCCACATGCCTGCGCTTTCATGCACATTTTTCCTGAATGTTTTGCAGCCCTCTTCCCTATTTTGATAAAAGAAAGTTACTTTCAAAAGTTAAGGCTTATAATTTCTGGTGATCTAAACAGATGTGACTTGACAAAGGGGTCCATTGTAGGGCCATGTTAGTGCTTTATTTTTTAACGATGAAGGCTTTGGTTGTTTGTTATGGTGAGAAATAGTTTCCCCTCCAGATAGCCCCTTGAGAAATTCATGAGAGAAAATCCAGACTGTGAAAAGTATGGCTTGAGAGGAATTTGAAACAACATGACAGGGAAGAAAATCATCATGAAAATCCTATTAGAGAAAGCCTGGGCTCATGACCACCTCCAGCCTCCCTCCAGGTGAGCTGTCTGGCTGTGTCTGTGCCATGACTGTCTCCAGCAATCACAGCCATCGGTCAGGCAAGGCAGTCTGTCTTTCTGGAGACCCACAAAGCAAGGCTGAACTTGCCCAGAGGAGGCTGGTCTGAGCCAAAGACAAAACAATGCGTGAAAGAGCGAAAGCACGGGTCAAGGTAAGGAGGGAAGAACTGGCAGCAGAGGCCGCTGCCATTGCGCAACTCCGGCTAATCAGACACAGATACAGATGCAAACCACCCGTGAAGGCTTCAGAGAAGTTTACATTTCAGCTGGGTTTCACAGCTGGACAGGGATGGCTTCACATGCAAAGCTGATTTCTCCAGGGTGCAGCTCCGGAGAGGGGTAACCCCTGAAGTGCCTCTGAAAAGCTCCAGTTTCTGACCTGCGGTCAGGTTTGTTCCCCTTCCTCCCAGGCTTCTTTCCATGCACTGCTGAAGCGCTCTGCTCTACTGTAATTCAAATTCAGTTCAATAAGTTTCAGTTCTCATTTACGACTTCATTTTTGAAGATAACAGAATAGCTTGGGTTCATGTCAGAACAGTTTTAAGGCCTCCAGCATCAAAAATAATCTGTCATAAATCTAAAAATACCAGCTTTTCAGAGAGGATGTGAGGTGCCAAGACATTTCACACACAGAGATAATCGTGAGATTGGGCTTCAAGCTCCATTTGCATTTTTTCCATGATTACCTAACGCTGGACCCAGCAGTTTGAGCCGAATCACCTCGAAGGGTTTTATCTAATGGTCCCCTCCAAGCAGGGTCTCACATCCCTCAGCAGAGCCCGTGTTTCCCTGCCTGCTGCAGAGCTGATTCTAATGGCAGGATCTCCATCCAGAACAGCACACCCTGAGCTGCTGCATGGTGCCTTTCCGGAGCTGAGCCACAGCCACGGCTGGGTCTGGCCCCACACTGCACTGGGACTGACCTCGGCACACAGGGAGGAGGAGAAGCACGAGCACAATGAATCCACAAAACTGCCAGAGTGCAGGAAATTGGCCAATTATCCAGCCGTGATTTTTCGCAGAGACCATACAAAGGGATCTTTATGGATGAGAAGATCACAGAAAAGGAGGGAGAGGTGACCATCAGGGAAAACAAAAGTGTGGTGAACTATGACTGAGCATTTATGGCCATCCTCTGAAAAGTTGTTCCTAGCCCAGCTTATAACCAGTGACTGAATGTCAGGATTATTTAGGAGAACTTGTTAAAATTAGCAAAAAATATTTGGTGGGAAAAACTGACAGTGCTTCTAAATCACAGGAGCTTGGTGTGGTGCAAGGACTGGTGTCATGCACACCATGGAGCCACGGCAGGGACGGGGGCAGGAGTGGGGGGCTCATCCCTGGGCATCAGCTGGTCGCCCTCACTGGCATTCCTGCAGAACCTCTGGCCATGGCAATCGGCATCCATCAAACCTCATCACACAGACTCAGAGCGGAGCAGGATGTGTCAAGATCGTACAGAAGGGACGGAGAGGAGGAGGTGAAGCCCAGCACCCAGCTCCAAGGGCTCCAAGGGCTCTGTGCAGACAGGCCCTCACTTACACTGCTGCTGGGCTGAAAAAATTATCAGAAAATACCCACTGAAAAATCCCTTTTCCTGTCTCATTCTGTAAACACAAGTTCAGCGCAGGAGACTCCACGGGATAAGATGGTTTTGATGACTTCCAGCCGCACGTACAGTCTGCAGACTCATTTCCCAAACAGCCCATTATCACCATGCAGGCAGTTCATTTATTTGCTGAGAATTCTCATTTTAAAAAACTAATCAGGCAGGATTTATTTCCCTCTGATAAGGCACAGGAGGGCATGGTGAAGGGTCTGGCTCCTGCCGGTTGTCAGGCTCCTTGTCTGGAGGTTAATGTCAAGCTGACACCACAGCAGGGCTCTGACGTGTCCCTCAGCCCCTGTGTCCTGGGGGTCTGGCTCTGGAAGCTGGGGCTCTGCCACCAATGTTTCCACAGGACGCGAGATGGATCAGCTCACTGCCTTGGTTTCTCCAGGAGTGAAAGAGATATTCCAGCCAAGCAGTCAAAAGGATGCAGAAGTGGGAGTCCACCACTGTCAGGAATTGTCTGAGGCCGTAACTGAACGAAGCATCACATCCCAGAGCATCTGGAGCTGCCATAGGAGGCAGGATTTTGGGACAGCAGATTAGGGCTTGTACAGACAACCTAAAGCTCTTTTCCCTGCACTGGCCCAATGATGTCATCCTGGGGAAGCAGTACCAGGACCTGCTACAGGGCTCAGCCCACTCCTGCTTGGGAAGGAGCAGTGAGGGGGGCAGAGCTCCCTGACACAGGGCCCGGATTCATGGAGAGCCGAGATCATCATTGGCAGATGTATCTTCCCCAGGGCTCCAAAATCTCTGTCAGCAAACAGAAAGCAACTGGAAGGAAAAAAAATACTAAAAGAAAGCCTGTATTTGAAATATGCTTTGTTTTCTTTTAAAAAATCCAGGATCCCATCCAGCTTGAAAGAGGAGGCGAGCACTGAAACAAGCGCTTTGTTTTTCGCATTAGTTCAAGAAGAAAATACTTTTTAAAATATATTCCTCTGAGGTTCTGATACTGCTTCTAGCCCCCACTTTTGGCAGGCTGGGAGCAGGTCACAGGTAGTGCTCTCATCCCTGGCCCACAGCCCCTCTCCTTAATCCTTTCCAGCCTGCACGGGGATCTGCCCCCCCCCACCCCCTCCTGGGGGACATCCCCCTCTGCCTCAGGGGTCCGAGCCCTGTGTCCCCCCAGTCTCTGAGCACACACAAATACTGGTCTCGCAGGGAGGCCGGGGTGACTCAGGGGCTCTGTGGGGTAATGACACCCCCTTACCACCAGCAAGGATATGAGGATGGAGTCCGGGGGCTTGGAGCAGCCTGGCCTAGGGGAAGCTGTCCCTGTCCATGGCACGGGGTGGAACTGGGTGACCTTTAAGGTCCCTTCCAAATCAAAACAGTCTGTGACTCTATGAAGGAGCAGCCAAGAACTTTTCTCAGTCCTGCCAGCTCTGAAGGCTCTCAAATGAAGCGCTGCTCTTTACCAGCCTTCGCCTCCAGTGCTCCCCAAAAACACCTCAGAGGTGAATTCCCATCAGGGCTGGTGCTCTCTGCCCGGAGCACACAGAGGCTGGTTTATAGTGGTCTCTCACTGAAGCTGCTGTGCTGCAGTCAGGGCTGTGTCTGGCACCAGCCAAGGGGTCTCTGCTGCAGTTCCTGAAGACACAAACTCGCTCCCCATTTTCTCTTGGCTGCACTGGCTGCGCAGGTTGGAGCGTGAAAGGCTGCCTGCCAAGTGGTATGGTGTGAAGCCATTTTCCATTTAAAGCTCTTGTTTTTCATGGCTTATAAGTTCCCACTCCCCGCCTCCATTCCTTTGGATTGGGATTCGTCATGCTTGTTCTTAACCCAGGGGAGAATTTCTTTAGGAAAGTTCGATGGTATAAGTAGCAGCAATTCCTCATCTGGCTTTCGTCATGGAAGATAACAGACATTCACACAAACTCGCTGCCTCTGTGAGGGAGGCAGCAGCAGGGAGAACTTCTGCCCCCAGCCCAGCACAAGCCCAATCCCACATGCCCCAGGGTTTTCCAGGAGTAAATCCAGCAGCAATTCCTGAACATGGACACGGACAGACACCCACCCAAACACGAGCATTAACTGCAGTCACAGGGCTGGTGTGCAGATGGCTGAGCATGAGGATGTGAGCAGCAGCAGCTCACTGAGACATTTTCTGGGTGCATCCTGGATGGAGGTGGAAATTCCAAACCTGCGAGGCACCAATTCCTGCACAGGCCCAGGGAAATGGCCGGGGGATTGTGGATGAAAAGCTCAACATTCCTCGGCCACATGTGCTGGGACCCAGGAACCCCCTGCCCTGGGCTGATCCCAGCAGGGGAGGGGGATTCTGCCCCTCTGCCCAGTCAGGTGAGACTCCACCTGCAGAGCTGCCCCAGCCCTGGGGCCCAGCGCAGGAGGGACCTGCAGCTGTTGGAGTGAGTCCAGAGGAGACCACGGAGATGATCCAAGGGCTGGACCCCTCTGCTCTGGACCCAGGATGGGAGAGCTGGGGGTGCTCACCTGGAGAAGAGAAGGCTCCAGGGAGAGCTCAGAGCCCCTGCCAGGGCCTAAAGGGGCTCCGGGAGAGCTGGAGAGGGACTGGGGACAAGGGGTGGAGGGACAGGACACAGGGAATGGCTTCCCACTGCCAGAGGGCAGGGCTGGATGGGATACTGGGAAGGAATTGTTCCCTGGGAGGGTGGGCAGGCCCTGGCACAGGGTGCCCAGAGCAGCTGTGGCTGCCCCTGGATCCCTGGCAGTGCCCAAGGCCAGGCTGGACGAGGCTGGGAGCAGCCTGGGACAGTGGGAGGTGTCCCTGCCATGGCAGGGGTGGCACTGGCTGGGCTTTAAGGCCTCTGATGACCCAAGCCAGCCTGGGAGTCTACAATCCATAACCAGAGCCAGCTCTGTTGGCCGTGCTGATACAAACTCCCTGTGCACTCCAACCCTGCTCTGTGCCAGCTCCCATGCAGCAGAAGACATAAAATAACTTTGCTTTTTGATTTAAAAAAAAAAAAAGACGAGAAAAAGAGCAAGGAACGTAGCTGCAAGCAACTGATGTGTTATGATTGAAATTTCTAATGAACAAATGTCAAATGTGCCAAAAGAGTCCCACTCTGTCCCACCCATATCCCACGGCTCCTTCCCTGCCTGCTTCCCAGACTGCCATGAAGTGAGGCAGAAAGGGGTTTTATCTGCATCCATGGAAAACACAGTTTTGAACATCCCAATTTTGTTTGGTTTAAATCTTAACCATAATATTTATATTAATGCTATTTATCCTAATTTATTTTCATTTAAACATATGCACAAGAGTAAAATAAAATAAAGTTGTGTTAGGCTATTTTAAAAACAAAAACCACAGAGCAGATAAGGAAGATAGATGACATCTTTCCTGTGGAGAGATGGCTGGGGGTCACCAGGCACTGACACAAGAAACAGAAATTTGTTTCTACACCAAGGAACAATAAAAAGGCCTTTAAACATTTCGACAAGGAGTTGTGAAGGCAGAGCAGAGGTGAACTCCGTGGGAAGGAATGATTCCTCACTCTTCCACTTCAGCACAAAAAAAAGCACACAAAAGAAACATAAAAACCCACAACCCTGTCTCAGTTCTGCAGGAAAAAGTCTTTTTCGTGATTTGAAACAGGATGTTGCTTTTTCAGATCCTTTAATTTATTTACCAAACACGGCATCTCCCCACAGGCTTTAAGGTTAATCACACCAGTCCTCGCTCTGCTGTCGCACCCTGAAGTGCCAGTAAATCCCCAGTGGTGGGAGGATGCACCATGCTGGTACCTGAGCTGTCCCAGTGATTAATCACAGGATTTCTCAGTGTCCCATTCCCCAGGAACAGCCAGCCCCAAACTCCTCCCTTCTGGAGCTAAAAGGGTCGATCTCAGATGAAGCAGACAAAAAGAAATGCTAAAGGCTGCCAGCAGCAACAAGTTAAACCTTGCAGGGGACTCCTGGGACCCCAAGGGGAAACACGACCTGGCAGCAGCAGCCCCACGGCACTGTCAGGCCAGGTAAAGCAGGGAATGACTGGGAAAAATGGGCCTGTCTGGGGCAAAATGGGCCCTTCCAAAGAAAACATCAAATCACTGTCAAACAAGTTCCACTTATCCAAGTCCTCTTAGGCAAACCTCCTCCTGCCTCAGCATTCCCAGCTCCAGCCAGCACTGGGGTGCACACGGCAGGTCCCCGGGGTGAGGGGGCTCAGCTCACCCCATCACAGCTGGGGTGGCTTCATCCCATGGCGAGGCAGAGCCACACTCCTCCTGAGAGGCCAGGGATGGGTGAGAACACAAAGCTGGGAGAGGTTTCTGATCTGGAGTAAGTCTCCAGAATACCAACACTAATTGTCAAAAGATTGTTTAGTACTGAAAGTAAAGGCCGAAGTTGCTGTGCCTCAACTCGGTATTAGATTTTAAATTCCCATCAGTTTTTACCTTACCTCACCATTTTTCACTGTTTGGTGTTAACCACACGAAACCTTTCAGCCATGGTTCCCGTGACCAGAGCAGAGTGCACTGAGCATTAGAGGAAACAAAAGGCCCGGTTAAAGGTTTGCAGCCACTCCAGATAAAAGAAGAGGGATATTTAATTAGAGTGGCCCTTCTCCAGATCATGTCCAAACCACATCAAATACATACAAATACCGACTGCAGGAAATTAAAGTTGGAGGCTTAAAACCGTGAATAAATCAAGGAATTCTCAGGCTTCACTTTGTCCCCTGACCCTCAAGGTCTTCTTTCCTGATCCACTTTCCTAACACAAACACAAAGCGAGTTGATCTGCCAGATCAGACCCTGTGCTCACCTCCACATGCCCACACAGCCCAGCAGCGGCGGCTCCCTCTCCTCATCACTGCCCCTTTGGAAGTGCAGTACTACAGGATTTCTCCAGGCACAAGCGGTGGAATCAATGCTGCCCAAAAAGCCCTGGCTCACAAGTCAGCTCCCTCCCCTCGCTGGGGCTTTGGGTGAATGATGCCTCTCCCACCCTTGCAGGACATCCCAGGCTGCTCGCAGCTCTCTGGGGAGCTGCTCCGCTGAGCCATGCAACAGGAGCATGGCTTCCTCCTTGGGGATCTGTGCAGGGAAGTGGTGGAATCACTGTCGCCGGCAGCGTTCAAAAAACGTGCAGATGTGGCACATGGGGATGTGTTTTAGTGCTGGGGGAACAGCTGGACTCGATGATCTAAGAGCTCTTTTCCTACAGTAATGATTCTATGAAAATATTCTGAGACAAAAATCAGTGCAGAATTAGGAGACTGCAGTAAACGAGAACAAACTAAATAATTCTGGATTGTCAGTTGTTCATCCAATGCCGGTCACATCAGGAAAGTCACACTCCAGTTGTTCTGTGGCAGTGACGGAGGGAGGGCATTTCCACTCTGGAGAGGCAGAGGGTGAAGCTGGGGAGGATGCTGAGTGAAAGGATACCAGAATCAAGCGGCTTGGGGCAATAATTTCATGTTTCATGTCAACACCCACCCCGCTTATCTGTGTTGAGCACAAGCCAGAGGTGCTGGCCCGGCTGATGAGCCTTGACTGGCTCCAGCACAATAGAGCAGGCACTGCTGCTCCTCCGAGGGGAGATAAACTGTCAAGTGAATTGGAGATTAACTATCCAGATGTAAATGAATTCATTGCTATGCAACTGATAGGGCTCAGGCCTGGTTTAGTGCAGGATGGAGTCAGGTTTGGAGAGCTCTCTCAATGGCCAAAGAATTTATAACCTGTATTCATGGCCCTCTGTAAAGGGCCGCCTGACAATGCCAGCGCTGGCAGCATTGTTCCTTTTGAAGGGCTTCACCACTCCACCCCCACTCCTCTGCCCCCAATTTACTCCCCTCCTCCCTGGATCCCCCACAACCCCTCCACACCCTTCCCTCCTCCCGATCACACAGGAAGAAAGCTGGGGGGAGGTGACCTCCGCAGCAGAATTTGCTATTCATGTTCCGTTCCCCCTCACAAATCCTTAACTTCTTGTCTCTTTTTAATCTTTTTTCTCTTGAGAAAGAAAAGATCAAAGGGCTTGGGGGCTGATGCTTTCCGAACTAGGCACTTCTTGCCATGGGAAAACAGCGATGGGGAAGGGCTACACAAAGATGCTTGTGGCTGCGGCTGGGGGACAGCCCGGGAGATGGGACTTTCTTCCGTGAAGTGCTTTCTGGAAGCCTTCACCAAGCAGCCCTGGAAGGAGGATGCAGCTCTCCAGCATCAGTCCCAGACTGTGGGGCTGCAGCAAGAGCATGTTTTATTTCAGGCCAAACATGAATGGCCTTAATGTCTTCCAAGAGCGAGGAGGGAGATCGGGAGTGTGGCCCAGGGGCACCACCAGCATGTGCCTGCAGCAGCCACTGGAGCACAGGACCAGTGTGGACCTTGTCTGAAGGCCACTCGTTCCTTGTGTGGCTCCTCAGGAATGCATTAAGAGAAGGAGAAATAGATACACTCACACGACTGCTCCAAGCACGGGGAAAAAACTACTGATGTGAGCAGGTCCCTGGTCCCACAAAGACAAAGGATTCTGCTCTGTATTTCCACATGATCCATCAGGGTATGGAGGAGAGTTTCCATGCTCACAGAGGAGTGATGCAAAATAATCCCATTTCCCCACGTGACTGGGATGAGCGTTTATCTCCAGGCAGGACTTTGAGGTCCCTCAGTATCTTTCCAGGGAATATGGATTTTTCCCTCATTCAGTAATCCAGTGTGACACTGGCTGGCTGTCTCTGCCAAGGTAGATGAGTCACAAAGCAGAACCCACACACAAATAAGAGACTTGTACCAAAGCATTGATATCAAATATTTCAGGGAAAAAAGTGCTCTTGGCTTAAAGGTTTGTGTGAGTTTCCAGCTGGAGATGGAACTTCAAAGCAGAGGCTCGAATCCCTAAGGAGGGGACCAGGCTCCTGAGGAACCTTTAATCATTGTCGCTCGGACAAACAACACACAAACAATCTCCTGTTTGGAGGTCTCCTTCTCCTGGGAAATAGCTTTTCGACACTTTTATGTTTTGGAAAAAATGTTACCTGGGCTTGAGGGGCTGATCTGAATGACATTTTTTACTCTAAGTCTGAATTCAAGGCTTGCTGGCACAGAAGTGGGAATCTGCAAAGACTATTCAACTGCACAGGTTCAGCCCACCATCTCCTTTTCTCACAGATATCCCTCTTTTCCACTCATCCACCCTCCAGCACCTGCCCAGCACCCTCTGGGGGAAGAGCCCTTCCCTGATCTCCAGCGTAAACCACTTCTGACACCAGCATGGAGCAGCTCAGGCACAACTGTCCCACTGCTCCTCCAGTTCTGGATGCACAGGACAGGGCGGGATCAGACGTTTGCTCCATGCACTTAATATTAAATTATTTTAGGAACAGCCTTACACGTATTGCACTGCTCCCAGCTCGTTCCTTGGCCAGTTTACACTCAAACCCACGGGCCTGAGCCCGTGTCTGTCTCTGGGCCCTAAGGACCACATGGCCACTCTCCCTTCTCATTCAGCAACTCCTGACTCACCTCTCTAATGTGAGATTAAAATCTGCTCCATGTGTTGCACTGTAGGTCCCGTGAAGGTTTCCCAGACACGCACCACAAACGCCCTGCAGCACCCCCAGTGCCGTGACAAGTGACAGGTCTTACAGCAACCCTGACAATTCACGTGGCTTCTCCGCCTTCCCGGCTGGGCTCCTGACACAGACTTTAAGAATGTGTTTCCTCTGTAGGCTCAACAAATGCCTGAAAGCCGCTGGTGAGCCAAGGGGAACAGCTGCCTCCCTTCAGAGCTGAGCTACTTTCACCACCACCCCCAAAACCAAGCACAGGAGCATTCTCATTACCAGAGAGGATAAGTGTTTGTGCTGAAAGAAAAATGTAAATTGCTTTAAGAAATGCCAAATTAGCACAAGTGACCCATGACCAGAAATGCAAAAATTCTCCAGTGGAGATTTAAGGGCAGTTGAATGTCTCAGCAAATTAGCTCCGAGGCTGCCCCGATGACAAAGCTCTTCTTGCACTGGGGCTATGATCCCTATAAACCAGTTGTCATTCCAAAGTGTTTCTGATTAATTTTGCTCTACTGCTGAGGAAAAAAATGCAAAATGTCACCATCATAAAACTGCCAGATGTGTCTGTTGGCTCCAGTCTCACAGACCTTTCAGGGGACAAATGTCTCCCTCATGCTCCCAGCTCTGCCCATGTGCTGCAAACCAGTCCTTGGCACTTCTGTCGAGCCCTGAGTGGCTGCTGAGCCAGAGTAACAATCCTGCTGCACTCAGATGAGGTTCTGTGACTCAGGTTATTGCCCCAGAGAGGTGAGTGAGAGAGCCAGGTGTGGTGCAGCAGTACAGCAAACCCAGCAGCAAAGCTGCTGCTCCAGGACCAAAGGCAGGACGGGGAGGTGGCACGAAGCCTCACCCAGAGCCAGGCCAGGGAGTCAGGGCATACACCTACAAAAAAATGAAACATTTCAAACTGCCAGTGCTGGACAGGTGGGACCTGCCAGTGCTTCGGACACATTGGTCACATGCTGTCCCCTTCCAGCTGGCACTGGGTAAGTGACCCTGCCCGTCACACCAGTGGTCAGCACACACCGCACCCCCAGCCCCACAACAGCCAGGGACAGTGTCAAGGATCACTCCTGCCCAGCTGTCACCCCAGGCAACCTCCACCCAGGCCTTTGAGTGGCCTTGAATGGCTTGCCACTGCCAGAGGACAGGGTTAGATGGGATATTGGGAGGGTGGGCAGGCCCTGGCACAGGGTGCCCAGAGCAGCTGTGGCTGCCCCTGGATCCCTGGCAGTGTCCAAGGCCAGGCTGGACAGGGCTTGGAGCAGCCTGGGACAGTGGGAGGTGTCCCTGCCATGGCAGGGGTGGCACTGGATGGGCGTTAAGGTCCCTTCCAACCCAAACCAGTCTGGGACTCTGTGATTATCAATCTGTCAGTACTAAATCTGTACTAAAAGCACACTGTGCACACGTTAAGAAACACCATATCTCCAGGACAGGCACAGTGCAGAAATATGGGATGCACAGGGACAGAACCTTGGTAGCACTGACTGCAACGAAGGCTCCTTGGGAACAGCACTCCATGTCTCCGTAAGCTGAAAAATGACAGTTGTTCTCTTTATTAAAATACTCCCTATAAGGAGAAAAGCAGGACCAAGGTTCCAAGGAGAAGCATGGAGTCTCGTTCCCTTTCTAAAAATGAATCCTGATGAATACATGACCTTCTGATGACTCTCTTCTTCCTAACACACTGGCTTCACAGAAAGAATGTGAATATACATTTGAAGCATATACTAGCAGGAACAGAATTGGGAAGATGTAAACCTCAGAACCTGCACCAGAAACCTGCATTTATCAGTTGTTTTCATCCAGGCAGGAGACAGCAATAAATTGATTGATAAATTCAAGCACAAGAAAAATGTGGACCTGCTGGAAAAAGTCCAGAGGAGGCCTTGGAGATGTTCTGAGGGCTGGAAACCCTCTGTTATGGAGACAGGCTGGGACAGCTGGGGATGCTCAGCCTCGAGGAGAGGAGGCTCTGAGGAGACCTTATTGAGGCATTTCAGTGTCTAAAGGCAGCTTGTAAAATAGAGAGAGTTTTTACACTGGCAGGCAGTGACAGGACAAGAGGGGACAGTGTTAAACTGAGAGAGGAGAGATTTATGTTTGATATTAGAAAGAAATTCTCCCAAGTGAGGGTGGGGAGGCCCTGGCACAGGGTGCCCAGAGAAGCTGTGGCTGCCCCTGGATCCCTGGCAGTGTCCAAGACTGGACGGGGCTTGGAGCCACCTGGGAGGGTGGGAGGTGTCGCTGGTGCCCTGAGCACACTCTGACCTGTGGAGAACACCTTCTCCTCTGGCTTTTCCTCCTCACTCCTGTCTCATCTTTGTTTTCTCACTACCCGTTAGGTGATGTGTTTACAGCAGCATCCATCACCACAGCATCCAAGGAAGACAGAAAGCTCCCAAAGGCTGAATTTTCTTCCCAGCTTTGTCATTTTGCTTTTGCATTTCAATTATTTTCCTGACAGCAGGCTGAGGAGGCTGAAGCTGGCTGGAGCAGGCAGTAAGCAAGGAGCAGAGATGCTGTTACTGCACACACCTGCTGTTCTCCAGCGGCAGCTTGAAAGGTACGGACTCATAGCTCTTGTCCCAGTGTGCTCTCAGTCTGCCACAGCCACGAGGAAACAGTTTCCCATAAAAGCCCAAGGGACTGTGCAAGAGCCTGACAGAATCTTATTCCCTCTTTAACTTCCAAAACTTCTTCCATTAACTTCTCCCTCTTTTAACTGCCCCAGCTGGGAAGGACTTGTGGGAACCAAGCTCTGGAGCAGAGGGGCAGGTGTCGGGGCGGTGCCCCAGGCAGTGTCCCTGTCCCTGCCAGCTCGGGACAGTGTGGGCCCTGCCGTGGTGGCTGCTCGGGTGACCCCGTGGGCAGGTGAGCCCAGCCGGAGAGCTGTGGCTTTCCGCAGCCACGGGGAATTTCCTGGAAGAGCAGCACGGCGAGCCCAGTCCTGGATGGCGCCTCGCTGCACGACTCCCTCTCCTTGGCTGGAACTCCTCCATCCCAACAGCAAGTTCAGAAAATAACGTAATGAAAACAGGCTTCTTTTAAAACTTTTTTTTTCTTTTTTTTTTT
>WEIT01025857.1:95354-143482 GCA_013389985.1 Dryoscopus gambensis | reverse complement strand
CTCTAAACACACGCAGGCACCGTCCCCTCCTCTTCTCGGGGCTCTGCTTTGGATTACTGGGAAGACAAACAGCTGCACTTGGGCCAGCAGCCTCATCTGAAAGGCTGTGTTTGGATTCCTCCGGACAGGGGAGTTTTTCATCTTCATTAGCTGCTCTTCACAGCCACATCCACCATTATGAACTGGGTCAGAGCCTCCTGCTCTCTGCTTCTGCTTGCAAATCTAAATAAATCAATTAATCTGGTATTTTGAATGAAATTCAGAAGACTTTGGCAGCCAGTGTTTCACAGACAAGAAGTGCATGTGTGTGCCTCACTCTGCAAGTCCTTGGAAACGGGAGCTCAGAGAATTTAGGCACTGGAATCAGGAATGAGCATTTTTCACAGCAGTGCCCAATTTGCTTTTTCTCTCCAGATCAATACTTCTTCATGTATGCATTAATACAAAATAGGAGAACACAGAATCCCAGCCTGGTTTGGGCTGGAAGGGAATTTAAAGCTCATCTCATCCCACCCCCTGCCATGGGCAGGGACACCTCCCACTGTCCCAGGCTGCTCCAAGCCCTGTCCAGCCTGGCCTGAGACACCTCCAGGGATCCAGGGGCAGCCACAGCTTCTCTGGGCACCCTGTGCCAGGGCCTCCCCACCCTCACAGGGAAGAACTTCATCCTAATATCTCACCTAACCTTGCCTTCCTTCCGCTTAAGGCCATTTCCCATCGTTCTAACACTACATGCACGTGTGAAAAGTCTCCCTCCCAGGAATGAATCCTAGAGCTGAATGCAAGCACAGAGGAAAAAAGTCTGAAGCTCTAGGAATAGCACAGAAATTTGGTCTTGACAGTCTCCGGATCAGTTTCTGACACTGTCACACTGAACACATGCCCATGTTATTTCCCATCAGGAACCAGCCCTGCGAGCAGGGCACAGCCCAGTGACCCCCAGGGTGGCTCTGCTTCTCCTCACAGGGGTTGTGGTGTCCGTGGGATGGGGCACCGACACCGCGGGCCAGGCTGAGGACAACAGCTCATTTCACACACTCGTTTCACAAGTGGCTCTCCCAGCCACTGCCACTCGCTTCCCAGGGCACCCAGGCTTCCTGCACCCAGGCTTCCCGGGGCTCCGCACAGAAACACAGGGTTTTACATAAACATTTTTGCAGAGGCAGTGTCCCACGGGGTGGGAGGAAGGATGAAACCCCAGGAATTGCCCCGATGCCTCAGTCGGGGCTCCCCGGCTCCAGAGCAAGCCTGGCTGTGGGGCCTGGGTCTGGCACCCCGCTGCCACGGAGGCTGGTCACACCCACCCGGGGCAGTTCTCAGCTGTACGCAACTACACATCCACATGCATTATCCAGAGACCTTTGCATTTCAAGGCTGTTGTTATTTTGATCTTTATAACCCCTGGAAAAAATGAGTTCCATTAAGTCTCATCATTAGGAATTTGCATAAGGTCACTTCAAGGCTTCGTGCATTTCCTCCGGTTCAGATCTCAGTGCTCTTGGTGTTTCCCCTCCTCACTTATAACCCCGTTGCTGTAGGGCATTCCAAGTAAATCATCCACCACCAGTTTCCTCTCTTCAGCAACATGCATCGAGTTTTTCATTCAGGCTAAATGAAGCTTCGCCTGCTTTGAGCAGCAGCAGCCCAGTTAAAGGTACAGCATCACTTGCAGAGAGGGCAGCTTTCCCCTCAATTAAAAAAAAAAAAAATTATTCAGAAGAAAACATATTAATTTGGACTCCATTAGCAGGAGGAAAGATTTGCTTGCATTTGGCAGCAGAAGTGCAAGTAATGAACCAATTCTTACATATTCTCTGGGAAATTCATTTGTGAAGCACGAGGAGCCCTTTTCACTCGGGACAATGGAGCAACACCCTGGGAAGCTGTGAGCTGTGCTCAGGCGTGGCAGAGCTGCGGCGAGGGGCACGTGAGCTCCGAGCTGCTCCACACGCTGCCGTGTCTGGGCACAGGGATAAGCACCCACCTCACTTTGAGCTGAAGCTCGAATTTCGGCTAATCAGATTTTGAACTGCCAGGAGGGTCCAAACCAAGCAGGGTAGGGCTGATCCCCCCACCACAAGGCTGGGGCTCCATCTCCTGAGCCAAGAGCAGGCAGTGCTGGAGCGGGGGACACCGGCTGCGTTCTCCCTGCTGGGCTGGGCAGCCAGGGGCTGTGGGCACACTGGCTGGAGCTCCCGGAGCTCCACAAGCCTGTGCTGACCCAGCGCAGGCAGGGATCTCCTGCCCCCTCCCTCCCCGCACATCTGGGCAGCTGCAGAGCGAGCCAGGCTGGGGAGCTGAGCTGGGATAAAATTAACCATCTGGTTTTGACAGGCCCATTTCAACTGGGATCCGTTCCCTCATCCCGCGGCCCTGCAGTTAAACAAGCACTTGTGCGGGGACGAGGGGGGTGAGAGAGGGGCTGGGGCAGGGAGCAGAGGCCCAGCTCCATCCGGCTGCACTGGCTGCCTACACTGGCTTGAAACGCTCACGAAATCCTGGCAGAAACATCCCAGTCCCATTCCCAACAGACCCTCGGGGATCATCCAGTGTTCTTCTGGCTCTCCTTTGCAAATGGCTTGTAGGAGCTGGGCCCGCCGAGATCATTCACACCCCTAATTCACCCATAAACATCACCGCACCATCACTGCACCCTGGGGACGGATGAATCTTGTCCTGTCTCCGACACAGACCCTGGCTTAAGTTTTCAAAGCCTTTCCTATTTTTCCAAAAGGGTATTTTCAACATTAAAACACAGCAATGCCTCAAACTAGTGGGGATCTTTCCACCTAACCTTTTCCCTCTCTTTATTCCATGTCCTCTCCTGACACAGCTATCTCTCTCCTGCTAAGCAACCGGGTCTGTATGCATGGATGACTCTTTGCAACCGAAAAAATAACTTGGCTGATGCAGCTTAGGTAGGAGAATCTGAGTGTGTGCATTCCTTGTGCGGCTGGCCCCAGGAAAAGGACACCCTGCCACTTCCAAACCTGGGAGGTCTTTGAGAGCTTGGCAGCAGGCCCTGGGAGGCCCGTCATTAGCCATTTCAGCCCGGCCGCGGCCAGCGCTGAATGGGAGCGCCGGACAAAGCCGCGCCGAGCGATCCGTCAGGAAAGGCTCCCGGGCCTGGCAGGGGCTGCTAACAGTAACAATGATGACAATGTCGCTGGGATTTTCAGGGGTGGGGACATCAAAGAAGCCCTAAAGAGGTATTTTTCATTAAGGAGTAAGAAAGCAGCTGAGTATTGTTTTTGGCATTAAAGCTGAATATGAATGTTGCTGCGGTAAGTCACAGATCAGCGACAGCATAAATTGGCACTGATTTAAATATGCATGAGCTGCCTTTCTGTGCTTCTCCCATTCCGTCGGGCCTGCAGAACCTGGGCAAACCAGAGGCCCTTGGACCTTCCCTCATGGACCCTGGGACACTCCAGTGCTTATGAACACCAAGGAGCAGCCAGCAAGGCCCTCAGCAGCAACTGTGACCTGCAACTGCTGTGACCACACATGGACACGGTGCTGGGGTGTCCGCTCAGGGCTCCAGCCTGAGCCCTGGCCACCCGCAGCCTCCCCACAGCCTCCCCCAGCTCAAACTGGGAGCGAGCCTGGGTCTCTCTGGGCAGGAGTCACTGGGACACTACGGCTGCAGGCAGGAGATCAGGAGGGCTGTGGGTCCACAGGGACCTTTCTGCACTGAAACTCCAAAGCTGCGATTCCTTGGGGGAGAAAAGGAAGATGATCAAAAGGAGAAGTATCAGGGTACCATGCAATATGCCTGTGACAGCAAATCCTTCTCCTAACATGAGGATTTACTGATTGCTCTGCTGTTTCCCCATGGACCACGATGATGGCCTGAGAACAGGAGTGCACTGATAACAGCCTCGAGTTGTGCCAGGGGAGGCTCAGATTAGGTGTTAGGCAGAACGGTCAGGCATGGGAACACTGCCCAGCCTAGAGGGACTGAAGAGCTCTGTGCATGTGGTACCTGGGGTCATGGTGGCCTTGGCAGTACTGGGGGAATGGTTGGATTTCATGATCTTGGAGGACTTTTCCAACTTTAATTATTCTGTGATTCCATGATAAAACCATTACAAGCATATTATGTCAGCAGCCACAGCCTGTGCTCACCAGCCTGGCTGAGGTGGCCGAAGGGCTCCCCAGACCCAGACCTCACACCCTCCTCTCAGGTGACACCAGGCTGGGTTTAGGAGCCCTGTGCGGCTCAGGAGCCCAGTCCCACTGTAGCCACCCATGGTTTGTGTCCCTTCGAGCCGAGCCCAGGGCTAGCTTTTTCCCCCAAGAGCCCAAGCCCAGAGCTATCATATCCAGCCAGCAGAGAGAAAGTGCCCGCGGGGTTTGTGGCGCAGATTGACTTTCACACCTCGCTGGCCACACAGAAGAAACCCAATCTAAACAGCGTAACTTTGCATAACCGATTATTTTCACTGGGGTAATCTGAGCCCGCCAGTAAATGCGGCTGATCCAGGGAAGGCCCCGCTCGGGGGAGGAACGGCCCCACAGCCGCGGGCAGCCGGAGCTGGCCGGGCCGAGGGAGGCTGGCCTGGCCATGGGTGGGTTTGGTCCTGGGAGCTGAGGCTCAACCCTTGGTCACAGGGCACTGTCTGCCCGGAGGGAAGCACAAACAACTTCTGAGTGCCCAACTCCTTCGCACAGTCAGGAACCTGAGTGTGCAAAGCCATGCCAAGGGAAGCAGGATAGCGAGGCAGGCCGGGGGGGGAGAGCTCTCTGCCTTTACTTGATGTCTTCTTAACTTTCTTTTCCACAAAGTTCCAGATATTTTGAGAGGCTTCAGCTTTCAGGCTGACTCCCCAGTGACCTCTTATCCCTGCACATTGATCACTCCATGCTGTCACCATTCACATGACCTTGTTTGTAGGGAACCATGTTCCTCCTCTGACTCCTCTGTCACCAACTTCCTTCTCTCCGACCACCAGCTCATTTCTTCCTGCCAGGACCAAGCTCAGTGATCTCCCCTTCTTCAAAGTCCATGAAATTAGACTGTCAGATTAAAACCCCAACAGCTGCAGAGGTTACTGGTCTACCCACACCTCTGCAGGGCACCCAACCAGGACCGGGCTGCTGGAGGTGGAACAGTCCATACCAGCAGTACACCTGAGATGTATCTCGTTCCTGGGATCCCTTGTGACTACAAGGCACTGATCCAGCTGTGGGTGGGAGCTCCCATTTCAGCCAGATCAGCCTCAGCATCTACCTGCCCATGTGCCCCTCTCCAGGCGTGAGCTGCAAATATGAGGCATGGACAAGCAGGCAGGGGACAAGGGCTGTGGGACCACCCTCCTGGCTGCAGAGGACAAGGGCTGTGGGACCACCCTCCTGGCTGCAGGACACCTGTAACCACAGGCATTTTAACGTGCAGTAAGAAAAATAAACCTGGCTGTGCTCACCTCAGACATCAGCTACTCTCCCACTTCACTAAAATGCCTCAGCAGGGGCAGCTCTCCTAGAAGCCATCAAGAGAAAAGCTGAGGTGAGAGTAGGAATAGAGAAGCTTTTGGGCATGAGACAAAAACAGGTTTTCACCCACACTCTGTCCCAGCACTTCCGTGAATAAAAGGGTGATCAACTCAGACTGTGTATCTTAAATTAGGACAAGTAAATCATCCAAATCCCCTTATCCAGAGAAAAGATAATGACTCACGAGGAGCGTGCCCTGAATGTTACATTTTCCACCTTTGCCAAAACTCCTACGCTGTCATTTCTCCCTCTAAGCTCGCTCAGCCAGATCCTACCTTGGGCTTAGCTGCATTTCATCACAATACCTGCAAAACATCCTCTTCATCAAGACTGACACAACACATGAGTTGAGAAACTCATTTAAAGGCTTTCTGTCTCTGTTTTCACCAGGAGACTGCTGTGGCTGTCCCTGTTTCTGTGTAGTCCTTGGATGAGAGGGTTTGCACAAACCCCAAATGCTCTCTTCCATCCAGTCACTCATTCAGAGCAGATGCACCTTGTGGGGACAAGGCCTTCCTTCCTGAAAAGGCCAAAGAACCCCACGGATGTTGCTGACCACCATCACCAGCTGGAAATGCCTTTGCAGCAGCAGCAGCAGGTGCCGAAGACAATCCTGCACCACATCTCACCAGGACCCATGGACACACAGCTCTGGCACAGGGAGTCACCTCAGCCCATTAACACCGTGAATAACAGATACAGGCTGGCTTATGCCAACAGGAAGTGACACAGTTTAATGCCTAAAGGTCTTCAGATAAATGCTTCTAAGCAATTACAGATTTGGCAAACTCTACACTGAAACCAAGTACGCGCAGCTCAGCGTATGATGCTTCCAAGGAAGGCTTCAAACACGCCTGGAGATCCCACATTCCTCTGAAGGAACAAAGGTCTGCTGCTGGCACTGCTGTAGAGCTGGGAGAGATGGCAGGGAGAGGTGGGATATTGGGAAGGAATTGTTCCCTGGGAGGGTGGGCAGGCCCTGGCACAGGGTGCCCAGAGCAGCTGTGGCTGCCCCTGGATCCCTGGCAGTGCCCAAGGCCAGGCTGGACGGGGCTGGGAGCAGCCTGGGACAGTGGGAGGTGTCCCTGCACATGGCAAGGGGTGGTACTGGATGGGCTTTAAGGTCCTTCCACCCAAAGCATTCCCTGATCTTTGTGCTGCTCTGGCGAGTGCCCACCCCCATCAAAACACCAGGAGCTGTTCCTCACCATGACACACAAACAAGGGACATTATAAGGGCACCAATGTCAAAAAGGAGGAGAAACTACACAGTGCATAAAACATGGGAATTTTGACTTCTTGACACAGTCAATACACTGAACTATGACCTCAGGAGGCACAGGGGACTGGAAACCAACAGAACTTAAACTGGCTAAAAGTCTCTTGTTTTCTCATGACATTTGAGAGAAGCCATGGGGACGGTTTCCTCAGGACACATGGGAGTTGGAGCGGTGTCTCTGCCTTCTCCAGAGAGTTCCTCGTTTTCCTTACAGTCACTCCATTGCTGTCACCCGCTGACCCTCCATTACTTTCTCCCAGTGCACCAGCATCTCTGCTGACCAATGCACTTCATAGTCTGTCCAAACCCACGAGAGGAAGAAAAAGCCTTGCACAGGCTGTATAAAAGAACATTTACTCTGCACTACATTGTGTCTTCTTTTCTATGCTAGTCTAAATACAAGTGCTGTTTTCACTGCCAATCGTTGTTTGCTTGCGCTGTTTCCACTGGCTAAAACCAGCATTTTTCCAGCTAGTGTTGCCCTCCAGGAAAAACCACACATTCATACCTTTCTTGCATTTAGCACAGGGGAACAAAACTGGTTCCCAGGAATAAGGATGACTTCCTCAAAAGAAAACATTAGCTGTCAGCTGAGGTTTGACCTCTAATGGCTAATTTGGCATCATCATTTTGAGCACTGGAATACATAACACCGTGAAAAATTAACAGCTTCCCCCCGCTCTCCCTGCTGAAGTTTAATTTCCGCCTGCAGCTTTGCAAGTGAAAATAAAAGGAGCGAAATAAATACCCAAAGTGAAACCTTGGGTACAGTCTCTCACATGCATCCACAAAGAGAACCTCAAGACAAAGATCTGTAGGGGAAATTTCACTGGAAACCAAGCTCTTGCAGACACTGAGAAAGAAAGTCTGCAACATGAGACCATCTTCCTTGAAGAAACACAGCTGATCCACTGCATTCCCAGCTCCGACTGCCACTGGGCTGTGGAAAACATAAACTTCACGCTAACCCTATGAAAACAGTCAACATGAGAGAGAGACAACAGTCTGCTCCGAGCTGCTGAAAGGGGGAAAAAAACCTCTCAGGCTGTCATTCTCCCCTTGCTGTGACCTTCATGCTCCACTGAGTTTCTGAAGATACTGAAATCTTGGCAGGGAAGTGTACAGTCTGTGGGAACCAGGCAGCTCCGGCCAGGCTCGCTGCTGAGAATCAGGCCCAGTCGAGCCCTTTTTTGGGGACTCTGTGTTTTATGTGGCCAACAGCACAGGGCTAAGCCAGCTCTAGGCTGGGAATTTTACAGGATTGGTGCTGTGTGCACTCACGTACCATGCTGCAGAGCCATCGTGGACGGAGTGCTGCCCCCCTGCCTGGCACCCACACGTTGGGGCTTGCTCAGTGTCTACTTGAAATCTCCAGTGCCTAAAGGGGCTCCAGGAGAGCTGGAGAGGGACTGGGGACAAGGACCTGGAGGGACAGGACACAGGGAATGGCGTCCCACTGCCAGAGGGCAGGGTTGGATGGGATATTGGGAAGAATCATTCATTGTGTGCGTGGACACAGGTGGCCCTGACACAGGATGTGGCTGCCCCACCCCTGGAAGTGTCTGAGGCCAGGGTGGACAGGGCTTGGAGCACCCTGGGATAGGGGAAGGTGTCCCTGCTCACGGCAGTGGGGTTGGAACTGGATGAGCTTTAAGGTCCCTTCCAAGCATTCCATGATCTTTGTGCTGCTCTGGGGTGTCCCCACCTCCCTGCAGGTAACAGCGACCACTCACTTCGAGCTCTCACTGTCGTTTATAAAGCATTAGAGATTAGCGAATAAAAATCTCAACCAGAGCCTCAAAAGAAGCAGAATTTGCTATGACAATTTATCCCAGAGTCGGTATCTAATGACTGCTGTGGAGAGCCTCTCCATACAAAGAGCTCAGTCCCTCTCTCGAGGCGCGGTGCCAGGGCGAGGGGCACTCGCCACTCAGCCACTCAGCCAGCCCTGGACAAGCACCTTGGGAGGGCAAGTCGCTCCCTCAACAGTGTCTGTCGAGGCAGAATAATACCAGCTGTGCTTCCTGGCTGGAGCCTCTGCAGCACAGGCTGCAGATTACATCGGAATTGCCAAGCCCAGGATAAACAAAAAGATTAAGAGGGCCTTACCCTTTGTGTTGAACAATCGCACTCTGAGGCAAGAAACGACAGCCCACGTCGTGGGCAGGCACCGGCTGAGCCCGGGTTTGGGTGGCTGGGGAGGAGTGAGCAGCTCACTCACATCTGGGGAAACCACAGATGCTCTTAATCACAGGTTTTCCTGACCTGTAGGCGCTGACAAATTGCATCCTATGGATGAACCTTTTATTAAACCACAGAGGGTTTCCAAACGATATTCTCCCTCTCAGCATTCCCAAGTCATCGAAATCCAGCACACATGACCCTTCTTAATTCGTCATTTAGAGGGTGACACAGCGCTTTCCAAAGAGATTTCAGGGCTGAAAGGAAGTAAATTGGGACGTGATGTTGCATCAGTGGAAGGCAGCTCAAAAGCTGAACCAGGGGCTATGAGAACTGACATTTTCGAATTCTTTGATGATGTCTCAGCCCCACTGGAGCTGAAGATGCTTTTTGTCCTGAGAGACTCCCGAGACCAACCCCTTGCCGTCTGCTGGGGCAGAAACATCTCACGAAATACGCAGCCTTTAAATCTCACTGGTTTTTCTCTGCGTATGGGGAAGGACAAGTGGTATTTCAAAATGAATAAAATGACTGTTGCTCAGGCCAGGAAAGGTGACCACAAACCAAAATTGCCCTGGTTCCACTTGCATGCCACGCTGGAGCAGGAGATAGCTGCTCAGCTCACAAGTGAGTGAGAAAGACGATGCCTGGCAGTTCTCATCATCGTCTGGACCGACAGAGCAACCCACATAAAAGGAAGAAAAAAGCCTGCTGATCAGATTGGTGTGACAGAGGCTCATGAGAGACATGCACATTTTCAATCTAAACGACAGCTTGAGGGATCTATATTACTAATTATCGACTAATATTGCCAGAGTTCCCAGGCTGGCTTCAAAGGTTCTCTCAAAGTGCCCCAAGCACAGGGTTTCCATCTCATCATAAGGCCTTTTTCTTTGTCCCTGCTAAATGGATTGCTCCATCCTGGGCTCCCTCTGTGTAAATCAGCCTGTGCATGATGAGCTTTGCAGCAATGAAATTCGTTACCTTAACCACAAAAAACCAGAAACATTTGCTGCAACTGTTACAATGCTTTTGCACCTAATTTAAAAAAAAAAAAAAGGTGGTTTCCTCTCTTCCTCCCCCCTCCTCCCCGCCTACTCCTAATCCCATGTTAACACCTTTGTAAAAGCTGGGGTGAGTCGTTTGGAAACTGAAAGAGCAGGGAAGGGGGGGCAAAAAAAGTAGAAAAATATATCAGATCTCCAGACGATGAAATCGAGCAGCTATCTCTCACATCCTGTAGCACTCAGACTGAGGTCATAAGTTAAACAGGACATCAGAATAGGTGATGTAATTTGCTTATTTAGGATCAGAGCATTCAGTGAAGTGCAAGAGACAACCTATTTGAATGTGCAGATAATCCCCCCGTCAGTGCGGGGCTGTTCAGATGCACAAACTGCAGCTGGAGCCTGGGATTTTTCTTCCCCGCACATTTATTTTTGCAGGGGATATAATTGCAATCATTTTTCCTTGCAGGAAAGCCTTGAAACCTCACCTGGGATCAGCCTCCTGTTGCGTTAGGTATTGTTCAAGCAGGGTCCCTGCCCCGGCCAGCTTAGAGGCTAAAGGGTCAAGTCAAACAGAGGGTGGGAAAGGAAGGAGAGGCCCGGGGGAGGTGGGGGTGGCACAGGCGGCTCCGCAGGACCCCGCTCCCCCCTCGCACCCGAGCGAAGCCTCAGGCCCAGAACGGAGCTGAGCAGCAGCTACACTCTGAGTAAAGCCCAGCACAGCTTCTCTGCAGATGGACAGGCCCTGCTGGCCCCAAATCCAGCTGCAGAGCCTCACACCAGTGAGGGCTTTACAGCAGTTAGAAACCTTTACCCACAAGGCTCTTCCATATTCCAGGAGGAATTTCTCGGTGAGCCCAAACAACACTGGACACAGTCGTCCCTTCAAGCCATAGTGACAGAACCTTGTGATGTAACAACTAAGTTAACAGCTTGCAGCGTTTATCTCCTCAGTTTATCACCATCCAGCCCGGGATTCCTCCCTGTCAGCAGCACTGCTCACCCCAAGCCTGCCAGCCCTGCGCCTCCGCTGATCTGCTTCCACACCAGTGTTCTTTCACTGACACCGAGCTGGCTGGGCCGCACACCTCAGCCATGGGAAATGAAATGTCCTGGGCCCTCGGGCTCACCAAGCAGCCAGTGACAGGGCCCTGGCACAGTGGCAGGCCCAGAGGTGCAGCCCACACCTGCTTTGGGTGGACCTTCAATCACATGGCATGGAAAAGCAAGATGGCAAAAGTCACACCAGTCATGCAGGTGATGGATCCTGCCAAAACATGGCTGCTCTCCAGAGTTTCTTTAGGAGACTGGAATGACATGGAGATATGGGGTTCCTGTCCTCCTGCTGCCCCACCAGGCCGTACCCAAGTGTCACAGCAGGATGTCCCAAACAGGGACAGCACCAGGAAGGGTGGGAGACAACCACAGCTGTGAATGGATGGACCTGGGAGAGGAGCTGAATTTCACCCTGCTGTGAAATGAGCCAGCTGTCAGCTGTCTGTGCCCAGGACTGGAGCCATCCAGTCGCCACCTTCTTTAGCAGGTTTGGGTGTTTTTCCCTTCTCTAACTGCTAGTTCTGTGTTAGAACCTCCTCCAAGCCGTGGAGAGCAGAGCATCACTGACCTCCCGGGTGAGTCAGGCTGTGAGCTGACCCTAGGGCTGCCCACAACAGCCCCCAACAACCCCACAGACATCGTCCTGACTACTGTAAGGGTTCAGTGTGCTGAACTGATCATGTCTGAACACCCCAAGCATCATTTCGCATTGTCCCTTCCTGAAGGAACTATTCCAGCTATCTGAAAGAAGAAAAAGACAAGATCCTCGCATACAAGATACTCCAATGTGTGCAGAGGTGACAGGCATGTGACATTTGCACTTGAAATACAGGGAATGGGTTTCTAATATTTTAAGGCTATGAAATGTAGAACTTCTACAGCGTTTTTATGCATGTCACCAAAAGATAGAATTAATATTATTTTCAGTCATCCTCACTAAAACATTCCTCCCCAAAGGCAGCACCAGGCCCAGCTACAGCTGCTGCTCAGGGGTGGCTTCCCCAGGATCATCACCGAGTTCTTACCATGCAGCATGTGAGGGACATCTGGAACAAAAAGGTCATTCCTGCACCATCACTGACACCTCTGGCAGCAGTCCCCAGTCCTGCAGCCTTTAACTGGAGCGACCACACTGAACCCCAGCACAAGTGGGAGCAGAAATGCTGAGCAGCCCCTGGCTGACACTCCCTGTGCACTTGCTGCTCTCGGTCAGACAGAGGTAACCAGCACTGGCCATTGTTTTAACAGAAGAAACAGCAGTGTTCTGGCAGGGTTACAAAGCAAGTCCATTCCTTACACCTGCAAAAGCGAGCCCGTCCATCCCTGCTGAGGGAGCTGACAGAGGAAACACATTTTCCAGCAGTCTTGGGTACAACACTGAATCGGGACTTATTGTCAGCACACGCTCCGCACTGCCCACATTGATTGTTACACCAACATTTGCTGCCATGTTCACTCCCATCATTTACAGAACAGGAGCCCAAGAGACAAAACAAGCCCCTGCTCCATGAGACAGAGGGAGCAGGCAGGATGCCACCTTGCTTCCTGTGACACACAGCCAGGGCTTATCTGTGATGGCTGATGGCACAGGTAACCCACCCCCAGCTCCGTGCAGGAGAGGGAGGAGAGTGGCCCAGCTCACAGATCAGTACTGCCCATCCTCCTCCTCCTGCTGCCCAGCACGGACACAGTGGCACTCAGGTGTTTCTGGAGCCCTGCTCGTGTGCCCACTGTGCTCCCCCGCCTCAGGGGCAGCCAAAAATCTCTGTCACCCCTCCGTCACCCCTCCGTCACCCCTCAGCGATGTGCTCTGCAAGGAGGGGCAGAGCTCAGAGCAGTGTGGGAGCCCCAAGGTCTGTGACCCAGCCCTGGAGCAGCACAGACAGGCTGGCAGGCACAGCTCAGCAGTTTCAGGATCCGGCCTCCATCCTAATTAAGCCCAATTAGGTTTGCAAAGAATGAGGATGTTTTAGGAAGGACTTACAAAAGAACTGCTGAGGTCTCTGTCGGCCATGGAGGCCCAGAGCACCCTCCTGAAGGCAGAAATTGCCACTGCTGACGTGGGCTGTCCGTTTTCTGCAGGGCTGGGGGCTGATCCCGCTCGGTGCTGCCCACGGCTCCCCTCGCACGCAGCCCGGGAAGGGCAGCTGGGGTTCTCCAGAGCATCAGCAGCACATCAGCCAGGCTTGTGCTGCCTGCAGAGACAGCTGAGCACAATCAGTTCCAAAATGCCAAAGCTTTAAATGAAGGTAAAAACGATTCAGAACAGGGAGAGGTTTGACAAATCAGCATCTTCCCATGCTGAGGGGTATAAAACGTGCAGCTGTTCCACCACCACAATTTACAGGGAAGGCATTTCTCCTGCAAGTAAGAGAACACTTAGTATATACTCCTAGCCAGATTGATTACCCCTATTTATATTGTAAACTAAGACAGCTTGTACTAAACCCATAGAGTTAACCAGTTCCAGACCCCAGATCCTGGGTGAGGGGTCAGTTTTCCATCATCTGCTGCACAGTCTCATGCATTTATTAGAGAGCACAGAGTTTCCTGCAGCATGGTTTTGTGTCTGTGTGTGCTTATTTTTGTGGTATTTCAACAACCGTCAGGAGGAACACTGCTATTTTATGGGATGTCAGGGAATCGGAGAATCCACGAGGTTTTTTAAAGGTTTGTTTAAACAGCCAAGAAGCCAGCGTGCCACTATAAATATATATACGTATAACAACTGCAATCTGTTCTGGGACAATAAAACCACAGGACTGAAGGCAGTATCCCATATCTGAATATATCCATTTATCCTGCAGTAAGATGAACCCCTGTTCTGTGGATCCAACCTGCAGGGAGTTCCGTCAGTCTCCTTTCACGGCCAACCTGCCCAGCTGGACAACTCTCATTTGCTCTCTAAGTTACAGATCCAGTTTCAACATCTGACAGCAGGTATAAACAGAGGTCCAGGACACACTCCCTGGTGTGTCTGCTCAGGAGTCAGTGCTGCTCCTGCACCACTTATGCAATTCCACTGGGCCAGGAGACCCCAGATCTCCACCATGAGGCTCCGAGCCAGACTCACTGACTTGTTTATTCCTAAGAAAAAGCCAATTTTCTAACCAACTTTCTTCTTTTTCTCTCTTTAAATACTGATAAGGTGAGAGATGAAGTTGCCTGTTGGTTTATATTGCAGTTTGGGAAGGGATAGATTTTGGCGTGTTGCTGTAACAAATACAAGAGTGAAATTAGAAGAGATGGTGACTTTAGCTAACACAATTAAAATTTATTCTTAACAGCAATCCACAGATATCCAGTGCCAAACACAATCTGGAGTCATCAACTAGCATGGACATGAATTAACCTAATAGCTTCTGAAAAAAAAAGAAGCCCTACGAAAAAATCTTCCTATTAAAGTAATTAAATGTTAACAGAATCACAGAGCCATAATTAAACATGGTTTATAATTAAAACAGCATGTGTCCTAGACAGAGAACACAGCAACAAAGAGAGTAGAACCGTGACAGTTGATGCCTAAACACATGCCAACTACCAAAACTCAGAAAAACAGGCGAGTTTCTAGCAAAGCTGCAGACGCAGAGCCTCTGATCCTCTGACTGAGCCCTCAGCACTGTGACGGACGCGAGCGCACTCAGAACTCCTCACGGCTTTGCCAGGTGCTGCCAAAGTTCAAGCAGAACTCTTGGGAACCAAGAAGACACCGAGAGCACGGCCCAGAGCACCGAGGCAGCGCAGGGAGCGGCGAGCGAACGGGAGCGGGGCTCGAGCCAGCCCTGTCCTACCTGGCAGCGGCTGAAGATGTCGCCCAGGGACACCTGCACGTTGAAGTGCTTCAGCACCTGCAGCGCCTGGTCCTTCGCCCTCTCAGAGCAGTTCACGGAGAAACACCTTCCCTCTCCCACCTGCGAGCGCAGCTGCAAGCAGAGACACCAGTGAGGCCGAGCGTGGGGCTGTGCTGATACTCTTGGCTTGGTTTGAACTCCGAACAATGCCTGGAGTTAGTGTGTGTTTGCAGCCTGAGTTCTGGTCTGAGCAGCACAGCTGGTAACCTGACAGTCACTGCTGCAGGAGCTCTGACTCCTGCAGCCCTGCAGTGTTTCATGTGTGTGAAACATGGTTTAGGCTGGAGAAAGGGAGGCTCAGGGGGGACCTTCTCACTCTCTGCAGTTCCCTGACAGGAGGGTGCAGCCAGTGGAGGTTGGCCTCTTCTCCCAGTTAACAAGTGACAGAACAGGAGGAAATGGCCTCAAGATGCACCCAGGGAGGTTTAGATTGGATTTCAGGGAACATTTCTTCACAGAAAGGTGGTCAGGCATTGCAATGAGTTGTCCAGGCCGGTGTTGGAGGCAGGAAACTGAAATCAATCCCTGCTTTCTGATGAAACTTGGCCAGGTCCCACAGACTGTGCCAAGGGACAATGATGGAAACAATGTCCAGTGACCACTTCAGCCCCTCTGATTCACACAAACTTTTCACCTGGAGTTCCCCGATGGCCAAGAAATTTGAAGGGGTTGATGTGGGCAGTCCCTCAGTGTTTGTTCCACACTCTGCAGAGAAGTCTGCATCTGGGAATGGCCACTGGGAAGTCCCAGACACATCTTCATGCTAAGGCCTCATAGGAGTGGGATCAGCTACACACCAGTAAAGGAGCCTGGCAGAGCTATCCTGTCCTCGTGGAGGGCATCCAAAGGCAAGGGAACCGAGGGAACCAACATTTCCCAGGAGTATTGTACCCTGGAAGCAGTTACTTTCCTTTTGCAATTCCTCCACAGTACTTTGAAGTTAACGCTCTGCAAACAAGAGGATGCTGGGTGCTGAATTCCCTATTCCACCTGCTGAAGGCTCAAGGAACCTGCAGGGTGGCTGCAGCTGCCTCACAGTGTCTCATTACGGGGGCAGTTTTGTTCCACACTCAGCTTTTACACAGGAAATCAGCAACCCCTACTCTGCAAATATTCTGACAGGCTGCTTGAGTAGCAGGGAGCTTTTACACTGACTTTGTGACAAAGAACTCCTGCACTCTGGCTCATGTGAACACAACTCTGGCTCATCCAGAACAGCTTCACTCTTCCAAATGGATTTCTGGGCAGTAAAATATTGCAAAGGACCTGCAGCAGGGCATCACAGCACTGCAGCCACTGACTTGGCAGGTTCAGCACTGCATTTTGCAGTGTGTCTGTGAACAGCTCTGAACAGCTGGTGCTGAGGGCAGGGCTGGGTTTTGCTTTGGCTTTTCTGTTTATCTACAGCAACACAAAACCTCTCCAGCTTCCACCAGACCCATACTTGGGGCCTTCCAATCTCTCCCTTCCAAGCCTGAAGAAATGTCCCTGAGGGCTGAAACTCTCTCAGTGTGGAGCCAGTCAGCAAGCAAGAATCTCTGGGATAAAAAGCACAGGAACTGAGCTACCTTTCACCTGCCAGTGAGGCCAGACAGAAACACACTGTGCTGGAGTGCTTGGCTTGACTTCCACCCCCGCCCCCAATGGAGGGCAGTCGCTCTCCCCACTGATGCAGAACTGAGAATTAAGTATTAAAAAACATTTCACCCCCAGCCTTGGTGGTTGGGAACAGCAAACCTCTGAAGACCCTTAATGTAGCTTTTAGTGCAGAAAACATGAAAAAGCCAAGCCAGCTGTTGCATTCACATCTGACTTTTCCTCTTGTCTCCCCTGCACACCCCAGACCGTGCAAAGATCAGTGCCAGAAACACACCAGCAGCTCGGAACACTCACAGTCTGATATGGGAGTCCAGAGGTTAAAATGACTCTTCCTTCCTGTCGGGCAATCTGGAAAAAATGGTAAAAATCCAAATGAGCAGGGGCTGAAGTTACACTGAGTTCAAGCTTTACTTGCAGTCACAGAAGAGAGCAGGTGAACTGGAGATATTGAGTGTTTCCCTCAGTGCCAGCCCACACCTGGCTAGGAGCTCCTGACAGCAACAGCAGCTCGAGGTGAAGCTCCCCCCTCGCCCCTCCAGGCCAATCCCTGCCTTGTTTCCCACATGCTGGAACAAGCTGCTGGTGCATCTGCATCCCACATGGCCCAGGGAACCATCCCACCTTGGAACAATCCTATCCAAAACCAATCTTTTTTTTTTTTTCCCCCCCTAACCCAGTCTGTTTCTATTTCCCCAGTCTGGGTCACAAAGAAGGAAATAGTTCTGCTGCACCAGGGAAAAAGGAAAAAAAAAACCTAAGCAGATAATTCCAGAAAAAAAATGTACCATGAAATGTCTGCAAGCTTCACAGCCTTAACAAAAAATGCTCCTTAGGGAAGGAGGCTGTTACTGTCCCAGCAACAACACACAGGAATTGTGCACCTTTCCAGGTGCAGGGAACATCTCCCTTAGAGTTTATCACCTCCTGACTTGCAGTCCTGAGCTTCCATCAGAGGTCTGGTCCTGCAGGTGGAAGGGCTGTGCTGAGTTACCAGGGAGCTCATCACCTGCCCCGCTGGCCTCCCCACGGGGCCGGGGACACCGCAAAGGGGTCGGTGCCAAAGGGAGACGCCGAATCTGGAGCTGCAAGGGTGGAAGTGTGACTGACCTGCCTTTGTAGCACTGAATGACACCCCTCCCTCGCACCCCTCACCCTCCTGCAGGAGGGAAAGAGCCTCATGGAGCAGCAGTAGGAGATTCCAAAGGATTCCCATGTGAACCAGGAATCAGCTCTGATCCTGCTGACAAGAGAGCAGTGCTTTGAAGTAGGCACGAGGTTATTTCTCTCCTCTGGCTTGGATTCTGCTGGAAGCCCTCGTGTTTTTCACTGACTCCAGATGTGTGTCATGGAGGTCTCTCATCTGGTTCAGAGTTCAGCAGCTCTCTGGATCCCTCTCCACCCTTGGCAGGAAGATACATTTGGGATCAGAGTCCTGCTGCACTTCCCAGACAGATGACACCAGCGAGCACAGCCAGGGAACACCAGAAAAACCAGCCAAGACTTTTAAGCTCTGTCTTGGGTAGTCATTCTCTGAAGACTCACTGGACCTATGTAAAGAAGGGGGAGAAGGCTCTGAAGGCCCCATGCAGGCAGCTAAACAACCTGCTTTTTTCCTTTTTCCCCCTTCCTGAGCTTTCAGGTATCTGCTTCCCTCCTCTTGTTGTGAAGTCACTCTTTGGCTGACAGCTCTGCACTGAGAAAGCGATTGGCAACAACTTCCAAAGCCTCTTTCTACACGCAAAACTACTGGATTTCTTTCAAAATCAACCCTCTCTCTCTCAAGAAAGGAAAAAAACCTCTAAGAACAGGAGCCTTGAAGAGGCAGCAGACACACCCCATGCAGTCCTGCTACTGAGCAGCCACCTCATACCACATTAGTGAGGGAAGTCTGGTAAGGCAACAGCAAAAGGTCACCACAGGGATTTGCCGACAAGGGAAAAGGGATGTGAAATTCCTCCCGACCCATGTCTGCTTCGGGGTTAGTCTGAGGATTTCACAGCTGGAACACTCCATTCTGACTTTGTGCATCCAGGGTTAATTAGTTCAAGCTTGATAAATCCCCTTATCTAAATGGCTCTGCAGAGACAGGCAAAGAACATCAAATAAAAAGGAGAAAAGCAATAACTCTTCCAACGTGTTTTTCTGCCTCTGGAACAACGACTGGGAGAAGCACACAGAGCCAGAAAAGCCATGTGATAGCACACATCTGACTGAGACCACAGAGGGTATGTGCTGGAGGAAAGGGCACAATTCCTTCTTCTCCTCCAAAAGCAACAAGGGAAGGCAGCAGTGGGACCATGCGGGGAAGTGTGGTCAGGGATGCAAACGAGAGGAAAAGAACACCCAGGGCAGCATTTTGGCATGGGTGTCAGGGACCTGTGCTCTAGCCCAAGTGCTGCAGAGAGGGCACTGGCCTCAGTTTCACAATCTATTACAAAGATAATATCAATTTCCTCTGGAAAAGGCTCAGACCTTGTGGATAGAAAGCACTCCCTGATCTGCTGGTATTACTGACCAGCCCTTAACGTGCCTGTCTGTTCAGCCAACTTCCACCCTGCAGATATGAATGAACCCACAGGAATTACTGTCAGAGAGACCTGGAAGGGCAGCAGCTGAGGAGAGAGGGCAGAGAGAGCCCCTTTGTTTCCAAGCCAGCACCAGCAGCAGGATGATTCCTGACAACCTAAAGCGTCCTGAACCAAGGCCAATGGAGGTTCCAAAACACAGCAGCACAAGGCTGTGGATTTGTAAGTTAAACTTTGCCAAGTCTGTGCAAGACACATGTTGGGCAATGCCACATGTCCTTGAAGAGCCAAGCTGCAGTCCAGGAAAAGCTGTGTCCCCCTTGCAGTGATCCTGAGCTGGGCCAGCAAGGCCCCGCTTCAGACGAAAAGGGAGTGGACAGCAAGTGTCTGCCCCAGGATATGTGCTGGGAAAGCACCCAGACAAGGATCTGCTAGAGAAGGGGATCACAGAACCCAATCCAAACCCAGAGCCTCTCCCTGTAATCCCCTGTCTTTTAAAACAGACAGTACACCAAGAGCTTAACAGCTATGAGCACCTTCAGTCCAATCCTGCCAGTATTGCAACCCTAACCTTCTCTTCAGCATTCCTGAAATGCATAAATTGCACAGAGTTATCACAGGCTTCTGTAGCACAGCTTTAAGTGTCACACCAAAACCATCCAGCCAGTTTTGTTTCTCAGTGCAGACCCATTTGTATCACGGTCTCCAGTGAAAGACCTTCTCCTCCTGCTGACCAAACATCAAAAGCCAAGTCTTGATCTTAAAAGCAACGCAGTTCTTCATCTGCCCTCTGTGATTTTAGCTCCCCACCAGACTAAGAAGACCAGCAAACCTGGAGAATGTCATCTACATCAAAAATATGGAAAAAGCCAGTCAAAGCTGAGACAAGATCCAAGATTAGATTCCCCCATTAGGTGAAGATCTGCTCATTGCAGGATTAAAATCCCCTTGTGTCACCTGGCTCCGAATCAGTCTAGGGCAATTTAGATCTGGGTGCACAGTGCTCTAATCTGGCTCCTGAGATCCATCCAGCCTGGCTCACCTGGAGCTTTGGAGGGTAGGTGTAACCCTACAGGGAATCTTCCCTGGCATGAGAGCCTCAGGAAGCCAGTTTTACCTGCCTCCTGGTTATTAGCACACTTCAGAAGATACCAGGTTTGCCTTAGCATCAGATTATTCTTAGAGAGGAGGATGATTTTGAAGACCAAGAGCAAAGTCCATTAAAAAAATAAAGTAAACCAACCCAGAACTCAACCGAAGCAGCTTTGAGATTCCACTGAGTCTCTTATTAGAAACCTAAGAGACTACCAACATTTTCTTAAACACTTTTGCTGTGCCCCTGAGGTACAGCACTGCAGGATCTACTGTAGTCACTCAGGCTGGTGGGTGATCCTGTAAGGTTGGTATGGGAAGGATCCCACTGCTCTGCCTGATGCTGCAAAATTGCAAAGAAAAGAGGAACATCCACTTTTTCATCTCCTTCCAATTACCTGGAAAACTCAAAAGATAGGTTGAAGATTCTGTGCAAAGAGAATTTTGCAGAAGACAAGATGGAATCACAGAACAGCTTGGTTTAGAAGGGATCTTTTAAAGGTCATCTTGTTCCAACTCCCCTGCAGTGATTAGGGACATCTTCAGCTGGGTCAGGCTGCTCAGAGCCTGCATCCAGCCTGACCTAGAACGTTTCCAGGGATGGGGCATGAAAGACCTGGGTAGCAACACAATAGGCACAGGGCACAATTTTAAGTAAAGAAACTTGTATTAATTGGGAATAGCATGTTGCTTGTGGGAATAAGTGCAAAGGCAAAGGGTGGATCACTGCCAAGTCCACCACTAAATCTGGTCAGCCAGAGGGGATCCAGTGGATCATGGTGCCAGAGGCCCTGCTCTCACACCTCTGCAGATCTGGCACGATAAACTCACCATGACACGGCCAAGATAAAACATTTAGTCAATAACAACAGCAGAACACGGGACAAGGGTTTCACATCCATGGGAATGGGGGCTGCCAAACCAATTCCTGCCACATGTGCTAGCCTAAAAAAACAATAAACAAAATCCGTAACTGCCCAAGCACATTTGAGGGAGTTCTCAGGCTTTTAAGCTTGATCCTAAATAACAGGGGATGCAGGACCAGACCCATTTGCCCACCAATACTTGAAGCCACTGCAACAAAGAAAAGGAATGAGAACAGTAAGGAGCAAATGCCAGGTGCTGCAGGAGCTCCTGGCACAAGGAGATGTATGGTATGACTGATAAATCATTTGAGTGAAAAGACTTTAATGAAGAATAAACGCTAAGGCTGTACACTCTGAGGTGTTCCTGGTGACAGCAGTCTGAGACTCTGCTGGGACAACACCCAAACCATCTGTTTTGTACTCAGCGGCCAGGATCCAAACCCTCTGCTGGCCTTTGCAATAACATTCCCAAGTTTTTGGGTGTAGGGTGGTCAACATTCAACTTTGATTCAGTCAGGATCAGCCAGATCTAAAACGGGGTGGGAGGGGTCTATTTTTATCTTTGATTATCCAAGCCCAGATCAAAGGCTCTGCAATACAGTAACACTCCAAGGGCTTTTGATAGTGAAAGGATGTTTGTCCAGTCACCATAGAGAAAGCAATGTCAAACATCCTGTCCGTTGCACGATAAGGGAGCGGGATGAGGAGCAGAGACAGGGCTCTGGGGGGAGGCACTGAGAACCAGTTTGTTTAAATGACTTGTGCAAGTTTGGCAGGGAGGAGATATTAATTATTTCTGCAGAAGTTAGAGCCTGCCCCGGATTCAGGCCAAGCAGACATCTGAAGAAGAAACATCCTGCACACCAGGCCGAGTGATCCGTGCACACTTGATAGCACACACTGTGTGGGCTGGATATCTCTGTCAGCTCCCTCGAAGGCAGGGACGCCCTGCTGGGAGACCTGGACAAATCAGAGAGCTGGGCAATCACCAACCAGGTGAAGCTCAATGAGGGAAGGTGCCAGGTTCTGCACCTGGGATGGGGCAACGCTGGATGGACAGACAGACATTAGGCCACTCGAGAGTGTCCAAAGGAGGGCAACGAAGATGGTGAAGGACCTTGAGGGGAAGCTCTGTGAGAGGTGGCTGAGGACACTTGATCTGTTCAGCCTGGAGAAACGGAGACTGAGGGGAGACCTCGCTGCAGTTACAACTTCCTTGTGAGGGGAAAAGGAGGGGCAGACACTCATCTCTGCTCTCTGTGACAGGGACAGGACCTGAGGGAATAGCCTGAAATTGTGTCAGGGGAGGGTTAGGTTGGAGATCAGGGAAAGATTCTACCCCAGACGGTGCTGGGCACTGCCCAGGCTCTCCAGGGAATGGGCATGGCCCCGAGGCTGCCAGGGATGCACAGCTAAACCATTCCGTGATTCTATGATCTTTTCACTCCACTTGTGTTCTTCTCATGACCTGAACTGCCCCAGTTGCCAGCAACACAACCAGACACACGTAAGAGTGAGATCACAGCAGTCTCTGCTCCCCTCCTCTCTCCTGGAAGTGGAGACCCAAGGGCACACAGCACTGCAGGGATCAGCTGATTGCAGCTGCCAGAGCTCAGGGTGACCCGAAGAGCTGGGACTCAGCACAGGGATGGGAGGAGGGACCCACGGGGCAGCTCCTGCAGCCTGAGCACCAGTGCAGCTCCCCAGCAAGCAGCATCACGTCCCCATGGAGATGGGAGCTGTGCACTCACCTCAGCAGCTTTCCTGTGGTCATCCTCATTGTCCAGCAGCTGGACATCCACGCCCAGGCAGCGCAGGTAGCGCCCCAGGCCCTGCAGCATGTTGTCACAGACCACGCTGAACTCCCGGGGGGAGATGGGGGCAGGGGGACGTGAGAGCTCCGTTCTGGGTCCTTGGCACTCCTGGAGAAAGGCAAGAGATCCTTAAGGAGCAGGAGGCTGATTCCCCATACATTTGTGTCTTTCCTCCCTGCGTTCACCCACCACAGCACATCCAGCTGCCTCCTTCCCCCTGGGTCACCACTTCCCTGTGCTCTGCAGCACCTCCAGATCCTCCTTCCACCCTGCCCACATTGCCGTCACCGCCTGGGCAGGGGGCAGAACACGATGGGACTAATTCTGAATTTGCCATTCTCTCCTTGCCAGCTGGCCACCTGATCCAGGGAGCTGCAGCCTTTCCCTGGAGAGGTGCCAGCCTGGCCTCCAGTGCGCTGCACAGACATTCATCTTTAAGAAGTCACAGAAACATCATCAAGGCTGCTGTTCCCCTACTGAATTAGTCTGCAATTAATAAACATGTGCCAAAGCTAGGATTCGGGAAGGGGATCTGACAGACAGAGGGAGAAACAGGTAGACAAAGCAACCACGTCAGCTCTGTTATCTTTGGAAGGTTAAAAATAGGCAGTGCCTGAATTCTGTTTGTTTTATTTCCAATGTCTGCTGCTGGGGGAGTTCCTGCACTCGGAGGACTTTGGCGTTGGGAGGCTCCCAGAAGTACAATAGCTAAATTCACGGAGAAGGGAAGTTATTAAGGAACTTCCAGTGTTCAGCTTTTGGCTCCAGGAACTTGAATCAGCTGGGATGACTGAAGGACATGGCCAGCAGCTATGCAGGCAGCCAGCACTGCAGATGAGCTCTGCAGGAGCTGGCCCCAAGCTGGGGATGCTGTGGCACACCAGGCAGCTCCACCTGGGCTCTCTGTGGGAACCAGCTCAGGTCGAGGAGCTCCACTGGTGTGATGCTGCAGCTCCCAGCAGCTGGGCTCTGCAGCGCTGGGCAGACTGGGCTGTCACCAGCTCCTGCAGGATCCTGAGGGACGCCGCTGTGACACCAGGGTGCTGTGACCAGGGATGGAGCTGCCCCGAGGCTGAGGCAGTTGGAGACACCAGCCCTGGCTGCTGCTGCAGTTCAAACAGATGTGCAGGAGCTGCAGCTGGCTCCCAGCCAGTGTTTATCCAGTGGCCAGCACTGTCATACAGAGCTTTTGTCTCATGTTTCATGCCAGCAGAGAGCAAAAAGCTTATAAAGGAGAATAGAGTCGTTAGCCCCACTTCAGACAGTGGACCAGGAAACACTGGGAAAGAGAGCTCAGAGTCCTGCAGGATGCAGAGTCAGGAGAAGACTGCTTTGTTTGGTGTCCCAGTCCAGGTTTTACCAAGTGCCTCTCGGCTGATGAATCTGACTGTGCAGAACACTAAGATGGCCCGTGGGCTTCCAAGGTGACTGAAGCCTCAAGTGCTCAGTGTCCCCAGCTCTGCAGCAGGCACCCCGCTCTGCTGTAACACACACCATCCCCACGAACACAGCGCTCAGGGAGCAGCTCCGCGTTCTCCTGCCTGCCGAGGGCCAAGGGATGCTGCACATTTACACACGAGGCAGACACAGCCAGTGCATCCTAGCCCGGGCACGGAAGGGACACTGACTTCAGGAGCTTAGCACACACTTGGGCCCCTCAGGGTGCACGGTTACACACAGTGAGGCTTCTCAGGCAGTAACAAAATGGGATTTCTGCCAAGGTTTCCAAAGGTGCACAAACCACTGAATGGTTACATTTTAAATGTAAAACCTTATTACTGAGAGGGACCAGTCACATTCCAAGATACTTAAGCAGAGTTGCAGAGCTTTGATGGAGTTTTAAGGCTCTGCCACAACACAAACCTCTGGGAGAGGCCTCTCATGGAATGTGGTGGTGGGCAAGGAGGCAGAGACAAGCCTTCAGCAGAAAGGCATTTTTGATGGATCATTTGCTTTTAACTTTGCAGACTTCTACTCCAGACACAATAAAGGAGATATTCCCAGTGTGAAAGCAAAGTGTGGAAGCTCAGTAAAGAGCAAAAGTCAGGAAGTCAGAGTTTTGAAACCCTGACCACAGAATCCAAGCCCACAGCACTGAGGGAACGTGGAAGGAGCATTTCCACCAGGTGAGCAAGGCTCGCTGGGCTCAGCACGCAGATCTGCACCCACCTTGTGCAAAGACAAGTGAACCTCAGGGTCCAGGGGAAGCTGAACCCAGGCAGGCAGGCCGAGGAGAGGGCACAGTGTCCCGGGAGGGAGGGGTGAGGAGGATGTTTGCTGCAGGAGCCCTGAGGAACCGTGCACAGAGGATGGTGTGACTGAGAGCAGCAGCGTGTGAGTTGCAGGGGTCTTGAGCAACAAGCAGCTCTTTGAAGATGTTTACAAACCTGTCCAGAAGGTGATGGTGCTTCTTGTTTATTCAGTTGTTTCTTTGCCCTGGGTTTTTTGCTCTGTTTTCCCACCAGACTTTCTGTCAGGTCTGAACCCAGACCGAAGCTCTCGGGGTCCTTGCAGAGCCTCTCGTAGATCTCCAGCAAGCAGTAGGCATCTGAGGCTGCAGGGAGGAGAATGTGAGCCCCAGCTCACATCAGCCTCATTCAAAAGTAAACCAGAGGCTTTCCTGAGGCAAGGAAGAGCCCCCACCTTGGTTAAAGCCATTGTGAACAACTGTGAAGCTGCAGCTCCCTCAGGTGATACCCTCAGCTCCAGGACTGACTCATGGAGCACCACAGCTGAGCCCACAGTCACAGGGGGTCAAGGCAGGAGCTCCTGAAGCTCTGCCATCTCCACTCTAACCCAATAACCCAATGCAAACTGCAGCGTGGCTCTTCCAACCAGCACCAGGTAGCTCCAGCCAGCCCCTGTTCCTCACCACTGCCCCCGAGCCTGCCCACAGCTCCTTATCACACTCCTGACAGGAAGGGAGCTTCCCCAGGAAATGCAGTATCTCAGCAGGCACTGCCGAGCTGTTTGCAATCACCTGCCCACACTCAGTGCCGTGTGCTGCTGCTCCCTGCAACGAGAACTCTCCCAGCCAGTCTGACAAGTCCCAGTGATTAACTTTTGTGGGAACTGTGTCAGCTTCAAGGATAGTTGAATTTAACAAAGGGCTGGTTTGCATCAGCAGACTGTCCTTTGATGCGCCAGGAAAAGATTTAGACCCAGACTTCTGACTCTGGGGTAATCAGCAATAAACTCTATGGGTCCCTCCACAGCCCTGAGTCTGTGCTGCAGTTTCTGACACCACATCTGCCCAGTTCAAACCCAGCTCTAACAAGCACTTCACTGAGACAAATGAACACAGCATTTGTTTCCCAGGAAGGCTGTGAAATGAGGCAGAAGGAAGTGGACTTTCCTCCTTTCAGTTACTGAGAGGAGTTTCCACTGAGGTGATGTTTCATCAGACGAAATCTGCAAAGCACAGGAATTCCTTCATAAGGGAAATAATGAATCACTGGACAGTTTAAACTTCAACCATTAAAGTCATGTCCGCAAAAGGACAAACAAAACATGTGCTGACTCCTCTGAACAGGAACTAATCTGCAAAGCCATTTTCTTCCTCTGCTACTTCACAACCGTCCCGGGGACAGAGCAGCCAAACGCAGCCTGCCCTGGGCCCCTGCAGCACCCAGCCAGGGCCCAGACCTGCATAGAGGATCTGCTCCTCCCGCAGCGGCCGCTTCTCCCAGTTTGACAGCTGCTCTGTTTTGTCCAGAGGCTTCCCCAGCACGTGCTGCACCAGGAGGCTGAGTCCCTTCTCCGGCTGCCTGACCCCTCTCCCCTCGTGGCTGTGCTCCGGGGACAGTCCATCGACCTTCCGGCCGTCCTTCCTCCACTGCAGCTGATGGAAACAAAAGGATAGAAACCACCTGGTTATAAAGCAGCTCCAAACCACCTCCTGTTCCAGCTGGTGGGGCCGGGCACAGCCCTATCACATCCATCTCGAGCCTGGCACATCGAACCCCAGCCCTCAGACAAGGGCTGGGATGGCAGGAGATAAACACGGCGTCGGGTTATTTGTTTAACAAACACTTGCTGGAGAGAAATCTGCTTCACAGCCAAGGAAGGGAAAAAAGGGCATTCTTGTCCAGCACTGCACCAGAGCAGCAGGGCTGGGATGAGGCCTCAGGAGTCTGCAGGGTGCTCACCATGCTGGAGGCTGCTGGGCATCCACTCAGTAAAGGACCAGCAGTGGCAGTTCAGCAACTTTCTCCTCCTAGTGCCGGTGGGAAAAGGCATTCCCGTGACACCCTGGGCAGCAGCTGCCATTTCTCAGGTCAAACGGAGGCGATGGCTGGTGGCAGCTATGTCAGCCCCTGCAGCACTTCCCAGGCTAAGCTATCAATCCCAAAGATCTGCTTCACCCAGCCCACAGCCCCAAACACACTCTGTACGTTTCACCCGTTACAGTGGTTGTGCTTAACATTTCTGCAGACTGCTGAGAGCTCCTGTGTGCAAGCCCAGGGACAGCTGTGCTTCAGCTGACCAGAAATTCCTGTGCTGATCCCACCAGCAGCCCCCTAGGAGCACCAGAGCTCTGTGCAAATCGTTAACTCCATCATACCTGCTTCAGTAATGCATGGTCTTGGAGCAGCAGAATTTCTACAAGAGCTCTTGTATCTCTACAAGATACTCTTCCTAAGTATAATTTGTGCTCAGAAACCTTGTCCTGGCTGAATGGAGCTGGGTCTCCAAGAGCTTTTCACAGCTTTTATAAAGGCTGTGGAAAAGCTGTCAGTATCATAAGCTTTAAGTTTTTAGTTGATGAAAACAAAATACTTCTGTCTTCCTTTAGAGAACCCCAACACCTCAAACCCTCTGGAGGCAACGGTCTGCTTACTCATGCAGCCATCTCCCTGCCAATCCAGGATGCACCCAGACAGTGCTGTGGGTCAGGACAGTGATCCACCAGCACATACAGGAGACACCATTCCCCACATCTCCATGGCTTATCCTTACCTGTTTGTCCACTGCAAGAAGATCCACCACACCTTGCATTTGCTTCTCTGTGTCTTTCAGAGCACAACATGTGGCTGCAAGGCTGCTGAGGTCTCCAGACATCCCATAACCTGGAGACAAAAAAAAAAGCCCAAATCACACAGGTAGGAAAACTCAAATCCTGGTTAATGCACTGCAGCTTCTTCTAGTTCAGAGTCAAAATGCTGACAAAATATCTATAAACATTGGTGGGAAGACTGTTCAAACAGGGAACAAGACTGGCTCCTGTCCCTTCTGTTCCCAAGAGACACTCCTGCAATCAAGGGAGAAGAGAGGTGGATAAAAAATGCTGAGTTTAAGATCAACTTACTTAAAATCTGGGAAAGGTATTTATGAATTTGCCCTTGAAATCCAGGTTTAGCAGCTCCTGATAAAAGCCTCCAAAAACCATGGATGGTAATTCAGAGATCTCTGGTGTCCAGCACAGCAGCTCTGGGACAGGGACAGCATAGCCAGAAAGCTCTGCCCACCAGAATTAGCTGAACCACTGGAGGCTGGGTGTCAGCTGGGGGTTGGTGTGGAGCTGGGACAACCCCAGCTCTGAGAGTGCAAGTTAAATCAGGAATCTTGGATCTGACCTGAAATGAGGAGATATAATGGCTGGAGCCGTGTCAGGGCAGGGTCAGAGATCAGGGAAAGGTTCTTCTCCCAGAGGGTGCTGGCACTGCCCAGGCTCCCCAGGGAATGGGCACGGCCCCGAGGCTGCCACAGCTCCAGGGGCGTTTGGGCAGCGCTGCCAGGGATGCCCAGGGTGGGGTTGTTGGGGGGTCTGTGCAGGGCCAGGATTGGACTGGATGATCCCTGTGGGTCCCTTCCAGCTCAGGATTTTCTGTGGTTCGCTGATCCTGTATTTCCATCATTCCCAGTTACACTGGTCACTGCTTCCTGGCCTGGCAATGCGTGAACACTCAGGGCTACAAAAGCTGGTTCCATGGCAAGTGGATTTAGGGAATGACAACACCAAGCGGATCTAGGAACGACAAAGATGACAAAACAGGCTGTGTGCAGCCCCGAGGTGGGAAGGAGAGAGGGCTGTTACCCAGTTTAGTGATGGCTGCGTCTGAATAGAGCAGCTGGATGAAATGGGGAAGTTTCTTCTCCTCCCCCTCGGCCTCAGCTTGCTCGAGGAGCCGTGGCAGATCCAGCAGGAACACCTCATCCTTCAGCGCGAGCTGCAGGAGGGCGACGCGGGGCTTCCCCACCATGCCAAAGGAAGGCTTCCACTCCATGTCCACGCCAACGACCTGCCCGGGCTGCAACACAGACACGTTCTGCACCCAGAGCCTGGCTGTGCCTGAGACAAGCCTGGAGAGTCTGTCCAGGACAGGAGCATTTCCTGCCCAGCGCCTGCAGCTCTTTGTGCAAAGTGCCACAGGCACGGGGAACTCTCACAGCACCTCTGTCACCCATGGGAGTCTTCCCTGGCACGATCCCTAGCACTTTCCCCAAACCAGACCAGTCCAAAGGAGCAGCAGCTCTTGGCTTGGGGAGGGAGACACGGGATGGCAGTGGCTACATCCAGCCCTGTGCACCAGCCTGACATGGAGCTCCAGCTCCCTGACCCTGCCAGGCCAGTCCCCGCTAACACTCACCTGCAGCACCTTCTCCCAGCACTGCAGCGTCTCCTCCCATGTCTGCAGAAAGTGAATATTTTCCCGTGGAATAGGAAGCTGGTAATAGTCCTTCTTTTTACTGTCCTCATAATTGTCTGCTTTTGTGACCTCTTCTACCCTGCAGAGAATCAGATGCAACAGTTTTAAGCCATGCAATGGGAGGAAACTCTGGACTGGAGCAAGAGGGGTAAGTTTTATTCCCCTTATTTCACCCTGACCCTCTCTTTCCCCACGACACTCAGCTCTTCCTCAGAGAAAAGAAACTGATCAGAAAGATCCAGCTCCCTTGGACAGATCACACATTTCTGGATAGTCTCTTTCCCATAGAGACTTGAAATGGTTCATTACATGGGAAACTATTTCCTAACCTTATGTTTGGGAGGCTGTGTGCCCAATTTTACAGCAGAGCAGCTCTCTCTGCACAAACACTCCTTCCCGTGGGTTTGTGTGCACGGCGAAGTCAATATTTGTGTAAAATATTTAATGAAGGTGTGCAGCCTCAGATCTCCAGGAATATTCTCACCTGCAAAGCTCAGGAGCCCCGTGTGGTGTGACCAGAGACAGATGATGTCATTTATATGCTGGTGCCACCTTGTTGTGTGCAGTGTGAACTCCCCCTGGGAACCTGTGGCTTTCTTACCCAACAGACAGGGCAGCCAGGCTGTTTTATGGGGTTCCATGGCTCTGCTGACTTTATAGCAGCTACCACACCAGGTATCATGACTGGATGAGCAAACTGCAGGACAAAGGGGTTTATTCATCTGTCCCAGCTCCTCACGCAGGGCAGAGCACACTCTCGCCTGCCTTCCCTCCACAGCACAGGATTCCCACAGCACAGAGATACAGAGAGGGGTTTTATCTCTGGATGCGCAGTCTGTGGCTCAGCCACACTCCTGTAATCACCCCTTTGTGTTTTGAGGGCTTATCCCTTGTGGAAAAACCTCCTGGCTCCCAACTGGTGGCTGCTGCGGCTTCAGGAGGGAGGAGGAGGAGGGCAGCTCCAGCAGTGCTTTGGAGTGAGGCAGGAGCATGTTCAAGACAGACAAGAGTTTCCTGTGCTCCAAAAAAGCCAAGGACACTCTGGAGAAGTGTTTTGAGGGTGATTACATCTGTGTCGTATTTCCTGAGGTGACACAGGGCTTGAACAAGTGCAGATCTGCCCAAGGAGAAGCAGCAGATCCACAAAACCAGGACCCCGGAACATGACCTGTTCAAGGCCATCTGTGAGACCTTCCCAAAACCATCAGCATTAAAAAAAAAAAAAATTAGGAAAACTTTGACAGATCTGCAATCACCTCAGTAAAATAGATGAATATTTGCACTGTTGATCTGGCAGAGGAAGTGTGATCTGCAGCATGAAGCAATCTCACAGAACTTCTGTGTACTCAGAATGAGTTTAAAATGCCCCTTTCACAGACATTTCCAGGCTTATGACAAACAAATGCGGCGTGTGCAGGCCCACAGCGGGATGCGAGTACATGGAGGAGGCCTTTGCAAACACCCGTCCCCAAGGATGCCTCATGGCAGACATCTTAAGCAAATATACGGTCCTTGTATGACAAGCAATCTGCACGGAAAGGCACCAAACAGGGGATTTACCTGTCCTGGACGTGCAGCTTTTGGAGNCCGCGCGGCCCCGCGCGCGCCGC
This sequence comes from Dryoscopus gambensis, assembly GCA_013389985.1. Classification (NCBI taxonomy): domain Eukaryota; kingdom Metazoa; phylum Chordata; class Aves; order Passeriformes; family Malaconotidae; genus Dryoscopus; species Dryoscopus gambensis. Next base: position 112,456 of record WEIT01025857.1, on the reverse strand, counting down.
AGTGCTGCAGCAGCGACTGCGCCAGGTGCCCTTGCAGCCAGCGGTTCTCCCCAACTGTGCTCTGCAGGGGCAGGGGGGAAGGCAGACCGTCAGTGGGATTCCCGTCGTGGGGGTTTCTCCCTGTCCCTGTGGCGCCCTCGATGTAGAAACTTTATTCCTTGTATCTAGTCTGAATCTCCCCTATTTTAGTTTAAAACCATCAGGTCTTGTTTTGTTGCAACAGGTCCTGCTGAAAAATCTGTCCCCATCTTTTTTACTGACCCCCTTTAAGTACTGAAAGGTCTCCTTGGAGCCTTCTCTGGGCTGAGCACCCCCAGCTCTGCCAGCCTGTCTCCAGAACAGAGGGGCTCCAGACCCTGGAGCACCTTCTTGGGATGGCTTTCTTAGGGCAGACATTCCCTGTCCCTGCAGGGCAGACAGTGGCGTGGGGTCTCCTCCATCCTTGGAAGTATTTGCAGGGATTGTTGGGATTGCCAGACATCCATAGGTGACAGGGAGGGCACCTCAGCAATGCTTTTCTGCGTGGTGTTCAGAGCCAGGAAAAGACTGACATCTCCCTCCAGCCCCTGCCCCCCGTGCTGTGAGATGGGGGCTCCAGGACCCCCCCAGCACCAGGCACAGCCGCGGGTGGAGCCCAGGCTGTGGTGTCACCCTGCACTGGGACTCAGCGGTATGAAATGTGCTGTGCCAGTCCCACAGCTGGCTGGGGTGACCAGGACTGTATAAAGGAGCTCTTCCCTTTGTGTGTGTTCAGGCCCCTGCAGCGAGAGCTGGGTCACTGCTTTGGGACAAACGCGCTTTCAGGAGTCGCTGTGTCACTCCCCATGCTCGCACCTGCAGACAGGGAGGGCTTTAGGACATTCCCTGCTCCCAGCTGTTCCTGGAGGAAGGGAAATCGTGCCTTGGCCCACTGCACAGCCTGGGGCACTGGCACAAACTCACACTGCCTGTGGCTTAAACCCAAACCCCAGCTGTGGCTGCAGCATGGCACAGTGCCCACCCTGTCACTCGCAAGGGGCAGTGACACTCTCCAAGGGGACAGCTGGATGCACCAGAGCTCTTCTGCCTTGTCCACCTCTGAGAGGTGCAGGTGTGAGAGGAAATACAGGCACAGTAACACCGAGGGTCACACCAGCTCCGTGGGGTGGGAGCTCCCCCTCCTCCTCCCCAGCCAGCCCACACGTGCTGCAAACACCCCGGAACCCCCACAGCCACGCAGCAACTCCTCCTCTCTGACCTACTCATGGATCTGCCCTTGAAGTTAACACTGTCAAGAAAACTAACTAACACAAGCTGAAACCCTGCATGGTAGCCCAGGACTTGCAGCTCTAGGACTGGCACCACAAATGAGAATTTCAGAGGAGTGAAGTGCTCAGATCTGCACTGAAGTCCATCCCCACCCTGGCCAGAGCCCCGCGCTGCCCACCAGCCCTGCTCAGGGGCCTGAGCCTGCTCAGGGGTGGCAGCACCTTGCTCCCTCTCCCCAGCATGTAGGAACAGCTCCCAGCTGGGTGGGAGGCTGTGGCCATGGGGCCTCATTCCTCACATTCCTTCAGTAACTAAAAGGTGAGAATTTGTCTTCAAAGCAGACCCAGAGATCGGGAAACGAATCTGTTGATGGCCCCAAGGTAAAAAGGAACGGAAACAGAAAGCCAGGGAGAAAAAAGAATGACCCCCGCCCAGAGGTGCAGGAGAGGGCAGAGGCTCAGAACAGCTTGGAGGGATCTGGCACCCCAGGTAGCAGCAGCCTGCTCACAAAAACTGCTGCCTCAGCTCTCTGCCTGCACCCCTGGGACTCTGCCAAATGCCAAACCACAGCTCTTCTCATGGATGTGTGGAGGAACAGCTTTGCTGCTGTTCCCAAGGGGCTGGGGGCACAGCAGGAGCCAGGTCAGCAGGACAGGGTCCAGCGGCTCCCAGGGGCTCAGGTGCAGGAGGGAAGCGAGGGAAGAGGCAGGGCAGGAAGAGGACAGGACACGTCCTCCTGCTCTTGCTTCCGGCCCTCTCCATCTCCCCTGGCCATGCCAGTCCTGACCTTTGTGCCTCTCTCCCCGCTCCTGCTCTGCCTTCTGTGCCTGAGCTCAGCCAAGCACTGAACACGTGAAGAGGGATGAGTTAAACCCTCCTGCACGTCTGCCAAGCCACTTCTTAGAGTCCTTCCCAAAAAGAACATATTTTCTTACTAACATTGCAGAGCAATTCCCTGTTCTTGCTCCCCCTGTGTCCATCCTATTGTCTTCCTGCCTTTTTTCTAAAACACAAACTCTTTGGGGATGGAGCTCTCTTCAGTTCACCCCGAGTCAATTCTTAATAAATCTTATTGTGGCAGCTTTATTTCTGGAAATAATGAGGTGCAGATTTTTTTTGTATTATTTTAATGATAACAGATTTCTTCTTTCAACCACAAAAAACAACTCTGTAAAGAAGGTTAACCTCTCCAGAGATATCCCATCCTGCATTCTGAAACAGAAAATAGCTTTGTTTGTCTTTTTACTGAAAAAAGAAAAAACCCAACATTGCTCTAAAGGGGAAAGGCTTCCACCACAACAGCTCTGCAAGAGGCAAGAATGTGGAAACCTTGGCCCCAGAAGATGTGGGCACAGATGCAGAGAGCAATGTTTCACCAGGGATGACATTTCATGTGCTTTGCTGTCAGTAAATGAACACTTCTCAAGAGGAACCTGGCACGGTTGTTCTGATCAGCGTCAGCGACACCTCCGAGCAGGAAAGGATCCTACAGACCAGGAGGCTTGTTTACATCCCTCTTGGAATTCTAGACATATCATACATTCTGTAATCCATAGGAGCACACAGAAACCCCTGACACCAACAATAACCCATGATTAAAGCTTTCCACAGCGACGGCTGCAGATTTCCTACCCGTAAATCCTGTTCTCACCGCCAAGGCTTCACAAAGCTCACACCAACCACGCAGGGCAAGCTCAGCAATGTCCTGACCTTAACCCATCAACCATTTCTCCATTGGTACCAATAACTTTGAAACCAAATATCCAATATCTCCCTTGGAAGTCACCCTATCCAATCCTAGATCAGTTTTATCTCTGTGTTAAGCTGCACTTCAGTCTCATCCAGTTCTGCCCTTTGCCTCAACATCTTTTCCCAAAGAGGGACATTATTCACACCACTGACACTGGTTATTTGCAGAGTCAGATTTTAATTTAACTTTTGAATGTCTTGGCCAATTTCCCCTGTTTTCAAGTGCTTCCAGAATCAACAAAAACCCCTCCTGCTAGTGTAGAGAAAATGTCAAGGAGAATATTTTAAAGTCAGCAATTTTAAAAGGGGAAAAAGAAACCCAGACTTGAAAAGGACAAACCCCTGTCAGCAGTGGAGGGCACTGTCAGCACTGCTGAATTCCCTATGGTGTGGCAGGTACAGACACCTGAGCTTAAACATTCCCTGAACATCCCACTGTGGTATGGTCACTGCTACTTTGTTGTATTTATGCTCCAGGTTTTTCTTGCAAAGTTTCCATAATTTGTGCTGCATGGGGAGATGCTGCAGTGTCACCACCAGATGCCATTGAAGGGAACTCCTGGAATCACAGGATGGTTTGGGTTAGAAGGGACCCTAAAGCCCATCTAGTTCCAACCCCTCTGCCAAGGGCAGGGACATCTTCCACTGTCCCAGGCTGCTCCCAGCCCCGTCCAGCCTGGCCTTGGGCACTGCCAGGGATCCAGGGGCAGCCACAGCTGCTCTGGGCACCCTGTGCCAGGGCCTGCCCACCCTCCCAGGGAAGGATTTTTCCCTAATGTCTGATCTAACCCTGCCCTCCTTCAGCTTAAGGCCATTCCCCCTTGTCCTGTCACTGCCTGTCCATGAAAGTCTCTCTCCCGCTTTCCTATAAACCCTCTTCAAGTCTCACTAGGCCACAATAAGCTCTCCCTGGAGCCTTCTCTTCTTCAGGCTGAACAGCTCCAGCTCTCCCAGCCTGGCTCCAGGGCAGAGGGGCAGACCATCTCTGCGGCCTCCTCTGGACTCTCCAACAGGTCACCCTGAGAGCACCCTGAGAGCACCCTGAGAACTGCTTTGTGAATCTGGGCACTCAGCTCCCCAGCCTCCCAATGCTCTTCCAAAAGGCAATTCAGAGGAGTCTAACTTAGGATATCACTGGGAGGGATCAGGGCAAAGGCAGCTCTTAAGGTCAACATGCCGCTGTACTGGGGCTCCTCACAGGGAGCCGATTGTTCTGGGAGACCTGGAGGAAGCTGCTGGTTTGTGGTGAGCAGGTGAACAACACGGTGCGACAGGATGCATCTGCTCCATGCTCCTGTGTGTCTCACACAACCATGGCCAAGTGGTGGCCAGAAGAGTCACACCATCCAGCCTGTCTGGCAAAGCTCACCCCACAGGGCCTTTAGAAGTCCCTGCTAACCCAAACCATGCTGGGGTTCCAGGAGATGGTCACTGGCTTGGAGCATGTGGAGAAGCTGAGGGAGCAGGGCTGGTTCAGCACAGGGAAGGCCGGGCTGGGTATAGGGGAATATAATCCCCTCTTCAGTTTTATCAGGGGGACAATAGAGAAGATGGAGTTGGATCCTCCCAGGAATTCCAGCCAGGCCGAAAAGTAAAAAAATGGGACAGTGAGAGCAGCTAAACACTGCAACAGGCCCAGAGGGGCAGTGGAACCAGGCAGGGCACGGCAACACCTTGTCCCACAAAGCTGGCCCTGCTCCGAGCAGGAGGGCAGAGATGAGCTAATTTCAAACCGAAATGAGGCTCTGATTGTGTGATTAGCAGTGCCCTGCATTCCCCAGGCTCGTCTGCACACAGACGGGCAGCTTCTTGCAGCAACTGCTGCTTTCAAGTCCCAAGCACCTCCCGGGCGAAGAACACCCAGGATCTCATTTACCCAGAATACAGGATGGTCCTGATCATGCTCAACAGTCCTACACAGAGATCCAAATACATTTCCTGCATTGGGATTCCTTCCAAATTTTTGTGAGGCAGCCCCTGAGGGAAGTAATTCATTTTCAACAGATGAAGTCATCGTGTCTCCAAAATCTGCTCCTGCTGCTGTAGATGTGAGCAGGTACAGAGCAGAGGGAAAGAACCAACAGCTTTCAGAGGCAGATTGGGAGAGAGAGTATTTTCAAAAAACTCTGAGCAAGAGGTTGAGACATTTCCTTCAGCACATCGTTGGACATCCTTCATGGGCCCTCATGCAGCTCACAGAGCCACAGAACAGATGAACCTGCTGCTGGCACAGGGCATGGACACTTCCCTTTGCACAGATGAAAGGCTCCACGCAGGAGGTCTCACTGAAGTGAATCTGGTGTGATCAGTCCCAGATTTCACTTCAGTAGCTTCAGTAGTGGGTATCAATGTTCCTTGGCTGGACAAAGCACAAACCCAAACAGAAATGGAGGACCATGGAATGTCCTGACCTGGGGGGGACCCACAAGGAGCAGAGAGTCCAACTCCTGGCCCCGCACAGACACCCCAACAATCCCTTCCCAGCTGAAGGTGCAATACTATACAGGGACATTGCTCCCATGTGCCCAAGGAACCATCCAACACAGAATCCCCCAGACACTTCAGAGAGGCTTCTTGATAAAGAGAGCACCATGGTACCTCTGTGAGATAGCAAAGCTTATCCTGACGTGAGATCTCACTCCCCACTGACTGAAAATGCTGTCCTAAAAATGAACTTTTACTGCCCCATTTGCCACCACTGCTGCACAGAAGGTTTCAGGGAAGGGATCTTGTCCCCTTGCTCCCATCACTGCAGACTTCAGACACATCCCCAGGGGAAGGCAGCCTGGGGCCGTGCTGGGACCAGTCAGCAGTGCCACTTGTCTTTGGGACCACTGATCAATTCCTGGTCTTGTTCAGCAGTGTCAGCATAGCCTGACACTGTGGGGACTTTCCCAGGTCAGAACCTCTTATTTTAACCCACAATTAACTCATTTTCCTCAATTACATCCCACAGCTCCAGGTATGCTGATACACAAAATCACAGTCCACCTGCAATACTTGTTCTCCCCTTCACTTAGCTGGTCAGGGAATGGCAGCTCTGCAATGAGCTGTAGTGTCAGACTAACTCCATTAAAATAACGTTTGTTTGAAGAGAAAAGTAACTGTATGACTTCCATAAACCCCCCAAAATATAAGTCCATAGTACATAGACTAAGGTAACTTTACCCTACTTGCTTTTTTAGATATAATTTCTTTTTCCTTCTCTTCCGTGTGAAGTCTGTCCTGAGGGTCCATGCTCCCAAATCCCTTTCTCACAACCACTGCAGAGGCACCTTCTGAGTTCCAGCCTAACCCTGGCCCCAGAGTTGTTGAATATTATTCATCCCAGGGATCAGCAAAGGACCAAGGACTTGGTCTGAATACATAAGCCCCAGATTTTTGATATGCTTCCAGATTTCTCACACCTCGGTCCCACGATGGCAGGCTGGAGATATTTTCTGGGAGCACTCCAGCACTTGGCAAGACTGAAGATGAATGAGGATGGGGAAATTGGCCAAACTCTTTCAGAGCAGAGTAGTGTGTTACTTATCACAGTAGATGCTTTGTCTGAGCCCAACGACACAGTGCACTGAAGACAAACTGGAAACCCTTATCTTCCCAGTGTATTTTGAAGTAGCATTTATCTCCCTGCCTTTTGTCATCGTCTCACACACACAAACTGCCGCGGGGCCAGTGGCAAATCCTGCTCTCCAGTTTAAGGAACTAAAGGGTCCCATCGTGTACTGGGTGACCTGCACTGCTGCTGAGCCTCGCTGGGCCTGGGCCTCCTGTGACCAAACCCCGTTTCTCTGGTCTCTCCAGCCTCAGAAGGTTTTTACAATCCAGGCACTTCCATAAATGTTCTACAGAAGTCCCAGAACCATCCCAGAACTCTACTCGGGTTTGTATCCTGGAGCACGGAAGCCTGCACAAGGGAAATACAGCTCTCTGCTAAGCTCTGGGCTGCCTGAAGGGTGCCTATCCAATCTCAGCATTCCGAATTCCAGCTCAGCAGAAGCGTGTGACATCTACTTGTGCTACAGGATCTGTCTGCAGGAATTCCACGGAGCGAGGAGCTCCACACGGTGCCAGAGCCAGGCCCACTGTGGGGACAGGGACAGGGACAGGGATGGGGACAGGGACGGGGACAGGGACAGGGATGGGAACAGGGATGGGGACAGAGCCCTGCAGCTCCACGGCACCACAGGGCTGCCCGGCTGCAGGTGTGTGACGGAGTGAAGCCACTGCCTCAGTGCTCCTGCTGGCCCCTGAACTCTCAGCGTTTTGCCGAAGCCGCCCCAGTGCCCTCCCGGCTGGTTTGGAGCCCTGGCATTAACCTGTGTGCAGTTAACCCACCAACAGCTCCCGTAAGTGCTCCCATGCCCAGTCACATACATAGTGAGAATCCACAGACTCCAGCTAGGAAAAAAGTCTCCTCTTTTCTATTTAGGAAAGTCTTCAAAGTAAATAAGCAAAAATCCTGACAATGGAAATACTTGCTGAGGAGCACAAACTCTTCCCATCATTAGTGTATGGAAAAGAGATGCCCACGGGACAAACATGGGTTACCACTGATTTCTGTTTTGCCGTGCCCAAACCTCCCTGGCTCAGAGCCAAGGCTATAATCAGTATCCATGCAGGATCTTTCCCAAAAGCAAAGCTTGGCAGTAGATTTTTCTCTCCTTTAATCTCTTTTGGTACACTTCAGCTCCTGGTGGTTTTTGTTCTGAAGGAGAAATGCTTGAGAGGGTTGACTGAATGAACTCTGAAATTCACACCCTGGCAAATTGGACTGATTTCCTAAATCCATAATTACAACATTCCTCAGAGATATGCATTCTTTCAGAGCGAACAAGGGAAGATTAGTTTCCTGTTTCTTCCCATTTACATGACTTCTCTGTCAAGAGGAACTTTTTTGTTTCTAAACAATCCTCTGTTTATGTGGTTCTCTTCTTGGCAGGGAACTGGGGAACTAATCTTGCCTAAAAGTGTAATACAGCCAAACTATCAATTGCCAGCAGCCTGATTATCTGTGTGCAAGGCAGCTGATTTGTGCAGGCTTTAGAAGCCAGTATCTATCAGAGAGTGCTCAGACAGGGACCGATCGATTACAGAGGGTTTAAATAATCTGGGATGCTTATTGAATGACTGGATCGTTTTACTGCTGGCTGGGTAAGAAGGGCAGAGAGGGTCTGTCTGTGTGTGTGTAAAGGCTAAAAACTTCTGTGGCACTGGGCAAACGGAGCCCCCACACCTGCACAGCCCCAGCTCACAGCAGCTCCCGTGGGGCAAGGGCATCACGGGGCTGCAGCTAAGACCTGCTCCCACCTGCAAACAGAGGACGTGCAGAGCTCTGTCGTTTGGTTTAGTTTTTACCAGTGAATCCATCCTCTCCCTCTGTGCTACCCTGGGAAGCACCAAGCTCCTTGCCCCATCTTCCCCTCTGCCTTTCCCTGTTTGGCTGCACAGGCCAACATCAGGGCTCTTGACAGGGTTCCCTCGGTCCTGGAGCAAAAGGAACATGAGGATTTGCCTGTTTGATGTGAGCCTGTCCTCATTTTCACTCTGTGGGATATAAACAGGAGCTGGGGTTGTTCAGCTGGAGAAGAGAAGGCTCTGGGGAGACCTTGTTGTGGCCCTTTGGTACCTGAAGGGAGCTTATAGAACAGACAGAGTGACTTTATACAGAGGCAGACAGTGACAGGGTGAGGGGGAACAGTTTTAAACTGACAGAAGGGAGATTTTCATTAGATATTAGGGAGAAATTCTTCCCTGTGAGGGTGGGGAGGCCCTGGCACAGGGTGCCCAGAGAAGCTGTGGCTGCCCCTGGATCCCTGGCAGTGCCCAAGGCCAGGCTGGACGGGGCTGGGAGCAGCCTGGGACAGTGGGAGGTGTCCCTGCCCTTGGCAGGGGTGGGATGAGACGATCTTTAAAGTCTCTTCCAACTCAAACCAGTCTGGGATTCTGTGACTGTAACCCTGTAGCTGCTGCAGGTTGGAGTCAGGAACAGGTATCCTGGACACTACTCCTGGTGCTGATCTAAGGACCTGGTATGTTCCACACATTCCTATAAGGTTTTGCACGATCATCATTCCTATACAGTTCCCTACTCCTAGGATGCTTTTCCCACTCGGCAGGACTAAACCTCCCCCAGCACACCCCAGTGGAGCTGAACAGCTCACTGATGCTCTTAACTCCTTAATCTAACCCTGACCTCTCAACCCACAGCCATAAGCCAATTAGCTCTTCTTTATACCATACCAAATCTCCTCCTGATGAAGCTGTGCTGCCGAATGCATGCCTGCTAGTGACAGAAATGTAATTACAGTGCTTAGCCGCACACTGGCCCTGGCTGGTGGCAGGGGGCTAAGGTCAGAATGCACCTCTAACACACCAAAACAATTTAAAGGAGATTTTTCCCCTCAGTGTGTTCTCTCTAGTTTCCTCTCTTCACTCTCCAGTACCTAATTCGTTTGCACATTAAGGCTATTTGGCCATCAGTTTTAAGACCGAGGTCCTGAGCTTTCCAAGGATCCCTTGCCAATCCCTCCCTGAAGCAGAATCAGCTCCTGTCAATCCCCAGCTTGGCCCTGTAGATCCACACTTCAGTAAATGGGGGCTGATTTTCCAAAGTTATTGAGCAAACACATCTTACATCACTCCAGACAAATTTTTGGCTGACTTGTAAAATTATTTTGTACATTTTTGACAATTTGGTAGATTGGACAGCAAATGATGGCAGTTTGTCTTGGCTTCTTTGTACCTACTGTAATATTACACCAGAATTCAGCAGCATCTTTGTGCTTAACCACAATTTATTTATCTAGCAATGGCTGGATTTGTTATGAATAAAGCGACCACAATTACAGTAGACACACCAGCCCTCCAGGTCTTACAGAGAATTAACACAGCCTCAGCCATGCAGGAAGTAGCTGGAAGTATTTACATTTCACTGTACGTGTCATCCTTTGGTAGACTCTCCCTTAGCTGGGGAGGCATGGAGCACACTGCGTGTTCGGCTGTTCCCACGTGCTTCTCCCACAGCAGCTGAGGGTTTGTTCCATGCAAAGTTCCCCTTCCTTTTAGCCCAGCAGCGCAAACTTCATTGGTACAGGTGCGCATCTGCCTGCTCTCCATCCCCAGAGCAGAACGCAGCTGCAGAACTGAACCCCACAGTCACGGAATCAGAATATCCTGAGCTGGAAGGGAACCATGGGATCACCGAGTCCACCTCCCGGAATTATGGGATGCTGTTCCTGAGACAGGCACAGATGTGCTCTCTGTGCTCTCTGCACCAGCCCCATCAGTCATCCTTTTGCTTTCCAGTAACTTTGGTGTTATTCAGCTTCCAATCAATATATGACCCCACTGACAAACTGAACTGAAAAACGGAAGGAGATTGATACTTTGGCTCCCACTTTTCCTCCTACTACAAACTCCAGTTTGTCCATGGTTTAATATTCCCTTTAAACCACATTCTGGCTGTGTGTTCTCCCCAGACAGATCCAATAAGAAGAGTGAATCCAAAGGAAATGGCACAGGGACAAAGCAGGAGGAGTGTCAAAGCTCTGTCACCCCCACTGAGCTCCTGCCAGTCCCTGAACAGGGGACAAAGCACAGAGAGAGGAATGGAAGGAGAAATGGGAGCAACAAGTGGACACCAGGGGAAGACAGGCTGCCAGTTCTGAACCAAAACAAAGCAATTCCCCCTTCCTGACTTCCCAAGAGAGACAGCAGACCTTAAACCTGTCACTAGTCCAGGTATAAATACCAGCTGTTCTGCAAAGGGAAAAACGAAAAGAAAAATCACACCTCTTTTTTTGCAATGGCAGCTGTTAAGGAGCTGCTTAAAGCTGTGGAAAGAGAAATGTAATTCTTTTGCAGATGGTTGAACCGGCAGACTGCAGGCAAAACCAGACCAGGAGCAGCTCCTGCATATTCGCACACACTCCCATACTGGGAGCTACTGGGCTCCGGTGGCCCAGCACCTCAGCACAAGCACCATGGGCAGCAGCACTGGTGGAACCACGGACATTTATTTCAGCTGCTGATTCCTCCCTGAGACTTCTAAGGCCACGAGGAGCAAAACAATCACCCACTGGTTTAATTTCCTGCTAAAGAAGTCCGTAAGTACTAACAGGGGACTCCACACATCAGCTGGTTAAACTCGTTTGGGTTTCCACCTTCCAGGAAAAGAGCCAGTCTGGATTTGACATTTGAGTGATGAAATCCATCCCATCCCTGAACAAACACCTCACTCCAACCAGAGGGAAAGATGATTTTGTGTGTAGCCTTCTACTGAGAGACATGTCAGTTATTAATCACCCCCAGAGCACCATTCCCATCTGCACTGCACACACTGCTTCATTTCCTATGGATATTCCATTCCTTGCACTGCAGACATGTTGCTGTACTCAAAACAACTGGAAAGTTTCCCTTAACTCAGGTGTTCCAGGGAAGAACACTGGATGTGGGTATTTGCAAAGTGGTCTTTTTGAGTCCTTGTCCTTATTCAAGACTCCCCAGAGCAGCCTGGCCAGGTGTTCTGGCCACAAAAAAAAAAAAAAAAAACCTTCGAAAAAATAAATTGCATTCTGCCCTTTAAATTCCCCTTAAAAATCCCCTCCTTGAGTGTAACAGCTATTACATTTTATTCCAGAGGTAGCTGTATTTTAATTGAGGTCAAAATGGTCCTGTACAGAAAGAATCTTGGCATCAGCCACTGCCATTTAGAAATTAATTGGTCACATAAATAAGATTACATCAACTCCTTGCTGCAGTGTAAGGTAATTTACACCTCTTAAGTACCAGGAATTGTCAAAGTTTTCCCAAAGTATTGCACAGAAAGAAGGGCAGATTTCTGAATATTATCTGTAAGCAGCATAACAACCCTTGAACTGCAGCGGAACTGGAGTTCTGCACTTCCTAGGAATTACCAGCATCTGACCCCTGCTCACCCAGAGAAGGAGCTGGCACAGTGCTTGACTTTCATGGTCAGAAACTTTAAAATAATTAAGTTATCTCAGTGTCCCAGCTGGAGGAGGACAGAGATCGCTGCAGGCTCTCTCTGTGCACAGCAGGGGAAACAGCTGCCCCCAGGGCCCATCTCTGCATCCCCACGAGCCCAGAAGAGCCTGAAGAGCTGCACAACAGGGGCCTGAGGAAAATGAGGGCACTTTTCTGGGGGGTGCATCCCTGTACCCTCCTCTCAAACCACGCACCATGGTCAGACTGGAGCTGACCAGTGCAGAGTTAGAGAACTGTGGAAAGGTTGAGTGGCACTGGATGGGCTTTAAGGTCCCTCCCGACCCAAACTAGTCTGTGATTCTGTGATTCTGTGAAGCTCTGAGTGGACTTTGAGCCATTCCCTCCAGTAAAGCTCAACCTTTCAAAACCAGTGAAGTCCTGGCCAGCCTTACTTTTTGCACTGAAAACCAAAACTTGCTCCAAGATCCTTCCTTTATTCCCTCCTTCCCCTGCCAGCAGCAGCAGCCACCAGCCTGCACAGGTTGTTATTTCAGCTTCCTGCAGATGCACAGGTACAGATCCCCATCACTTTCAAGTGATGCCAGAGACAGGGATCTCTGATAGCACCGAGCCAGGCTGATAACAGGCAAGTTTCAGCACCACTCGGCTGATAATTACACAGTTGTGAAAAATACATCAGTTGGCAACGAGCAGGAAATAGAGAGCTTGGAATCCTTTGGAAAGCAAAGACAACCCTCTGCCCCAGTGCAGGATGCAGCTCCGTGCTCTCAGGGCTCACCAGGCACCACACCTGCACTTCCCAGAGATGTCCTGAGCCTGCTGCCTCCAAAGTGGGAGCCAGGGGAGGTTTACCCCACACTGCACCATCAACAGAAACCCCTTCACTGCACACACCAAAGCACATCCCGACGTGAGAATCATGGAATCATGGCATCTCCTGAGTGGCAGAGACCCACAAGGATCCTTCAGTCCAGCCCCTGGAGCTGCACAGGAGAACCCAGCAGTCCTGCTGCTTTGCTGGTGTGTCCAAACAGTGCCTGAGCCCTCAAACCCCGGAGATCAGCCGGGCCTGCTACCCCTCAGAGCCCACACTGACTCTGCAGATGGATTTTCAGAAATCCCTCAAGGCTGCAGAGTTCAGCCTGAGAAAAGTTACAGAACAGGAGCAAACACTCACCACGAGGCTGCAATTCCATAGGGAAATCACGGACACACAAATAACCACTACTGGTGTATCACCATGGCATTTCGTGCTGTTTCATTGTCACATTTGTATTTATTGTAGGATCGGGCCAAACCATGATTGCCTGAACTCTTATTTATACACCAAGAAAAACCCACCCAGCTCCCTTCTCCTTGTGCTGTTACAATGACTTGTGTCCTGCAGCACGAGACAGAGGGGTCATGACATCAAACAGTCACCTGTTGAAAATGGCCAGAGCATGCACAGGGAATCTAACATTTATCCCAGTTGCCTCACACACGTTGCTAGCTGCTGAAGAACAGCCCCTTTCCCCCCTTCCTTGTCATTAATCAACGTAAATACTTGTAGTGTTCACTTACAATAAGTGCAGGAAAGTAAAAGAATGTACTTGGTAATCTTACCTGAATCACAGAGCCATGGGATATCCTGAGCTGGAAGGGACCCACCAGGATCATTGAGCCCAACTCCTGGCCCTGCACAGACCCCCCGACAATCCCCCCCTGTGCATCCCTGAGAGTGTTGTCCAAACGTTCCAGCTTCACTCCAGCCAAAATAAAGCATTTTCAAAGACTTAAAAGGAATTATAATATAAATGTTCTCCCCTACCCTTCCCTGCATTTACAGTTTTGCTTCCAAAGTGCTGAGAAAGTGCAGAACTGTGATAGCAGGACTACAATATCCAGAGCTGGATATGCTGAACCTCTTAAAATAACCTTCAAGCAAATAACCCTGCAAAAGCAGGAGAGGGAAATCCACACTCACCTGAATGTGGTCTGCCCAATTCTCCTCAGTCATGGTTTTCTGAAAAGGCAAAATCACTCCTGAGCCATCTGAGGAAAGGGAGGATATTCCACACAGCAAACTAGAAATGAACACCCCGTGGTTCCCACTGGCATCACCCGTGCCCAAGGAATGCACCCTGAGCACAGGGGACACCCCAGCTCCTCAGTGTGTCCAGCTGGGGCATGGCAGCACAGCCCAGCTTGGAGGGGGAATTCAGGGAACTCTCATCCCACAGCACAGAAAGCACAAAAACTCATATGCAGTTTGTGCTCATCTCCCCAGGCAGCCCACGGGGAGCCATCCCAGCAAGGGAGGGGTCTCAGGGATCATCTGCGAGGCTGAGCCTGAAGAATATAAAAACACAGTTTTTCTCAACAGCCAAATTATGAAAAATCCTCTGGAATCATGAGGTCTGGGGAAGGAAATGGATCAGTTCATATTCCCATTCTAATGCAGTTCAGAGCCAAACTTGGGGAGAAGGTCGGGATGGGACCTGCTCCCCACTCTGCCAAGAACTGCACGAGACCCACCACGAGTCTCCCCCCGAGCTGGCAGAGGGAACAGGGAGTGTCAAAGCCACTTGTATGGAAAGGCACAAGAGCAAACAGGGAGTAAGAGCCTCAAAGAAAACAGCTTTGAGATACCCAAGCATGTAATTTAAATATTAGTGAGATAAAGGAGCCATTTAACCAGAGCTCAGACACAGCTGAGAACGGTAAACAGAGAGCACCAAAGAGCTCTCAGCAGAAGGGACTGTGTCCAGAAACAGCTGCCAAATGTACCTTAATGGAAGTAACTGGCCAGCTTGGATACTTTAAATCAAGCAAATTCTCCAAAACAAAGGAAGTGGAAGGCCAGAGAGAGCAGAACATCAGATCATGAATCCATTCCCCTCTGCTAAACAAATACACCTGGAGAAATGCTCTCTGCTCTCTCTGTGGATGACCAAGCTCCCCACAGTGATGTCATCCAACATTACAGCTCTGAGATACAGGAGGCTGAAGTGCTCCGTCCTCCCCAGCTCCTCTGGCAGTGGGTTTGGCAGGCAGCAGAGACAGATCAGAGCCTTCTCTGGTGGACTGGGAGGGCTTGGGAGCAGAACTAGAAAAAAAACTTGATCATAAACTGTCGATACATTTTGATTATCTCAATTAAGTTATTTGAAATGTAAATGTAACAAAAAAGCTCATTCCACGCACATGGTGCAGCACCTACCTCAACAAATCTCTTGTAAAAGAGGTAGTTCAGGGTTCTCAAGTGCCGCTGATTTACGACATTAGGGCAGAGAGCTGAAAGAAGGAAAAAGACATTTAAGTACACAGCATTTCCTGGAAGTTTCACTGTCTAGACATTACACTTTTCCTTCCCCAGTGTCAGACTGGGTTTGTGGAAGGCAGGATGCCCTCACACTTGGAACAATAAGGGACAGACTCACGCACTGTCAGCTTATCTCAACTATAAACTGTTATTTACACTTTTATCCGTGATTAGCAATGCTAATTCTCGGGTCTGATATCTCTGCCTCCACCACCCCTGAGCGATAAGATCCACTCCCTGGTTCAATATGCTCCACAGTCAATGACTTCACACCTTTAATTAGGCAGCACCTTCACATGGGCAGCACCTCAGTCTCTAGAGGCTGCATTCTTTCGGGTTTAATTGGACCCTGTGCTGTTAATTCATTGAAGCAGTTTCGAACAGCTCACTCAGGATGTAAACTTGTGGCTGAAGTTTATCCGATAAAACACAGATCCATGAAAGAGACTCCACAGCCACACAAAGAGGGTGGGGAACATTGTTTTGCTGAGCTAGCAAGCCACAGCTGTTGTTATTATTTTTATTGCTGTCATCTTCATTAGATATGGCTCATTACAACTGCAAAACCCAAGATCTTCACACAGCACCTTGTTTTGAAATCCAGTGCAAGGAGAGACAAAGGCAGAAGATAAAAGACATGAAGTGGCATTAGCATAGGTATCTGTCAGCTCCTGCTGGATGCCGGGGTGCCTGCACAGGGAAGGGCTTCACCAAAGCCTCCTTGGGGTTTCAGTGGCTAAAACCACCTCACCGGGAGCCAGAGGGAGCAGGGCCAGCAGTCAGAAACAGTCACAGAGAACAGGAACAGGAAAATTCCCTGTCCCTTGAATTAGCACCCATGGGGAGAAGCATTCCTTATCCTTCTCCATGCCCCACACAGGGCATGCCCAAGGACTAAAACCCAGGAGAATAAAGAGTGATCTCTGGATACCAGAGCCTGGGATCAGAGGGGTATGGATTCATGTCCCACTGCTTGCAGCAGCTCCTCAGAGTGCCCTGAAGCACCACCTCAAAACCTGAACGTTTCCATCTCAAACAGAAATGGTTAAAGCTGTTATTTGTAAGTTAATCTTCCACAGTGTAAGAACAGGTCCTTCCCCTCAAAGCATCTGAGGAAATTATAGCAATTATCACGTAGGATATGGCACCAGTAAATACGGTGATCTTTCCTCTGGATATTATCCCAGTGTCTGGAGAAGAAATCATCAGCTCATGGAAAGGAACACTCTCTAAAGAATGTAAGATCAATGTAAAAATTAGGAACACCACCACCTGACCTGAAATTTTCAATGCACTTCAGACAGAACCATGGCATGACCCCTCCAGGCCACCCAAAAGATCCACTGAATTTGAGCTTCTAAAGGAAATATCCAGCTGTGGCTCACCTGTGCAGATGTGGCCGAGCACAGCCAGCTGTGCCTCACCTGTGCCCATGTGGGGCCAGCTGTGGATCACCTGTGCAGATGTGGCCAAGCACAGCCAGCTGTGCCTCACCTATGCCGATGTGGGGCCAGCTGTGGCTCACTTGAGCAGATGTGGGGCCAGCTGTGGCTCACCTGTGCAGATGTGGCCAGCTGTGGCTCACCTGAGCGGACGCGGCCGAGCACGGCCAGCTGTGGCTCACCTGTGCAGATGTGGGGTCAGCTGTGGCTAACGTGAGCAGATGTGGGTCACCTGTGCAGATGTGGGGCCAGCTGCGGCTCACCTGTGCAGATGTGGGCCAGCTGTGGCTCACCTGTGCAGATGTGGGGTCAGCTGTGGCTAACGTGAGCAGATGTGGGTCACCTGTGCAGATGTGGGGCCAGCTGCGGCTCACCTGTGCAGATGTGGG
>WEIT01025857.1:84467-95168 GCA_013389985.1 Dryoscopus gambensis | reverse complement strand
GCCGCGCGGCGCTCCCGGCAGCGCGGGGCCGGGCGGGGCGGTCCCCGGACGGAAATCCCACGTTAACCCAAACGGACAGCTGGGTGCTGGAGCGAGGGGAACATCGCTCTCGGTTCATGTTAACCCGCCGGAAGCCCACGGCAAACGCTCGCTCGGACCGCTCAGAGCTGGAGGTGCTCGTGTGGCCCGGCCCCAGCACAGCCCCGCCGGTACCGGGGCTCTCAGGTGCCGCCTCCCTCCCCTCTGCCGCTCCACTCTCACCTCCCTCGCTGGCACGGAGGCACTAAACCCAACAGATGAGGCTGTTACACTTCCCAGAGCAGGATCCTTTCTAGCTCAAACTTGGAAATTGTCAATGAAAAACATCACTGAGCTCTCCGTGTCCTGGCTGTGCCAAACCACAGCAAAGAACAGACTCAACCACGTCAGCCCTGAGAAGGGGCTGTTCCCTCACCTCTGAGATCTGTTTTGACTGAAACTTGCATTTGTAAAGTCGATCTCACAGGGTCTCCAAAGATTATTAAGTAATTAGCTTGGAAAAGCTACAGGCTCGTTAACCCAGAGCACACTGACCCAGGTGTAAGGAAAGACTCTATAAACCTCAATTTCCTCAATCACACACCACTTCTGCCCAACTTCTTCCTTCCCCAATAAGGGCAATTAAATGAAATCCACACACAGTTTATTGGGACGCCTTTGGGACTTGGCAGAAAATCTCCCACTTCCATGCCCTGTTTGGTAGTTAACAGGAACGCTGGAACACAGCTCTGAAAAAGAACAGGACTAATCTAAGANCCCCCGAGGTGTAAGATCTTTTTTATACTGGGCCACCTCCTATCTGGCTCTGAAATTTAGGGCTGGCAGTTCCCAGGAGTGCTCCAGATCTCAGTTGCTGATGGACACCTCAGCCTTGCTTGGCAGTCAGTGTGATTTACTGTGAGTGGGCAAGAGTGAGCTCAGGGAGTGCGATCTCCAAGTCGATTTGGAACTGCAAGAACTGAGTCACACACCAGTTTGCCTTCTCATACCCAGAAACCCCATCCTCCTCCGGCTCTTCTCACCAAAGCCATTTCCCTCCCTGCTGCTGCTCTCAGGCTCTCACAGCAAGTGGGAGTCATGGGGAGGAGGAGACCAAAAGCAGCCGCAGCATCAGACAAGCCCAGGTGAGGTGACAAGAAGTGAGCTCTGCCTCACCACCAGCTTTTGGGGAGCTTCTCAGAACAAGATAAATGAGTGTTTCTTTTATCTGTATGTTTTGCCCAGCCTGCTGACTTTTTGTGTACTTTTTCCTCCCAGTCAGACTTGCTTCCACTAAAGAATGGAGAAAGAACACCCAGAAATCCAGCCAAAGGGAGGGGAGAGAGGGGAAGACAAAGAAAGCCACATTATTCCAGCCAATTCAGTATCAGCACAACCAGCACTAAGGCAGCAATTCCTCTGCAGGTATTCATCTCCTTCCAAAGCACTTCAAAGGGGACTGACAGCCACAGTTCAGCAACGTGTGAATTCCTGCTTGCAATTACACGTCGTATGATGTGAAAAATAAACCCCAGCTGTCCTGTATGGGGCTGTGGGAGTCACCCAGCACTGGCTTTAGCTGAAGTCCAAGCCAGCTGCCCGCATCCCCTCTCACACCAGCAGAGGTGGGCAGCCCTCCTGAGCAGGGACTTGCCCTGCACTGCAAGACACTGCGGTTTGCATGGGATGAAGGTCTGGAAGGACGTTTGTCTGGAAGGAACAGGATCTGTATTTACCTCAAGGAACCTCCTCACCAGTGAATGGCTGTGGAGGACCAGCAAGATCTGGCCATTATTACCAGCAGCTACAGCATCTGAAAGCACCACCAAATCGAAGCACGCTGCATCCCACAGAGTGCACCTGAGCCCAACACGCACTCCTCTCCCAGGGTTTTCTTTCCTTTAATTATCATTTCCCAGGATTTTGCATGTGAACAGTTCTATCATTTCACCTCTACCATTACATCATACCCTCGGTGGAGCTTTCGTAATGAAAGGGGAACAGCTCTTTTCTCTTTGCAGATCATCTAAGACAATACAGCCAACTGAATGCCCAACATTGTCAAGAAGGGAAAACTACTGAAAACTAATGAACTCCTGGGAAGCTTTTAATTTCTAAATAAACCATCCCCATATGTCTCAGCTTTCCCACCAACGTGCTGGGTTTAATTATATCCACTTCTCCTCCAATGAGAGTTTGCAGGGTTTATCTTGTTAACTTTCAAACACCAGTCTGAAGATGGGAAGATTAATATGCAACAGTGTTGCTGACAGGTGTAATAAGCCCTCAATTTGTGGTTAGAAAAATCTTTTCAGTACAAGAAAAGAGAATTGCATACCTTGGGTTGATGATGGGAACCTGTGCAGGGTAAAAGCTAATGGTGCACCTAAAGGGGTCTGGTGCAAGGCCCCAAAGAGAAGGAAAATCAACAGTCCCCGCTAAGAACCAAAGCAAAGCAGATTTTGTTAGAGAGCTGCTGGTGAAGTGATGGAAAATGTGCCACTTCTCTTGCAAAGGCTGCAAGAGCCTTAAAATTCCTCCCCACCAACCCTAGTTTATGCAAAGAATACAAAGGGCTGTGAGGCTCCTGCTTCCCAAGGGTTATGTCCTCCCAGCTGACACACCCACCGCTCAAGAAAACAGATCCCCAGTGAATAATGACTTGCCTCTTATGTGAGAGGAATGGAGTCATAACTCAGAGCTGACCATGGTGTGTTTATGCAGAGCCATGCTGAGGTCAGGATTTATTTCAGATCGTGGCAGAAGCAGTCTATTAGTCACCAGCACTTCATTCTTCGACAGCACAAAGTGATAATTCCCATAACGTACCAGCTTTGTTTTTCAATATCATTAATTAAACCCTGAAATTCCCCAAGATAAATGACAGCAGAGATTCCTTGATGAACATGGAAGAAGACAAATTGACTCTGTCTGTTCTTTATTACTGAGATAACTCCCCAGTATGTTGCAATATCCCATACCTGGGTCAAGGTTGAATCTCTCCAGGAGCCTGAAGACCAGCTTGCTGAGCACTCTGTGGTTAAATTTTTCTGGTTTGTACCTGGACAGGCCTTGATATGGTCTGTAACAACACCAGAAAGACACATCTGTGGCATCACCTAAAGGATGTTTCCCAAACAGCAGACACTTAACAGCAGAGGGATTGGGGCTTGCGGGACGTTGGTAAGGACAGGCCCCTGCCTCTCCCAAGGTACAGTGAAAAGCCAACAGCACAACCACACAAATTTCAGCCAATGACTTGAAGCGAATCCAGAGGCTCATTTTAAAGAAAGAGAAAGCGAGCAACTCCTTTTCATCTCTTTTTCAGAGCTGACAGCAACTATTGCAGCTACAGTGTGACTCTGACTGCACTGCTGGCGCTGAGTGACAGGAGTTACTCGATTGAGAGGCAACTCAGAAATGAAAATACACACCATGGGCTGATGAGCACAGGAAGGTTAACCACTTGCATCTCTTGTTCTCCTGCCACTTCACCACAGTGTTATCTTCCTGCCAAACCTGCACAAGTGATACTGAAAGTCACCCTTATCTGCAGCAAAGCACGAGAGGCCGATTGCTCCAACCTCCGTGGGAAGCTTTGATACTGCTCTGCTGCTGGGTGTCCTGCACAGGTTTCATCTGCACTCTTGGCAGGAATGGAGCATCTGTCAATAGCAGTGATTCCTCTGTCCTACAGGCTGGGGTGTTGGAGAAGGCTCAGGCACAGCCACCAGAATTTTCCCTTTTTCAGCTGAAAAGTCAATATTTTGCACTCCCTTAAGCTGGGACACGATCACAGACTGACAGCCAGGGGCCAGACCAGGACACAGCCAGGGGACAGACACACTGTGCTCTGATCCCAGCACATCCAGGGACAGACACGCCGTGCTCTGGCCCTACCTTGGCCCCAGCTGTTCAGCAAGACAAGTGTTTCTACCTTGTGATGTCTCTGATATTGAAGCTGGGGTCACACCACGTGTCCAGGGTCTGCAAGAGCTTCCTCTGGAGCTCAGGATATTCTCCCACATAATCTTCCACCAAATTAGCTTTATCCTGGAGCAGAAGTGGGGTGCACATCTAGGAGAAGAAATTACATTGAAAGCGCTCTACCCAGCCTTTGATCCCCATGGAGCTCGAGAACAAGTCCCAGCCCTGCCCGGGCCACCAGTACTGCCTACAAGAGTGCTGTGACATTTGTAACACAAATACCAGCAAAGCTTCAGCGCAGCAAGGTACTGATCTCTGCCTCAGTGATGAGCACAGCCAGGATTTATTACAGCAGTGGCTGCGGTCAGAAGAACCAGGCAGGAGGTGGAATGGGGTCTAACAAAACACACTCTGTGCCTAACCTTGATGGAAAGGCACATGAACAACACAACAGGGACTTATCAGGAATGGAGCAAAGCCTCGGGTGAAAGGCAGCAGGACTTGGAGGGCCCTGATGAACAAAAGGTGGATCTGATGACAGAGGAGCCTGCAGGGAAAATGACTCACCTTCTCCACATCTTGATCTGGCTGTAATTTCAGCTTAATACTCAGTATGGCTGCCTAGAAAACATGAAAAAAAGTTGTGTATTTAGAAGGATCCTACCGTGGATAAATGGGCATTATTCCAAAGTGAAGACACTGTTATACACATTTTTAATGTGTCATTTCTGTTACATTGTCAAGCACAAATCCTGCAAACATTTGGCCACATTCATTCCACAAATGTACAAGAACACTCCTGGCAGAGCTGCATATCCTGAGTAGCAACAGTCCCTAGAACAAAAATTAAAGATCAAGTTGTTGGGCAGAAAGGAAGTGAAGCACTTGGACAAAACCAGCTGGGATGGATATTTCCTATCAATGTCAGGGTAAAAAACACCTGACCCACCACACCTTTCCGAGCTAACTTCATCAGTCTCATGTGCCTTTGGACTCACCTCATCACCGGCAGCACGTGTTCTGCAGAGCCAGACAAGCACCACAGACACCTCAGAGCTCACCCCTGCTCACAGCAGCAGCAGTGGCTCACATTCCTTTCGGGGGAATTCAGGTCTGAATTTCACCCACTGCATCACAGCCTGAGTGCGCAAAGCAGGGAACCAACACACGCTATGAGGCTCAGCTGCTCAATCCTACTGCCCCAGTCAGCAGTGGGAAACACGAGTCTGTTCTGCTTGTTTTGGTTTGGGTTTGGTTTTGGGGAAGTTTGGGTGGTTTATGGTTTTTTTAACACTGCTTCATTGGAAGTCCAGGCTTCATCTTTGAAAGAGAAATCAAGAGCAGAAGAACTTTAAGTGACAAAAAGAGGAACCACCATTAACGCAGACTGAACAGAAAGGCACAGGAGCGTTGCTCAGCCCAGCTAAACCTCAGCCAAACCTCTCCCTTACTCCAGACTTCATAACTATTCCAAAAGTTAGAGGCAAAGAGCTGCTTCTTTCCTCTCACATTATCAGCTTAACATCACAATGTTGAAGCTGAGTGATTATTCTTAAGTTGAAGGCTGCTACTTCTGGTGTGGACTTGAAGAAGGAGTTTGGGTTCCCAAAGCTGTGGTAGCTGGTTTTGTTTTCCTCCCAGCTCCTCATTTTGCTGAATTAAAAGAAATAATTAAAAAAAATGCAACTCTCAAAGCCTTGTTTCACCATTTGATCTCATTAGTACCTCCTATTGTAGCCTTAGTTTTAACTGCAACATCCAACAGCTCCCTAATGGCTTTTTAATGCTCAAATTAACCTAATTGCAGCACTGTTATCTACATGGCAGAGGTTTATCTCCAGCTCTACTAACTGTACAGGTGACTTAATCAGATGAACATGCCTGGTGTCAGGTTGGGTTTTCCTCTTCTCCCAGTTGGATATTCCACCCTGTCCCAAAGAGTGTAGAACAACAGATGTTCCTTTGTCCAAAGTGTGGGGAGCCCTCCCTTCCCTGCCCAGGGCTGGCAGACTCAGCTCCCCCACACCAGGCCTGGAGGACAGAGGAACTCCAACCACACAGAGGTTCATGGAATCATTATGGTAGGAGAAGACCTCTGAGATCACCAAATCTAACCAGCAACCCAGCAGCACCACAGTGTTCACTGCCAAACCACGTCCCCAGGTGCCACATCCGCATGTTTCTTGAACATCTCCGGGGATGGTGGCTCCATTGCTTTGGGCAGCCTGGCCCAGTGCTTTACGTAAGCTGGTTTTTAACAGCAATTTAACAGCCTCCAGCTCAAGCAGGTAACGCAGCACCAGAGCAGTGGTGCTGCTGGCAGAGCCTCCCCGCAGCAGGGAACGCTCCTGGAGCAGGGCAGCTGCCTTGTCCATGCCTGAAGCTACACGTGGAAGGAGAAGCATGAGCTGGGCCCTAGAAACAGGCACCAGGCTGGATCAGGGTGCAGCTCCAGGGGCTGGGCTGCGCGGGGAGGCCAGCAGAGATAACATCAGCCTGTTTACAATGGGAATAGTACGAGAAGAGATATGAGTAACTGTAATAAAGATGAAAGTGCTTGGCAGCTGTGTCTGTGGTCTCAACTCCGAGCTATTTTAAGATTTTGTTATTATCGTGTTTTGAATTGTTTCACTCCACAAACAAGTTTTGTGTAAAACGACCCTATTTTTAACAGTCTGTTTACAGCCGATAAGATCTCCAGCAAAGCAACACCTCATTCGCAGGCTCATTTTGACTCAGAAAACAAACACTTTAATGAGGCCGAACGGGCTGTAACTGAATGGGTGAGAAACCCCCTCCCCACCCAGAGCCTGCACTCCCCATCTGCAGCGCTGGGCTGGAGGGCGAGCCAGGGAAGCTGGAATCTGGCAATCCCGTTCAGCCAGCTGCAGAAACTCGGGCAGGATCAGCAGGGCAGCACCAGTGCTGAACAGCAGGTACCCCCCACTGCACCAGGCGATCGGTAAGAGCCAAAACCCCAGGCAGGATGCAGGAATATGGGGAAGCTCTGGGGAATGCTGAGCTACTGACACCTTATCAGGGTCTACTCACCCCCTCCAGCTCCAAAGAGAACGTAATTGTCATGGCTGGTGGTACATGGAGCCGTTGCACAAAAATACATTTCATCCACAGAGAGTTTCTAT
This sequence comes from Dryoscopus gambensis, assembly GCA_013389985.1. Lineage (NCBI taxonomy): Eukaryota > Metazoa > Chordata > Aves > Passeriformes > Malaconotidae > Dryoscopus > Dryoscopus gambensis. The sequence continues at coordinate 88,080 of WEIT01025857.1, read as the reverse complement.
AGCACAATCTAATAACAGCAATAATTATCATTATTGCTGCACATAACAGTGTCCAACCTGTACTAAACCCCCAGGTGACAACAAACCTGGCGGAGGCTGGTCCCTCTCTTGCCCTGAACCCCCAAAGTGTACCTGGGAGAGGGATGCGATGAATGCACTGCTTAGTGCAGCAGAAAAGCTGACAGCCATTGCCTCATCCAAATCCTGTCCAAGCTCCTGAGTGTCCTCATCCTCGGGGAGCTTTGGGCCATTCTTCGACTTAATGATGGTGAATGCAAAAACCCTACCTGGACACTTTGTAATAGTTTTTTCTCCCAAGGATAAGTACCTCAAATACAGCAGAGGGCTGGTTGAGGCTGGGGCAGAATTCAAAGCTGGGCAACACTCCACTGAATTCTACCTAACCCATGTGTAGGTGCATGGACCAAAGGATGGGGGAAGTTTCCCAAACCTGACATGTTCAGGCCCAGCCACGAGCAGCAGAACACTCCTGCAGTCACGCGAACGCAAACCCACGGGCATGGGAAAGCGGGGAGTGCTCTGGAGCGAGCACAGCCCAGACACCCCGCACCAGTACCTGCTCCTCTCGGCTTGTTTTGAGCGCAGTTGGCTCTGTCTCATCGAAAAATGACTATTCTTTCCACGTACAGTACGAGGTGCAGGAAGCCACACAAGATCTTATCGGCAAGGGCATGTGCACTTGGGTGGTGTCTGCACTGACGATTTCAGCAATTTTCCCACGGTGGGGTTCGCAGCAGAGGAAAAACCTCGTGCAGGAGAACTGCTTGGAGTGCTGAGGCAGGACAGACACCAGTGGTTTCTGATGACTCCTGCACTTGGCTCTGCTGTGAGCGAGCTGGGACAGCACAGATGCAGAGTCTGTGCCTGACTTAGTGCACTATTTCTGAACACACTGTAAGGGAATTTCTGAGAACACAAAGAATAAACCAAACAGAAGGAGACTTTGCAGAGAAGGAACCAACATCCAAAATCACAGTGATCAAAGCCTGGATAATGGCAGAAATAACGGAGTAAAGGGCACACCAGGTATTAATCACTGGGCACATCTGTTTCGTGTTTTGGAATCATTTCAAACTTGTGGCTAATCAGCTTTGCTGAGCTCTCAGAGTGCATCACTGCACAGTGGATGACATCAGGTTCGGTGGTTGATTGCTTCCTGCTCAAAGGGCACTCCGTACACACAGCTGGCTGTGGGAAGGGCTGCAGGAACCAGGCAAACACGACATTCCTCAGGTCCACACTCAAGAGACCAGGAAGGAGTGAGACCATCAACATGGAGCAGTGACGGGTCATTCCCAGCTAAAGAGTTTGAGGTAGAGAAGTTCCAGTCCAGGTTGGAATATGCACAGGTGAGGGGAAGAGGGAACTGAAGCCAACGCTCTCTGATTTATCAGTGCCCCTCAGGTCACTCAGCAGTTTCTCATGGGGTTTAACTGCTTGGCTCATTCTCTGAGCACTGCCCAAGGTTTGAGGCTGCTCAGGGCACCCACCTCCACCAGACCCAGCCTCTGCACAGCTGGATCTGCTGCACATCCCCAGGGCTGTCCTGTAGCCCAGAAACGCTGGCAGGAGGAGCAGAACTCTCCCATCTCATTTATGACTCCCAGCAATGCTGAAGCTCTTTCCCCAGCATTCCCCAGGCACAGCCCAGGGCAGAGGTGGCTCTGGAGGCCGGCAAGGGCAGCAGTGGCCCATGGCCCCTGGGCTGCCTCCCTGTGCTCCAGAGGGGCATCACCTGGCAGGCAACGTGCCACTAAAGCTGTCCTTGAGCAGCAGGGTAAGTTCAGAGGAAAAAGGGGTGGATACTAAAACATCATCATCTTTACACAAGAAACAACTGCTGTAACATTTTCCTTGGGCTTCTTATCCAATATGATCCTTAATTGAAAAGAAAAAAGGAAATACAAATGCACACACTAAAATACAGGAAGAGCTGAACGAGTCTTTCTATAATTAAGGTGGTGAATGGAGATAAGAAGCAATATCAGAGACATTTTCCCTGGCCTGAGAACAGCTCAGAAAAAGCCAGAGTGAAGAAATCCAAAATCTGATTATCCATTATAGTGCTCAATCAATGCTAACACTGATCTCTACTGACAGATCTGCAAAGATACACCGTGTGCAGTGCAGCAGCACGGCTGAAGCAGGGCTGCAAACACCAACATCCCTGACTCTGTTCAGAACATCCCTGCACTGAAACTGAAGGTTTTGGTGGGGATGGAGCTGTCCATTTTTACACTTTTGAGTATTTGTGCTCCTTTAAGTTTAACTCTGGTCAACCACCCTTTCTATTATGTCTGTAGTAGTACTGCTGACAAAAACTGGCAATTCTGTGTCTACACAGCTTTTTGTCTGGGTAGTCCAACATATTTTATGTCAAATTTTAACCAAACTCTACGAGATAACCCATGTTATCTTAATTGAAAGAGCAATTAACCAAATATAACATACGAGCCTTCATTATTTTTAGAAATTGATGGATAAAACATTAGAAGAAAAAATATACTCTGCTTTTGAAAGCAGAGAAACCTGAATGGACAGCAACTGAAAATCCTGTTAAAAATAAAATACTAAAGGGTTCATCCAATATTCTCATTTAAGAACCAAAGTGATGAAGCGGAGAGAAACTCTGCAAATCACCAACACAGAGGCTGGAGTGGGAGGTCTCTCAGGCCCAAGAATATTTCTGGTTGTCAGAGGCTAAAAAGATTATTTATTGTTTCCTTCCTAAACCCAGCTCCACTGCCACCTGTTCAGAATTTACTATAAAGCTGTTAAACAAGACGAGAACTTTGATGCTAACTGTGAAAACAAGTTTCACTGTATCTGACCCGAGCAGCACTCACTGCTGATCCAGAAGCAAAGGAATTTGATTTTTTTCTTTAAGCACAGCTATCTTTTTACCTTTATAAGCTGTTTAAAAAATGTAAATAAAATAACTCAGTGGACAATAGAGGGCATTCATCCCCCAGAAAGACAGCCGCCACCCTTAGACATGAAATATCGCAGCACATTAAGTCATGAGACCCCGCTAATCAAAGCTGACAGGGCCCTGAATGTGATTTCTGCTGAGACTTAGCGATATCATGGGGCACTGAAGCATGCACAGCCTGCCAGACTGCCCCTGTTCATGTGACAATGGCTTTTATTCCCCAAAGGGGCCTGCGAGTGACAAGAGTCCCCTTTGTCTCCGGGCTCCCGCATTCGCAGTGCAAGAGAGGTTCATTCAAGCAGCCCCAGACACTCTTTGAAAGGCTGAAGTGTAACATAAGATGACCATGAAACACTAGCTTGCCTTCTGCCTACCCCTCATTCTTCTCCAGCACAGCCTGGCCTATTCAGGGCCTCTCGCAGCCCCGCTCGCGCTGCATTACCCCCGGTCTGCTGAATCCCAGCATTGTCCTGGGCACCCAGCGCCCTTCCCACACCAAAACACCCAGTGTCCTTCCCACACCAAAACACGGAGTGTCCTTCCCACACCAAAACACCCATGTCCTTCCCACACCAAAACACCCAGTGTCTTTCCCACACCAAAACACTCAGAGCCCTTCCCACACCAAAAACACCCATGTCCTTCCCACACCAAAACACT
>WEIT01025857.1:18128-84030 GCA_013389985.1 Dryoscopus gambensis | reverse complement strand
ACACCCATGTCCTTCCCACACCACGTCCATGCAGAGGCCTCCTCACACTGCATCCATCCCGGGCCCTTGCCACAGCACATCCCCCGGCTCCCAGCACCCTTCCCCACACCACCACCCCTGGCTCCCACCGCCCTTCCCACATCGCATCCGCCCGACAGCACGGCTGGGCCCCAGCACCTCTGGCACAGCCCGGGCCGAGGGCGGCACGGAGCCACGGCTGGCTGCGAAGGGGTTCTGGGAAGGGGAGAAGGCTGCTGTGCTTCCCTGGAACTCCTGAGCGGCAGTGCTGAACCCTCCCATCTCCCCATGCCAGGGGGCCATGGCAAGCAGAGCTGGGAGCCCCTCGCCCTGCTCAAAGCTCTCACGGCTCCTCCAGCAGCTGCGCGCTTCCGTCACAAAAGGAAGATAAACCGCCAGGCAGCCCAGACACCTCAAAACCCCAGTTCCACACGCCTGCCTTTCCCCGCTCCAGTGGCTGCTGTTCCCTGCATCCCGGGAGCACAGTGCCATCCGCTGGCGCCGCTCCCCTGCAGGTGCCCCCTCCGCACAGCCCGTGCTGCCGAACCAGAGCTGTCACCCCCACCTGTCCCTTCTCCCTGCCCTGTGCCAGCACTGCCCCACGCCCCGGGCTCAGCCCCCAGACCAGGTGTAAGGGAGGCCCAGAGGTGCTTCAGAAGCAAACAACTTCCACGGCCATCCCCGAGGAGCTCTGGGATCTCATTTTCCAAAGGGAACTTTCTCCAACACCTCCGTGAGGGAACAGAGCCTTAACTGTCAGGGCAGAGGGCATTCATGGTTTGCACACCACAGACAAAGGGAATAACCTGCTCTAGAATAAATCATAGGGTCTCAACTGGTTTGGGTTGGAAGGGACCTTAAAGCTCATCCAGTGCCACCCCTGCCATGGCAGGGACACCTCCCACTGTCCCAGGCTGCTCCCAGCCCCATCCAGCCTGGCCTTGGGCACTGCCAGGGATCCAGGGGCAGCCACAGCTGCTCTGGGCACCCTGTGCCAGGGCCTCCCCACCCTCCCAGGGAGGGATTTCTTCTCGATATCCCATCTAAATTTCTCATCTTTTAGCTTAAAATAGTTGCCCTGTCCTATCACTATCTGCCCATGAAAAATGTAATCTCCCTCTTCTGCAAAAGCCCTTTTAAATACTGAACTGTAAAATGCCTGGCGTATTATTATAAATACAGCAAGAAAATAAATAATGACAGCCAGGGTTTGTATGGATTTCTGTCCCTTCAGGTGAGAGACTGAAGAGCCAAAAATTCTACATATGAATCTGCTTCACTGCCCCCGCTGAGAGATGGGGAAGAGCAGGACAGACAGACACCCAGAGCCACTGCAACGCTCAGAGCCCCAGCTCCAGGTTGTTTGGGGTTAGCCTGACTTAGGTATGTTCAGTCCCCAAGGGCAGTAAAAGACTTCCTGTTATTTTTGAAGATAATTCTATTCATCTTTCTGGTAATAAAACAAAGCTAGAAGAAAGCTATGGCTGAGAGTGAGAAGCTGTTGAGGTTTCCTGTTCTTCACTCTGGGAATGAGCAGTAAATGAGATCTGCTGTGAAAGAACAAACAGAACAACAATTTCACCAAAAAAAACCTAGAGCTTTCCAAAGCTGGATCCAGAAAGAACTGTATTTCTAATGAAAACAACAAATATCTTTGGAGCCATGACCCTAAAAATCTCTCTTGAATACAGTCAAATAAGACATTTCTGTTGTAGCTGTCAAATACTCACATTCAAAAACTTTTTTGAGCACAAGAGTAAGTCTCAAGCAGCTACCTGGGAATTTCAAACCAAATACAAAATATCTTTGTTTCAGTATTGAAAGAAATCAACAAGAATGGGATTCCAGGAGGTCACGTGGGAATTCAGCTTTACTGAAGAACAGGATTTTAAGAATGCTATTTGAGTTTTTACTTTTGCTAAACAAGATCCAATTGTCATACACCATCCAAATGAACCACATTCCCGGGAGAAGAACAAGCCCTTTTGCTTTTAAAAAAGAAATGTCATAGAATGGTGGGGAGAGACCTTCAAGACCATCCAGTTCCACCCCCTGCCATGGCCAGGGACACCTCCCACTGTTCCAGCTTGCTCCAAGCCCTGTCCAACCTGGCCTGGAACAATTCCAGGGGTGGGGCAACCCTGCCAGAAATGCTGCAGCGCTGTGGAACAGGGTAGAACACACCAGGATCCTGGGTCTGGTGAACTCCTGCCTGTGTCAACCACTCAGACACAATACAGGAGGTGTGACACATTTGGAAAATGAGCCTTGGTGGTAAAGAGGCTTCAAAACTCCTCCAACTGAGACCTGAGGCTGGGGCAATCACATGGGATCAGTGAGGTTTTCCAAGCCCTCTGGCTGCAGGCAGGCTGCAGATAGCACAACAGGTCTATGACCAAGGACTAAAATCCCTTCTCTTCTTGCTAAGGACAAGGAAACAAAAAAGAACACACCCATCCCCTTAAATTCTCCAAATTAAAGCCTATTAACCTATTACTTTCAAAGGTCAGCAAAGGAGAGGAGGGAGGATTCCCTGGCATTCTGTCCTCAGCCAGCAGAAAAGCCGAGGTTGAGCCCAGCCTGCTCCTGTACATGGGAAGAGCACGTTAAGCTGCAGCATTCACAGCGTGCAGCTGCTGGGATGAAACAGAATTCACATTGAAATGCATCCAAAAAAAAAGGATGCAGACATTCACAGAGAGCTGGGAAGGTAAATTTATTTGAAAGACATGACCCACCTCTTTGTAATCGCCCTGGAGATAAAGATGACTGACATGTTCAAGCAAACAGTTCCGGTCCACTGTGTTGAGCTGGTAAATGCTAATCAGGGGGTCAAGCAGATTAGCTGGGCACTGGGACAGCATTCCGAGCACACGGGCCTGCAGCTTCTTCAGCTTGGTGCCAGACTTCAAAAAACAACCAAAAAACAGTCAAACACAGGTTTGGTAAAGATGGCTGCGGTTCAACGGCGGCTGAAAACGCAGCCTGTTTAAACAGAGTAAGCCAATTCCTCTGGAAGGGATTCTCCGATTTCCCCACGGAGTCTGCAGGCAGAAATCAGAACAATATGATACACATTTTTTTAACAGCATCCAGTCTAAGAACATGAAATGTTTGTGGGGTAATTCTGGAGAAGGGATAGGGCCTTGTGCAAAAGTAAAACCTGAATCTGGAAAAATGCCTTCTGTGCTAACAGAGCTCTTCAGAAATTCTCCCGTCTAGTTCCCAGCAGAAAATCTTTGATCCAGTGACTCCCCTCCAGGGAGATGTCACCTATCAGGCATAAGAATTCCATTTTCATTCCCAGGCTTGCTGCTGGGTGCATGAAGGGTAGGAAAAGCAAAAGCACCATCAAAAGATGCCCAGACACAGGTATTAATCCTTGTGTTCCCATGTGATCACTCACTCATGACACAGGAATTTCAGTGCCAGTAGCACCTCCCTGCACTCTGCAGATCCTGTAATGGCAGAGCTCACCATATAACCAGAGCCATTTGGAAAAATGGGAAAGGAAGTAACACAAATATAAAAGTATCCTGCAGGTCAGAGCCAAAAGCCTACAGAAAAGAGAAAATCTCAGTAGATCAGAATATCTGAAGGCAGAAGGAATGGTAAACATTAGGACATATAATCTGATGACCCAACTTTACAGAACTAATCATTCAGCTGCTGAAAAGGCAGGCTGTTCCCATTTTCTGCATTCCCACCATATGGCAGGAATTAAGCAATCCTACAGTAACTGGCTTCTATTTGCAGAGCTGGAAGAACACACAGAGCAGATTTCTGCAACTGGGTTTCTCCTGACAGCAGGGATGTGGGTTCCAGTGGGAGAGCCTCCAGCCTGGAAAGGCTGCAAGAGCAACGCTTGATCAAAGTGGTTTGATCCGGAGAGATGGAAATCCCAACTTTGGAGGGGAAACAGCTCTGGCAGCACAGCTTCCAACATGATTTCATTTTCAGGCCAGCATGCCACAGATAACAACATCTCACTGTGAGTTTCACACCTTGTCACACTCTGTATAAGGCTACAAAAAAGCTGCTGGACTTTGGAATAAAGTGTGAAACTGGAGATACTTGAGGAACATTAAAATCAATTCCTCTCTCCTCTCTCCCAGCTCTCTTGCTTTCTCTTTTTCTAACCTGTGGGACAGCAGGATGCTCTTTTATCCAAAGCTGCAGCTCCGTGGTGATGCAATACCCCAGGGAATGCCCTTTCCCCTTCCAATCACTGCTGCTCTCCAGCATGGCCAGGAGTCCTGCCAAGGGGTCCTCCAGTCTGGCAAAGCCCCGCCTGATTTCTTCCTTGAGCTGCCGAGATACAAAACCACATTGTCATGTTCAAAAAAATTAGTGAATCCTCCCTTCCCCCAGCTGAGCACAAAGCTTTATTTTTTTTAATTTAATCTATTCAGAGAGGTAACTGTTGCTATTCAGCCACCATCCGCGCCTCCAGTGACTTTTCATGTCATTACAGATTCCTTCATGGCTCACTGCATCTCAAACCCAATGGGAAAAGCAGCAATTGTCCACACTAATTATCCCATAAAGACAGAGAAGTTGTTCTGTGGGGCAGACAAAGGGGCTTGGGATTTGGGGGAGGGAGAGAAAAGAAGTGAGCTGGAGAGAGGGGTGTTACTGGGAAAATGGCAATACTGAAGGTAGAGAACTGGGCTCAAAAACCTGCTGATCTTCTAAGATACCTACAAGGAGCAGTACAAGAACCCCTCCTCATTGCTGCACCACAAACTTGCATATTTGACCTTATCCCCACTTCAGCCACACTGGTGCAACACTCCTCACCGTAACTGGAATATTTGGGAGTCTCAAAATAGTTTGGATTTTACACTCAGATCAAAGTGAATGAAATATCTGAGTTCAAATTCTGTCGGACCGCCATCCTCCAAATCTGCGCTCCTTCCCCCAAAGCTCCCTGAGCGCCTCCTGCCCCTGCGGGCACTGCTCACCTCCGTGAGCCCAAAGGCCCCACAAAGGGGCTCCGAACATGGGAAAACTCCACGCCATAAATCTTAGGAATCCCAGGGTGATGTGTTTAGAAATGTGAAGGAATTGGACCCTCACTTTGTGAATGTTAATAGGCTACTTACTCCCCATCTGGTAGAAGTGATAAATTAGCAGTACTGAGCAATATCTCTTTAATGTTTACATTAGAAGTAGTTTCCAGGGAGCTGGGAGGGTTGGCAGGGTGAGGAAGTGGCATCCTCAGTACCCACACAGGACCTCTCTGTGCATGGTACATCACCAGCGTGAGCAGGGCGAAAGCAGAGACAGAAAACAAGAAATCACTGAGAGCAGCTGCTCTCTTTCTTTCTTGGCTAAAAAGCCAAATCCAAAAGATGCTCATTCCTGCTGCAGCCAGCACTTGTAATTTACTGGATTTCATGGCCCCATTCGGAGCTTCCAGTGGAAACAATATAAAGTTTGAAGAACAACATGAAAAACAAAATAAAATCTACAGAAAATTTGCCAATGAATTTGCTCCTTTTTTATTCATCGACAATTTTTACTGGAAGACAGTCATTTTCCAGACTGTCTTTCATGTCTGGAAAACCCACAGAACCTATCGTTTATGACAGAAACTGTTTCTTTCTCACTAGGCTATCAAAGGCGGTATGAAAAAGCCGATGACTAACGGAGATGGGACTTTAGATAAGGGATTTTTCCCCATCAGTAATCTTCCCTGTGGCAAGAGTTTGCGATGTTAAACGCAGGGCTCCAACTTCACTGGGATATGCAGCAGAAGGCAAAGCCGAGCTCTGATCCAACCACAAACATCCAATACAACAGCCAAAGGAAAACAAAGCAACTCGCCAACTCCACTGCACTGTTTGGAAATGGCTTTTTTCCCCCCAAAGCCCCACTTCAGCACATTTGGAGCTTCCACCACCCCGCTCAGCTCCTCCTTGGGCTGGAATCTGAGCCTGGGCTCCGGCAGGATGGGCTCCAGCAGACACCAGGTCCTGCTGGCACAGGCAGAGCAGCTCCCAGCCCTGACAATTGCCCGCAGCACAAACTGTGCTCATCTGCAGCGAGTCTGGCCTTCGTACCAGCGATGAGCTGGGAAAAGCCTCCTCCCAAAGCTCCCAGCAGGCCTTCAGCTCCGGCATGTACTGTCTGAGGGGTAAGGCAGAGAAGAAAAAGGGCATGAGACACCTCAGTCAGAGAGGAAAGAGTGCCGTGCTGCCTGGCTCGTCCCTCTGCCAGAGAAGGATTCCTCTCAAACGTGTAATTGCCATTTCCATTTCAACTGATTCCCATGGCAGGGAATGCTCCTTGGGGGATTTCTACAGCCTGACAGATCATGGGAATAGGAAAATGTTGCTGATGCTCAAACTACACACTCCTTTACTGAGCTTGGGTCCCCTATTTCCAGTCCCACAGCTCCAGGCAGTCTGCTGATGCTTCCTGGTGATTCCCAAACTGTCATTCCTATGTAGGAAATGACCATTTCTTATACCCCAGTTCCAGAACTCCAGGGAGACCTCAGAGCCCCTTCCAGTGCCTAAAGGGGCTCCAGGAGAGCTGGAGAGGGACTTGGGGCAAGGACACAGAGGGACAGGACACAGGGAATGGCTTCCCACTGCCAGAGGCAGGGCTGGATGGGATATTGGGAAGGAATTGTTCCCTGGGAGGGTGGGCAGGCCCTGGCACAGGGTGGCCAGAGCAGCTGTGGCTGCCCCTGGATCCCTGGCAGTGCCCAAGGCCAGGCTGGACATTGGGGCTTGGAGCAGCCTGGGGCAGTGGAAGGTGTCCCTGCCATGGCAGGGGTGGCACTGGATGAGCTTTCAACTCCTTCCCAGCATAAACCAGTCTGTGATTCCATGGCTCCTGGGGATCCTCCAGCTTTTCCATGCCCAGCAGGGTCACTGCAGTGCTCTCTGCCAAAGGACACGTCCATGGGAGGCTTTGTCTTTTCCAGAGTATTTTTCTTCCCAATCCAGATACAGATCCCAGGGTGCCCAGTGCAGAGATTTTGATGATTTCTCTTTCCTGCTGTTTTGTGGGATTAACTGCCCTCCAGAACTAAAGGATAATATTTTTTTTCCCTCCAGCTCTAACAAAACTTGATGGAAAGCTCAAGGCTTCAGAGTTGCTGAGCTCAAGTCTCCAGCAGTGAGTGACCATTTGGAAAGGCACCTCTCACACCGGGTTTCCAGTTGTTTATTCCAGCTGGCAGCCACAGACCAGCAGTAATGGAAAGTCTAGGAGCAGCAGACGAGGACAGTGACTAAGCACTGCAGACACCCAGGACACAGCACATCCACCAGGCCCTCAGCCACGCTGGCCACTCCACACAGGACCTTTTCCATGTGGTTATGTGGGAGCTGCAGGCTCTGGGCCTTCTGCAGAAGGACCCACCTCATGAACCTGCCTGAACAGCACAGAGTTCAACATGGGAAACTCACCCCTCAGCCAATGCATCTACTGTTTTTGTTAGTTTTCAAGCTCTCAAATTTAGATAAAATATATTTTACTGCCTATGAGAAATCTCCATGTAGAGCCCATAGGTTGCTGTATAAAAATACAGCACTAATTTTAGACAGCAGTGTAAATTGCATTTACCACTCTAAAAGGCAAAACCAAACCAAATCAGAAAAAAAAATGAAAATCCTTCAAATATGAAAGCTCTGATATATCCACTTGGCAAAAAGCACTTCTCTACCAACTTCAACTCTAATTTTTTTCAGCTACTAGAAATCTTCTTCACCCTCCACAAAAGATCCTCCATTTAATGGACAAAAAAAAAGTGTTTAAAAAAAAACAAAAGCAACTTTGATTTTCTTTCTGTCTGTAACTCAGCCCTGGAAACTCCAGCTCTTTTCTAGGAGCCCCTGAGCTGCTCCCCATCACACAAAGCTACCTTTTCTTTTCACTTGTAGCTGCAAATGCAGAGGCTCTTCCCCTGAGTGCTGGAATGAAAGCAGCCGTGAAGGATTGCGGGTCTGACCCGAGTGTCCTGTGCCTGGACATGCTCTGCATCCAGAGGAACTGCTGCATGCAGGGCTCAGCCATACCTTCCCCGGCTCATGCTTTGTCCAGAGAAGCTCAAGGGTTTTCAGCAGTAGGAGTGGGTCCTGGCCTGGAGGAGGGGGAAGAGAGAGAGAGAAAAGGAGGGAGAAAAACAAAACGAAACAGATTTATTGGCTCTGTAGAGGCAGCCCAGACACACTGGGGCATTGTTTCACCCCAGAGAAATCAGCTACTCCGTGTTGGAAACCACCAAGCTGCAACTGCCAGTCAGGATTAGTGTGTAAAACCCTGCACTCTGAAATCCCAACACAATCCCAGCCAGCAGCCAGGCAGGGCTTTACCGCAGCACCCCGTGGGCTGCTGCACCCCAGCGCTGTGCTGCTGCAGCTCCAGCCCAGTGCTGCTCTGCCCCACGCCCTGCACAGCCCCGCTGCAGGGCCAGCACCTGGCACAGCCGGGAGGGAAGAGCAGCACAGGAGCTTTTAATGCACAGCTCTGCAGCGGAACCTCTTGGCAGCCTGGGGATGGAGGAGGGAGTGGGTGAGGTGACTTTGGGGTGGCTCAGCCCCAGCTGGGCCAGCTCGGGGACCTGGGTGGGCCCGGGGGGGGCTGCCCTGCCAGGCTGGACAACAATGGGGCTCCAGTGGGATTCAGGCAAGAGGGTGTCTGAGGAAGAGGGAAGATGAAAGGCTGCTGTGATGAGTGGCAAGGCTTAACAAAGAAGGATCAAATATTTCAAAAGAAGGTTATTTGGAATTTTCCTCTTACTTTTCGCCTAGTTATTGCAGAACTTGCATTCAGCTGTTCTTTTGTTATCATTCCTCATACAGTCATTCATCATACCAATATTTATCATACCAATAGTCATCACACCAATATTCATCACACCGGTACTTCTAAAGCAATTGTTTAGGAATACTTCCTTTTAAAAGCAGTAACATGTTTGATATCTCATTCTGCTTAATTCACAATCATTTACTTACGAAACCACGATACAAAATATTCTGAATGAAAATCGTCTGCAGCATCAAGAGTTTAACTGTGAAGAATGAATTTAAAAATCTGAATGAACTCTCCAAAACCACTCCTCCTAATGTACCTCCTCTTATGTTTTCATACAGCCAAAAGAAAATTGTTAAACTGAAAAGGAAACTTCCTTTCAATCACCTTCTGTGTTTTACAATTCCTAAAGAGCTCATTTCCAAATGCTAGATTTCATGCTCAGTATCTCATCGCACTTCATATTTCAGGTCACAAAAAATTCCTTCAGTTGTGAAAGGCTCTACCTCATCCAGCTGAACTCTTGAGGCACTGCATTTATAAAATATTTGAAGTAGCAAGCTGATTACTGGTCGAGCCAAGAGCATGATAGTATTCCCATTATCCACTAACCTCTGGGAAACACCAGCCAAATTAAAAATGCCACATTTACAATTCACAAGATAATATTTTCTCTCATCTCTGGTTGTTCTGAAATATTGAACTCTCCAAACACTGGCTGTTCTCAGCTACTGCTCCTACTTTGGAAAAAGAAAAGGCTCTTTTTACACCAAAACAGAAGAAAAGCCAGATCCCTTCTCCCCAGTAAATTAGCAAATTACAGTCAAATTCGGTCCATGTGTGTGTGCATATCTGCACACTCTCCTCTTGGCCTGACTCCCAAAGAAATTTATACACACAGAGGAAAAAAAATTAGAATGCAACGCAGTGTGTAACCAAATACACTGTAAATCTGAGCTGTAATTAATGCAGGGAACAGGCTGGAATGATACAGGAAATGAGAGCAGTTAGGAGAGCAGTGTTTCACTTCAGATACAACCAATAATTCAACTTGTTAAGAGCTTTCTAAACCTCAATCAACAAACCCAGCCCTTCTCTTACTGACTGCTCCCTACCTTACCTCCCTGCTGCTGAAACCCGAGCTGACACAGCCGGGGGAAAACATCTCTGCAGCCAGTTTTAACCAGGCCAGCGGTGCCAGCATGGCACTGAGCAGCCACAGGCACCCAGGGAGCACCTTCCCTGCCGCGGGGCTGGGCTCTGAGCACACCCAGAGCCGGGTTATTTCCACAGAGCACGCCTGGAGCACGGCATCCACTCTGGGCTCCTCAGCACAGGAGGGACATGGACCTGGTGGAGAGAGTCCAGAGGCTCTGGGGAGACCTCAGAGCCCCTTCCAGGGCCTAGAGGGGCTCCAAGAAAGCAGGAGAGGGACTTTGGACGAGGGCCTGGAGGGACAGGACACAGGGAATGGCTTCCCACTGCCAGAGGGCAGGGATTGAACATGGAGAGAAACTGAGAAATTTTCCAGACATAAACAGGGAGCAAAGCCACCCCACGCCCTTGTCTCATCCCACCAGAGGGAGGACACTGCAGTCCATGCTGGACCGTGAGCTACTGCAGCCAGTTACTCTCCAGCTGAGACAGAGGATGGAAATGGGAAGTCCTACATCCTGAAGAGATATCCAGCTATTAGCAAGAGGCATTCAGTGAGCACAATAAAAACAAAGGTGTGAAACAGCAAAAAAACCTCAGTGTGGAAAGTCAGAGAACACCAGCTCTCCCTGCTGCAGCTGTGACGGCTGAGGAGGCCCAGGAGACATGTCCCAGGCAGCTGAGCCCATCCATTCCTAGATAGAGCTCAAGAGAAAGTGCTCAGTCTGACACTGACCCTTCATGGCTCCAAAATGGGGGTTGCAGACCTTAGAACAGCTGGAAAAGTCCCACCAAGTCAAGGTTAGAGCACGTTGGTGAAGACTTCAAAAAGACACCTCTGCACCCACTCCAACAAGACACAAAAGACCTCAAGTTCTTGCACTGACAGTTTCTCCCAATAGCATGTTCCTGTTTTAATCACTTTACATTAATATATTTCCTTTGAACGTTTTTCATTCTGGAAATGAATGAGCTCTGCCCTGAACCTGGTACCAAAACTGCAGGAGATGGTAAATCAAATGTCTTCCAGTTCTCAAGATCTGTGGTTACATTTCAAAACCATATAAACCACAAGGCTTATATTTTTGAGTTAGAAAAGTGCCTTTGAGGAAAGCCATAAACTACTTTCTGTTCATTCTCTCCATTTCCTTTGTGCATCCATCACTCAAAGCCCGCTGTGATCACAACAAAAGAGGTGCCTGGGGGCTGGTGAGGTAAGCACTGGGTTTTCTGGTGAGGTTTGCAGTGTTGTCCTTGCAAAATTCTGCTGCATTATTCACCAGTGCAGCTGAAATGCGCTGGCAAGAGAACCCCACGTCCTGACTGAGCCTCCTTGTGTCTCTCGCCTGAGGAAAGGGAGACATCCAACCCCCGAGGAGGAATTTCCCAAGGAAAAAACCTCCTGACACTTTCTCTTTGTGCCCAAAGCCATTAAATGCCCTGTGGCCCAAAACCTGGAAGAATTACAGTCAGCAAAAGAAAAGATTCTGAAAGAAGGAAAAAAAGCAACCCCAAAGAAGGCAACAAAAGTGAGTGAAATGCAGGCCCACAGCCCCCAAACTGTCACAGCAGAAAGTCACGGACAGGAAAGGTCAAGAACAAAATGTTAATTATAAAATCACAAATTCATGGAACCACAGAATATCCCGAGCTAGAAGGGACCCACAGAGATCTCAGATACCTCTGGGAACTGCAGAACCAGTTTATGTTTTGTTCACAGGCCAGATGGAAAAGTCAGCCCGGAGTGATTCCCCCCAGCCCAGTTCTCTGCCTGCATCAACAGGGGTAAAGCTTTTTTCCAACCCAACCGAGACGGTTCTTTCACTCAGGGGGAGATATTTTGCTTCACTTTAGGGAGGAGGTCAGTATCTTGAGGCTTATCTTTGTGTGGTTCTTCACCATCTTCCAGACAGGCCTGGTTTAACAGAAGCTTCTAATTCAGTGATGCACCTTGCAAGGTACAGGCCAGCCATCCTCCATGAGTCTCTGCTTTGGATCTGCTCTGTCAATGTGACAAGATGCAATTCTGTATCACAGCACTGGTCCTGCTGAACACAGACCTATGTTCTCTAACATCCCTGCACAAGCTTATCACCAAGCTTATCACCTAACCACCACACAATGGCTGCGGCTGCATCTGGCTCTGCAGGCAATACTCATTTCATGTTTCTCATTTGGTTCTTCTAGACAAAAGCCAGGATTCCTCAGGTGCCATGAGCTGAGCCCACACTTTCCTGGGATCAATCTGGGAAGCCATACCTTGGTCTGTGTTGCTGACTACATCGTTACTGAAAAGCAGAATTCAGAGCTCAAACAGAAAAACAGTAGAGAATGAGGTGCACAGGCAGAACACGGAGAAGCTGCTGTGCTGGGGAGGGAAAAGGGAAATGAAGGGAAATGAAGTGTATTGAAAGCAAGACAAGTTTTTCTAGAAAAGAAGCCAGCCTTTCTCAATGGCAACAAAAGTCATTCTCTAACCAAGGGCAAGTGAGATCCTTTCCATTCTGAGAAGTTTGAGTTATGAAAACATAATGGGAACCCTCAGCATTTGGCTGATATGTGCTCGATTTCTAAGTGAGTCAGAAGTTCACATTCTTCTACTGCAACCTCCCAACTGAAAACAATCCCCACACTTCAAGCACAAGAATAATAAAGCACACATATGCTTCTTATAAAACAATCCTTGCAAATAACCATGCCTTTTGTTTTCATAATGGCTAAAATTCATCATTTCCCCCCAAAAAGCACAGATCAAACAAAATGCACTCTCATTAAAAGAGAAGGCTTGCTTGGCTGAGCACAACAGGCAGGGACATTGCCCTCTTGTTTTCTTAGTGCTTTTTGTCAATGGAGACACAGGAGAGCTGCTCCCCAGGCTCTGTGGGGCAGGGCAGGCTCAGCACAGCCCCACCCCAGTGCTGCACACAGGGGCTTTCCTCCCGCTCTCCCCATATCAGCCCTGAGAACATCCACATTCCTCTCCCAGCCAGAGTGTACAGACACCTGAGCAACAACAACAGCACGGAGTCCCAGACTGCTTTGGGTTGGAAGGGACCTGAAAGCCCATCCAGTCCCACCTCTGCCACGGGCAGGGACACCTTCAAAAATTCACCTAGGCTATCTTACTTCCTTTAGCCACCAGCTCCATGCACTTTTTCAGTGATGAAGGGCATTAGGTTTTGTTCCCATGAACCATCTCGGTGTTGAGGGAAGGGAGAGGAGCGAGTCACCACGTTCCCAGAAGGAGGACAACTATCAGTGCCATGGAATGAGCCATTCCTCACATCCCACTGTCTTGCCAATCTCCTCCAGGAACAGGAGGATCTGTCACAGCCAGGGTACAAGTTAATGTCCTAACACTGAGTTAATGGCACTTTCATGGAAATGAGAATTCAGTTTAAAAACATCTAAAACAGCAATCCAGAAAATGAACCATTTCTTCTTTCAAACTTATCAGTCCTGCAAAGGAAAAGAAAACTGATATTGTCCAGGATAAAAAGGGAAACTTCTTAATTATGTAAGAGACCAAGACTGCCAGGAACAGCAGCAGCCCCAGAGGACTCAAGTGCAGGATGGGAAAGAAGCATCAGATCCAGAGTACAATCATAGAGCTAAAATGGGATCTATTTTTTTGCCTCCAGACATCTCTGGAAATCCCCAAGTTCTAAACCTAACAAGCTTTATCTGTGTGTCCCAAGTAGTTTTATATGAAAAAGCCCACCTGCCAATTCTAAAAGCTGTAGTAGGTACTTTCAAGCCATCCAACTCTCTTTTGAGAACAGTAACAATAATTTGATTCTCGTATAAAAGACATTCCCACCTTTTCTTCTGCCAGCTCCTCAGCTGAGCACACTTCAGCAGCGTCACAGATGCTGAATGGGGCAGGGCCTCTCCCTTTCCAAGGTCAGTGTGTAGGGTGGCCATGGGGCTGATCTCCACGAGGGTAGGCCAGCCAGCCAGCCCCTGGACAGAGCCCAAAGTGCTGGGCAGTGGAGGAGCCACCAGCCTTGCAAGTGTTCAAAAAAGGTGCAGATGTGGCACTTGGGGACAGGGTGACAAGTTTACTCAGGTAAACAAAGTGGAGGAGACCCATCTGTCTGGGCTGAATCTAGCTCTCCAGAGGCAAATCGCTGCTTTGCTTATGTTGAATAAAACAGTGGTTAAACCCCTAAGTTAAAAGAATTTCTCCTTCTTCCTTTGGCTAACTACATCTCAGAGTGGTAGATTAAAACTCCATCTCTGGTAGAATCCCAGACCGCTTTGTTGGAAGGGCCCTTGAAAATCATCTCATTCCAGCTGCCCTGCCTGGGCAGGGACACCTTCCCCTAGAGCAGCACTGACACTCAGCATTACCAGAACCTTCAAACAATCTGTTCTTCACCCATATTTCTGCTGCTGCTTTTGAAAATCCCACCCTCAGGTGCCAGGAACAGTTCTAATCACTAACAAATCCTGAATCTGCTCCCTCCACACACGGAGCTCTCCAGGTCACCCTTAAGTGACTGCAGAAGAGCCACATGCTTTTCCCAAAGCCGGCTGGCTCAAGCCACTCATCTGCAGGCCACGCTGCAGACATCACACACAGGCTCAAGCAAACCCTCGCCCAGTCCCTCACACCACGCTCCCACTGACTACAGAGCTGCCTCGGAGCCTTTCCAGTGCTCCCAGCACGAAATCCATGGCCAAATAAAAGATCTCATTGCTGCTTAAGACAAAAGCAGCAATGGCTGTTCGCTTGCAAAGTGTATAGCTGCACCTTCTAGATAAAATAAAAAACCCTATTTTTGAGAGGTCCTGCACATTGAAGTCATAGCTCTGGGGAGGTTAAGTGGAAAAGCCAGGATACCTGTCAGCTCAGCACCAGTGTGTTTGAAGGGATTTGGTGGTTTCCATGGCAATGGGGAGGGTAAGGGGCTGCCTGGTTCCAGCTCTGACTGACGCACATCTCAAACAATCGCTCTCTTCCTGTTCGTATGGCACAAGAAAAACAGGATGCTGAGAGGTGTTTATCTGAGAGAACGAGATAAGCAAGCGCACTGTGAGTTCTCAAAGTATAGGAGTTCACCAACAAGATGTTATAGATTTTTCTGTGGAAAAAAAAATCCCAGTGCTGCCGTGCTGAACGTGATTAAATTATGCATGGAAAGGTCCTTTCCCTTGGAGCCCGCAGGAAACCGTGCGGAGCTGGGATATGAGCCCTGAATACCAATGGAAAGTCTCTTTAGAGCGTGATACCGAGTTACAGCGCTGAGTGAAAGCACAGAACCAGCTCAGTGTGTGATATCTGCCACCCCAAGCCCTGCCCGGGGCCCACGGGGGGGGTGGGCTGCCGAGGGCGGGGGGCTGCCCCAGCCTGGGGCTGCACAGGGGGCTCAGGCTGCCCTAAAGGGCTCTGTGCCCGTGAGCACCAGGTCACAGGCACTTCCCAGGCCTCCCACCCAGCCTGAGGCACTGTGCAGCATTTTAAACGTCCCTCAGTGCCTGAGGGGGAATCTGCCCACTCCTTATCCCAACTTCATCAGCGACAGAACCTGCAAACCACATAGTGAGTAATTACCTGTTCTCTAATCACTGTGAGCTGGTACAGCCCAGCAGCACTCCGGAGTTTAGAGCTGAAAATCTCATGTCCAAAAAGCCCAGCAGCATTGTCCAGGGGTGGTTCTGGAGCAGGGGACGGCACCTTCGCACCCCTGTCACCCGTGAGCACAGGCAATACCCCTGTCCAGGTGCTGGGCAAAGCCATGGCACGAAACCAGGGCCTGGCTGGACACACTGGAGCTGACCTGGGGTCACAGTGGCTTTAATGCATCTCTCCTGTTCACTTACGGAATCACAGACTCTCCTGAGCTGGAAGTGACTCACAAGGACCATGCAGTCCAACTCCGGAATTCCAGCTGCACCAGTCCCATCTTCTTGTGGCTACCAAAACTATCTCATCACAGCCAGGAACTGTTCTCAGTTCTCTCAGAACAGGCCTGGTTCCCAAAGCCCTGTAAGAAACAACAGATGAGCTTTGCCACCTGTGTCACCCGCACTGGGGGAACCAGGGCAGGACAGATCTGTATGAGAAAGTGGATTTCTACTTTATGTAAATTTTGTTTTCCCACTCATTGCACATATTTAAGACAGTATCAAAGGAACAAAATGGGAACCCAGTCATTGTCTCTGGCTTGGCTGGCTTACAGATCAACTCCCAGCCTTTAATTCTAGGAAGTGAGCGACCGCAGAGCCTCCTGACAGCCAAGGGCCCCCCTTTTCCATCGGACTCGCTGTTTGTCTTGGAAGTAGCCAGGTTAAGGCTGTCCCATTCAGCCTGCGGCGGAATGTGGGGCAGATGGAGAGAGGGAAAGACAGACAGAGAGACACTGCAAAGACTGAGACAAAGCCCGGTGGCGGGATGAAAGAGCACGGAACGGAGGCAGGGCCCAGCCAAGCCAAACAAAGTTTTCCTTGAGTGATTACATCTGCCGGAGAGTCCCCAGCTTGCACCCTCCTTGCTGAGAAATTCTTTTAATTGTGTCTAGGACATTTTAAAAATCCCAAGAAAAGCTCCTCTGTAATCATGAGAGCTCTGAACTGTGTGAACTTTTGTCGTGCTGAATTGCCGACAGCTCACTGCAAACTTCTGCCACCAAAGCAGGGCTTTGCTGAGGGAGAGCCCTGGGGAGGGAAAACTGGTAATAAATCTCCATTTCTTTTTTCCCAAGGAAAAACAAACAATTCAGACAAGTTCTTCTCCCTCCCAATGTCTGTATAGCTCAGTGCAAAGTGCATCCAGCAGAAAATGAAACGAGATCCATTCTCAGATTAGCCAAAATTGAGTAAGGTTAAATGAACGATGTGTAGAGCCAAAGCCTCCAGCTCTGTGAAACGGGCACCTCCCGGAGCCCCTGGAGCAGAGCCACCAGCACGGCCAAGGACGCCAATGCACAGGTGGATGGCAGCATCATCCAGATTTGTTTTTTAAGCAGTATGACTTACAGCAACTTTTAAGCAGTATCTGTAATTTTAGAACAGAATTTATCCTGATGGAAGGCAGCCTTTCCAGGCAGGAGCACCTCCTCAGCTCCCAGCCTCTACGTTTCAGAAAGCACGGCACAGCCAGGATCACGCCATGTGGAAACACAGCCCAATGTCTGCTGGACAACACCTCAGCAAGGCTGAAGGAAACCTCAGCGGAGAGAAACACCAGATGTTGCTGAGGGAAGGGGGGCAGTCAGAGCAGGTGGCAGCTCAGAGACACAGAGTCTGATCAGGACCCGTGAGTAAAGGGACCGGTGTCTCTCTAGGCCCCAGGTACAGGCAATGAACAGTCTGAGGGCCAAGGAGCACCATTTGAGAACATCCATGCAATAATCCAAGTCCTCAAAACTATGCAGGGTTCCCTGAAAACCTCTGGTTTGCTGGGGAGGAGGCTGGGATTTTGTTTTATGCTTATTTGCCTCTTGTTTTTGTCCTGGTAGATAACGTTCATTTCCAGTAACTGTTGACCAACGTGGAAAAGGAGGATTTAACAGTGAAGTGCCAGAGTCCACCACAAGTAATGGCAACCCACGTGCTCTTATGAAACAGTAACACACCAACATAAAATAAATCAGTGCCTTTTAATTTAACAATGTAAATTACCTCCCACCTGCTGTGACTCTCCATAAGGAGAAAAAGCTGGCAGCGTGTTTACCAAGCTGTCTATCCCAGTCCCATTCTGCACTGGCCTCCTGCCCTGGGGTTAGACTGTAGGACTCTGTCATCTCTTGCACTCGTATGACCTAAGAAAGGGAATGTGGCCTTTTTCCCACAAGCCCAGAGTGAGAACATCATAAAAGCTGAACTTTAGCCCCCTTTTTGGGCAGGCAGCACAATAGCAAGGAGGATGCTGTTACTCCCCAGAGGCTCTGCTGCTGAAAAACATCACCAAGCTCAAGTAAAAGGTCAGTAGTTAGGATTGCATCTCTTGTTTTCTTCAGTTTTCCTCCTCCGTCAAAGGCAGTTCAACATTCTTTGCACACCCCCCTCCCTCCTTCTGAGAAATGCAGGAAGGAAGTGCTTGCAAAATAGTTTAATTTAAAAGAAGGCACAATCACACACAGCAAACCCTGCTGCAGCCTCCAAGCAGGACGTTTCCACTGCTCCCAGTTCCCACTGCCACACAAACCAGCCCCTGCCGCGGCAGAGCCGTCCCTCCCTCCTGGAGACACGCGGGGAGGGTTGTGCTCCCAAACACCTGGGCTGGAGAGCTGTGGCTACATGCTGCAGGCAGCCCTGCTTCCCCGGAGCACAGCCCACACCTGCCCGGTGTGGCACCAGGGCGGTGCAGAGGACAGGAAGGATGCAGGGACCCCGCAGCCCCCAGGGCACTGCATGGTACGAGGCACCAAGTGCAGGGCACTCTCACCTCCTGTCTCTCTCAGAACCAGGGCTTGTTTGATTTCACAGGGTGTTCTCCCACCAAGGCTTGTTACCTGAACCTTGCTAGGGCCTGGGAAGGTGTTTGGGACAGTTGGATTTAACTCGACCCTTTTTTTCCACTAGATTTATGTGAAAGAACCAGAGTGGGTGGAAGCAGCTGTTATACTCCATGCCTTTTTGCAAAGAGGAATGTAGAGGCCAGCAGGCAATTCCTGGAAAACTCCTTCATCATCCCTCAGTTTCTGCTGTATGACCACATCTCCAATCTAAACATCATTCTTCCCAGGCACACGGTGTTTCTGTATCCCTGGGCAAACAGCACTGACTATCACAACCCAATTTCTTTGTCTTTTCCAAGACTGTGGCAGTCCCAAGGACTTCCCTTGAGCCATGAACCACGACAGCCACGTGGCAGGACAGGCTGGCAGTCCCTGCCTGCTCTCCCTTCCTTGGGAATTCCCAGTCCTCCCAGCCCAGTGTCCTGACACAAACACCTCGGTGCCCGCAGCCTCTCCCAGCACCTCCAGCAGATCTGGTCCTGTTCCAGTGTCCCACGTTCCCCTCACTGCTCGTGGGTTCACCTCCAGCTGCCATTCTCAGACTTAATGGGACACTGCCAACAAATCACCTGTCTCTTCTTTAACCCATTGCTGTCACAGGGCATAATTAGATTAATGAAATAACGACGAGATCAGCGCAGGGAGGACCTGAGCAGAATCACACCTGTGACCACTCCAGTGGTGCGTCCTTCCAAACAGGGTGCCCAGGACAAGCAAACACACAACCAATTATTTTCTAAAAGGAAATTTTAAAATGTTGCATGCTGCTAATGTGAGCACTGTCCCGTGTACAGTCTCGCAGCTTCACAAAGGGGAAGAGTAACACTCTCCCAGACAGGGAAATGAGAGTGCCAGACGCCACCAGCAGCCTGGGGACTGGGGGGCTGCAGCAGGACCTGAAACCAGGTTGCAGAGTTTTGCTTTTTTCTTTTAAAGTTGACAGCTTCAAGTGCCAGTATCTACACACAGTGCTCAGCGTGGGGAAACCTGCTGTTGTCTAGCTCTAGGCCAGATGGGTAAATTTTTGGGTTAATGTCTTCATAACCATGCAGCCAGGACTGCTGTTTATTATCCATCCCATTCCCACTAACTGCTTACCTTTTCTTTTTCAGTTGCTGCTGCTTATGTTCATTTCTGATTGATTTAAAAATAATTGTTAGCACTGCAGAAATGCATTCAGCTTTTAAATGAGGGTTCCATAATCCTGTTTCTGTAAAGACCTTAAATAAAAATTTAGTTCTGTCCTGCAGAGTGTTGTAAAGGCATTTAAGGAGCTTACTGCCCACCCCATGCCTGCTGCAAGCCCAGACAAAGGACAATAAAAATGTGAAACAGAGGAGAAGGCGTGAAAGAACCCCAGAAAGGCACATCTGGCTGGGAAGAGGAGGTGGCTCCTGCAGGTAGTCAGCACAGAGCCTGACCACTCTTTCAGTGAAAAAAAAATTTCCTAGTATCTAATCTGAACCTCGTGTGTTTCAACTAAGGCCGTTTCCTTTTGTCCTGTCCCCTGGGACATGGCAAAAGAGACCAAACCACCACCTCACTACAACCTCCCTCCAGGCAGCTGTAGGGAGAAATTCCCAGCTCAAGGTTTGTGAGGATACTAAAACCATACTGAAAATTATAAACCCAAATTGTTGATTTAAGGAATGGTTAAAAACAGGGCAGATAGATCTGAAAATATGACCTAAATATTGTAATGCAGCATTTAAACAAAAGCAGTGATAGAGGGAAGAAGATCCCAGTTCAGTTCTGAGCCTCTTCTTGGAGAGAATCTTCTTCAGCAAAGGTGATCCAGTCAAAGGTGAGGCCTCCACCCTACTTGGTTCCTCCTTCTCTAAGGCCTCACAGATGGCTTTGCCTCAGCACTGCCCTGAAGAGCTGGCAGAAAGCTCTGCCTCCATCCAGCACCCACAGGGACCCACACAGCCGCCCAGAGCATCCCCAGCACCACCTCGGCCCCGGGCACCGCCACCTGCCAGCACAGCAGCTCCTCAGCAAACACCAGCCCTTTCCCTGCTTTCCTCCCTTTCTCAGTTGTTAAGATGCTTCTTCGAAAGGGGAGCTTTGATTACCAACCTACTTCATGGTACAGAGAAGGGCAGCAAACGTGCAGTGCCTGCTGCCAGTCCCAGCCCCGGCGCGGCTGGCTCGGGCTGGGCTCCTGGCTCTGCTCCCAGCTCTGCTCCCAGCTCTGCTCCCAGGCTGGGCTCCCAGGCTGGGCTCCCGGCTCTGCTCCCAGCTCTGCTCCCAGGCTGGGCTCCCAGCTCTGCTCCCAGGCTGGGCTCCCAGGCTGGGCTCCCGGCTCTGCTCCCAGCTCTGCTCCCAGGCTGGGCTCCCAGCTCTGCTCCCAGGCTGGGCTCCCGGCTCTGCTCCCAGGCTGGGCTCCCAGCTCTGCTCCCAGCTCTGCTCCCAGGCTGGGCTCCCGGCTCTGCTCCCAGGCTGGGCTCCCGGCTCTGCTCCCAGGCTGGGCTCCCAGCTCTGCTCCCAGCTCTGCTCCCAGGCTGGGCTCCCGGCTCTGCTCCCGGCTCTGCTCCCAGGCTGGGCTCCCAGCTCTGCTCCCAGCTCTGCTCCCAGGCTCTGCTCCCAGCTCTGCTCCCAGGCTGGGCTCCCAGGCTGGGCTCCCGGCTCTCCTCCCAGCTCTGCTCCCAGGCTGGGCTCCCAGGCTGGGCTCCCAGGCTGGGCTCCCAGGCTGGGCTCCCAGCTCTGCTCCCAGGCTGGGCTCCCAGCTCGGCTCCCAGCTCTGCTCCCAGGCTGGGCTCCCAGGCTGGGCTCCCAGGCTGGGCTCCCAGGCTGGGCTCCCAGGCTGGGCTCCCAGGCCCTGCTCCTGCTGCTCATCCCAGCCGGGTGTTTTTCCCTCGAGCTCCGCGATTGTTTGGCTGGGCTGGGTGATGGATGGTGCAGAGGGCCGTGTCTGGAAATGCGCTCCCGAGCCGACAGGAAGCTGAGGGGGCCTTTGCCAGCCCTTCCTTCCTGCGTACAAGGGGAGGACAGAATGGGAAAAACCTTGGCTGTCTCTTACCCTGAGAAAAGTGCTCCCCTTCCAGCTGGATTACAGTAACAATATTTTAATCTTTCACAAGATTATAATATCCTTCCTCTCTAAGTATAGCTCCAGTGGCAGCTCAGAGAATGAAATGAACCAACAATGTAAAACTCAATACCACTCAATACCAGGTGGTGCTGGAAGCTGAACAAATGGAGGTCCAGATTGGAAGATCCCTATTTTCAGCCAGGATATAAATCACCAGGGATCACATCTGTCTAACCAAGGACTTGACTCCAAGAGCAACCAGCACTAAGCACTTCAGCAGGAGGTGTAAAATGTACAGAAGTGGCACACTGAAAATGTGTCCCTCTGGACAGCTTCATTCCTGTGCCTGTTTGAGAGAGTGGATTTAAACTCAAACCACATTTATTACACCTGCAAAAAAAAAGGTTGCAATGAGCAATCTATGAATATTCTGACCACACATTTCTCATGAGCACCCAGGATGTGTTACAGAGACTTGAATGTCTTTTTCCCAAAACCCAGCCTCTAGGTCCTTCTGTGGATGATTCGTGAATCTCCATGACATCCTGACGTGTCATCATCACCTGTTCACAGTAATAAAAGCACGTGCTGAGTGTTAGAGAATAGATATTTCATGCTACCAAAGGAATTTTTCCAAAATTTCCCATTTTTGAGCTCTAGATTCAAACCCATGGACAATGGCAAGGGCTTTAGTGTAGGCAGGTGCTCAGGACCCCAAATTGTCCCATCCCCTGTGGCCTGGGGCAGCCAGAGCAGGGCACACAGGTGGTGGCTCTGAGGACCCCTCTCCCTGCTGCCCCAGAGAGGGGAGATCCCAGCAATCCCCTCATTTGTCTGTGCAAGTTTGCCCAAGCGAGTCTGAAAAAGAGAGGAAGAAATTCTCAGGACACTTGACAACAAAAGAAAACTCCCCAAACCTGTGAGCAGACAGCTCTTCTAACAGCCTCTATTTCTGACAAAGGCCCCAGACAAAAAGACCTCACCCATGAACAAAGAGTGGGGAACAATGGGAACTGTCAAAAAATAGCCCTCACGTCAGAGCTAAGAATG
Source organism: Dryoscopus gambensis (assembly GCA_013389985.1). NCBI lineage: Eukaryota > Metazoa > Chordata > Aves > Passeriformes > Malaconotidae > Dryoscopus > Dryoscopus gambensis. Next base: position 61,539 of record WEIT01025857.1, on the reverse strand, counting down.
CCCCTTGACACTTCCAAAAAAGCCCAGGCTGAGCAGAGCCTGGGAGGCCACAGGCACAGCCCCTGGCATCCGCCTCTCCCAGCACACACTGCCAGCAGCCCTCAGTGGGGCTGAATTCCAGCAGCCAAAGATGGGGATGGAAGAAGAGAGGAAATTTATGGCAGGTCTGAGCCAGAAGTAACAAATTCCTGTCCATCCAGTCTCTCCAGCAGGGACCCTGACACTCGGACTGGATGGGACGTACCTGACAATGGTGTGTGCACATCATCCCTTACTGCAAAGGGTAACCAATTACCAAAGCAATTAATGACAAAACTAAGCTATGGCAAAAAGCAGAATGAGTTGTGCAACACAGGAATAAAACCCCTGTGTTCTTCTGAACTGGTCAGAACTTATTAAAAAAATTGCTAGAAAAATTTTCAACCTGGACTAGAATTCTAAGAATGCTGATATCCAGATGTGGACAGGAAACCTCAAAGATCCAATCATCTTCATGGCATGCAATTTAGCATTGATTCACACGTTTTGCTTTATTTGTGACTCAGCATTCTCCTCACTAGCAGCAAGAAAATAAATGGAAAGCAAGTCATGCTGAATGAAAACTCACCCGTGGGCTGATCATTTGAGTAACTGTCCTCATTCATCCTCCCAAAGGCAGCACCAGGTCAGGATGCTGAGGCTGGAGGTCTGAACTCAGAGATGCAGCCCAAGCTCTTCCTTCTGGAAAGAAAATGCAGAGTTACTGTCAAACTGCAGGAACTTCACCCTGTGTGAGAAAGGGAATGTTGTGTGTGGTCTGTTGTCCTTGAATTTATCAGGACAGTGGAGAACCTATGCACACGAACAGCTTGGTGTAGGAGCCACAGGACATGTGCCCGAAGATCAGAGAATGTAATGGGAAGCTGAATCAAGTCAACAAGGAACACTGGAGAGTGGCATCTGAGACCCCACAGAAGGTAAAACAACTTGTTAAAAACACAGCTGGGCTCCTGGAACAGGCTGAGTCTCAGACCTGAACTGCACAAACAGGAGTCCCTCATGCTGTCCACTTGAGTAGCCAAACAAAACTCCTGCACAGGGTGAAGAGTTGGGCTCTTCCCACTCATCCAACTCTGTGATTCTACACAAACCCCACACCTACCTAACCCCAAACTGGACAAACAGGCCATGTGAAAGAATGCTTCTGCCACAGCTACACAGCTCCTCCTCTTTGTTTGCCCTTCCATTCCTCATCACATCTTGACTGTGGTAGAGTTGGGAACAGAACCCATGTCTCCCAAATCCCAGTCCAGTGCCTTAACCACCACATCCTTCCTGCTGAATCACACTGCAGGATTGTTTATCAGGAAGGAAATTCCCCCTCGAGAGCACTCACTCTGAGTGTGCTGGTAGAACACAAATGCTTAGAAAAACACAAACAGAGAGGCAATAACAACAAATGATTGAAGCCCCTGTACTGGCTGGAGGCAGAGCAGCACCTTGGGATTGTTGTGGAGCAGTGGAAGCGAGGCACCACAGAGCAGGACATGACACAGAACGAGCAGTGCATCCAGATGGCCTCCCAGGAGCAGCCTCCTGCTCTCCACAGATGATCCGTGACTCTGGAAGTCTCTCCCCCGCATTTAGCACGAGGTTTATGTCGTTCAGGGCCATTCAAAAGGTTGGGATTCTCAGCAGGCACTGGGAAGGTCACCTTTGGGAGCAAAGCTGCCAAGTGCCAGCAGCTGTGGATGTGATCCAGAGAGTCAGAATTAACCTCAACATGTGCAAGCAAAGGGCCTTCGTTTTCTTTAAGATCTTTAGCTCCCAGGGTGTGTGTGAGGGGAAGATACCAAAAATGGAACAAATATGTTTTAGCCTAAACACACTTTACCCCACTGGTCTCCTAGAAAACAAAAAGGGCTGTAATTCATCCACAATCTGTCGAAAAACACAAACCCACTGAAACGGCAAATTCATGGTCCAGGACTCTGAAGAATTTGGCTCTGCTCAGCAGTTGGGCACAGGGGAAGAATTTCCCCATTCACAAGCAGTTTCCAGGTTGTGTCCCGTGGGACCCCTCCGCCGTAACCAACAAACACAGGCTGGGGCAGATGGCCGAGCTTGGACTGACCTCAGGACAGTCCCTTTAAATGTCATTGTATGGGAATGCCAGCAGGACCTGAGGGACAGATGGAAGGAAGGAAGGAAAGAAGGAAGGAAGGATGGATGGATGGACGGACGGATGGATGGATGGACGGACGGATGGATGGATGGACGGACGGATGGATGGATGGACGGACGGATGGATGGATGGACGGACGGATGGATGGATGGACGGACGGACAGACAGTGTCTGACACCTGCCCTGCCTGCAGTTCACACCTGCCCAGAGGCAAAGCAGCCCTCGGGTGGATGGGGATGGTGTGAACAGAGCTCCCATTCTGCTTCCTCAGTAATGGCTGAGGCCACAGCCACCACCAGACAGGGAACTGGGGGCCACTGGTTTCCTTCTGAGTGATTTCAGTTCGAGCAGGGCATCGCTGGGCTGGAGTGAGCAAGGGGCTCCTGACCCACGCTGGGAAAAGCAGGAAGTCTCCCTCCCGTCAGCCTGTTAACCCTCCATGGGGTCAGCTCTGTGTTGGTATATCAAGCTCTGCCTGAGCTGGTGCTTTCCTTAATGCCCAGAAATGTGGTGAACTGACTGTGTAAAAAACCTTACCTCTCCTCAGAAAATATCCCCAAAACAAAAAAGGAGGTTTCTATTCTGCCTGGGTATGGAAAAGACTTGAAAATGTGAAGTGAGACTAACCTAAATCTTTAGAAACAAGAAAACGAACACTACGAAGCAGTGCTTATTTGTAGGCCTCTCCATATGGGGAATTTGAAGCCTATTTCATATTTTTATAACCTGCCTTTCATTGCTTTGGTGTTACAGAACATACAGGCACACACAGCAAAGACAATAGGTGTCTTTTCATTGACTTTTACAGACTTTGGATCCTGTACGCAAACCCAGTTTAGCTTCAATTTAGCTCCCATCAGCCACAAACCCAGCACTTCATTCTTCCTAATGCTGCAGCTAAGCTACACCACTCAAAATCTCTGCTTAAATTGTGGCATCTCAGACTGCAGTGTGTCACAAATGACCTGCCTCCCGAGCCCCTTCACCAGCCATGGCTGTGGCATGTGTTCTTTCAAACTGGGCAGAAGTGATGAAGAGGCTGCAGCCTCTCTGCATCTCAGGCTGAAATGCAAATAGCAGTTCCACCTATTTTTACAGACTTCCCTTTATCACATAAATCTTTAACTACTCAGAAATAGAAACTTCACTTTGCTGTGATAAGGATATAGAAAAAAAACCACTGACACAAGCAAAAAATAAGAAAGGAAATTCAAACCAGGCAGCATTCAGCCAGTGCCTGCCACAACGCCAGGCCTGTGTGAAGAGCCCCAGGCTACCTCCCCTCCAGGGCCCTGAATCCAGCAGGGCTCCACAAGCTCCCCTCTGAACAGGCCTGCTCAGCACCACCAGGACCACGGGCACAGCAGAAGCCAAGGGGCCAGGACATGACCCTGCCTCCTGTATCAATTCGTTTGATTGGAGCTTTTTCTAAGGAGATCACTTCACTGGAATGGAATTTTTATTAAATGATTATTAACTTTTGATCATTTATGTGAGTAATTTAATAATTTCCCACCATTAGTGCCATAATAAGATTCATTGGAAGCGCTGAAGGCTCAAAGCAGAACACTCACGGCAGAAGCCAGCAGAGCCACGCTGCTCCAGAGAACACCCTCTGCCTCGCTAGCTCGGACATTAAAACTAGAAAGCAGCTGACAAAACATCTACAGATGTCTGTCAAAGTCTGCTGGACTTTCAAGCAATCCCTCAGCATGGTGAAACCTGCCAGCTTGACAGGAATGTATTTTTCATGGAAGTTCCTGTCCAAGTTCCTAACATCAATAAGCAAATTGTTGTGACCCCAAGGGCATCAATACAACCTGAACCCCTGGAGGAAGCCCTGGATACCGGAGAACGTATCTCCCTGCATGCCTGCAGAGTTCCACAGACGTGGCTCTCCCTGCTCATTTCACTCTTCTTATCCATCAGTCCCCTCCAGCCACTTGGAGAGCGCACCCTGCACACCCGGAGTGACTCCGGCAGCGCTGCCGGGGCCCTGCTGCCGCTGGGCTGGTTCTGGCCGTACCGCACCCCAGAGGCTCAGCGGGCTCGGGTGCCGCTCCCGGTGCTGCTCCCGGGTGCCGCTCCCAGGTGGGCTCCTGGTGCTGCTCCCGGTGCCGCTCCCAGGTGCGCTCGGTGCGCGGGGCGCGGAGCAGCCGCGGGGCTCTGGCACCCTCTGCTGACAAACCCGCGCGGGGCCGGGTTCCCTTTGCTGCAGGAACTGCCCGGAGCTTAATGCGCCTTTAATCTGTTTGCTCAGGTATTTCTGTAAATTACACTGATCACAGCCGGCCCTTCCGCCCCTGGGTTTGCTCTGGAACCGCGCACAGCCCGCACAGGGACATGCTCTACTCTCCTGTCTCCGGGATCACCTAAACCCTATATAAACCCCCGGGGATTTATCGTCCTTTCCACTTCCCAGCACCACCTAGCTCCCTGCCGGCAGCATCGATCCTCTCCCTTATTTCTGAAAGGTTTGTACCTGGGAGGGGACCCCTCAGCCACCTGAGGGAATCATCCCTGGAAGGGAACTGTCCGAACCCTTCCAGTCCCACCCTTCTGATGCAAGATTTCCTCAGCAGTCTCGACGCCACCCGTATCACACAGGAGCTGTGACCCCTCCCTGTCCCCGCGCATGGCACAGGAGCCGTGCCTGGCAGGGGGGCTCGGTGCCACCCCCTCCACAAGGGCAACCTGGCACCGAGGAAGGGCAGGGAGGTGACCACACACACCTTGGTCATGTGTCCGACATGTCCAACCCACAGTATGTCACACCCCAGGGTGCTGACTGCCACCAGTGACACCCAGCCTGCTGGACCAAGGCACAGCGTCCTGACCCTGCTGTGCTGCACTGAGGGTTCCTGGGGAGTAATGAACACTAAGAACAGAAAATTCTGAGTAAAGGCAACGGTGAAACAGAAACCTGATAGTCTGGGATGTGTTAACTTCAAGGGTTGATTTTCAGCCTTGTTATTGTCTGCATTTTTCTGATTCTTGCTTCTTCTGTGCTGGTGTGAGGGGAAGGCTGTGAGGATGTGACAGCATACCCTGGGTCAGGCACAGAGAGCTCACGGGCTGAACAGTGGCACTTTCTAGTGCTACTGCAAACCCATGCAGGCTGCACTTAACCTACCAAAGGGTCTGCACTTCAGGAGAAAGAATCTCAAAGGAACATTTCACCTCCAAAGCAGCACCTTAAAAGACAAAACCAAAAAAAGCAAGGAACAGCTTTGGAAATAGGCAACGCAGGATTGCCACCAGAGTAAAAGTGTAACAAAAATTCTCAGCAAACAGAAAAACAGGTCAGTTAAAGACACTTCACAAATTTCATTCCAATTTTTGGGCACTACTGAAAACCACTACAATACAGAAAAATTTGAAAAACTTTAAAATGTCATGGGACTAAATAATCAGGGTGATTGTAATAGTAACATGTAAATCCTTCTTATGAGGAGATCCAGCAGAGTTACTTTGAATGCTGACAACTCAGTCTCTCTTGAGCTCTCTCACATTACAAGAGCTTACTTGGCTTGCTTTCTTCCCATCCTGGAACAGCTTTGTGAGCACAACACCGGGGACTCAATACAGGACTTCAGCACTTCCCCAAACAGAGCCAGGGCTGCGTCACTGGGAGTTCTTCAGGCACTCTGACTGCTCCTGAACACTTGGATTCCCAGTTTAGGCAGCAGTGTTAAGCCAGTATCACCAACATCTGTCCAGTGCTCTCTGATGGAGTGTTTGAACACTCCCTCCTGGATTGCTGAGGAAGCTTTATCATCTCTCATAAGCATATTCACCTTTTTTTTTTAAAGCATGAAGCATCCTCCAGAGCCTGACACTTCTAAAAGGCTTGGCTGGACAGGCTCTGGCAGCCGTGGCCACAGCAGCTGCAGCCGCTGCTGTTGCCAGATGTTTGTCCTACCTTGCCCTGCCGGGACAGCACAGCTGGCTGGGTGCCCACCTGCCCCAGGCCTCAGCTCGCAGCTCTGGCACACAAATGAGAACAGTGGGTGAAAGGATCTGTACAAAACCACTGGGCTCTGGGCTGGAGCTCTAACACACAGCAGGGCAGGACGTCCGAGTGCAGCTGCTTCGCGGGGGCGGAGCAGTGACACAGGGACACGGGCCGAGCTCCCCTCTGGCCAAACCCCTGGGGGTGGTCCCCTGGGATCACCCAGAGACACTCTGCAGTCACATCCCCACTGCACAGGTTTGGGGGTGCAGTTGTGTTGGTAAAAGTGCAGTAAATGCAATCACCTCCTGACTGACAAGGGCTCCAGCAAATTCCCAGAAAAAGCAGAGAGAAGTTCATGAGTCATCATGGCATTTACAGGAGAAGGAAGGGGGGAAGGTTTGTCTTTGATAAAAGAACCTTTTTTCCCCCTTCTTCTTCTTCATCTTATTTATTTCTAATGATGCTGAAGCTCTCCTTCTCCCCAGGATTTTGCTTGAATACCTCCAGATGCAGATATAACACTAAACAAAAAGCTTTTACAGGATGAATGAGTAATTTTTTAGAAATCTGCTAAGTTTTCTCCATCTTGATCTACTTCTCTCCCTGATCTCCCTTTCCATTCACCCACAGGAGCTGAAGCTCCACTGTGTGGATTTCTCCTTGACCACTTTCACTCCAGACCATGTCTAACTGTGAATCAAAGCAGAATAATCCAAGGATTTCCTCTCAAATCACCATTTCCTCTGTTTTCCCTGTTACTAGCAAATCCCTCAGATCCCACTGTCTGCAGCTCCTCATCTTCCGCCCTGGCCGGGAGTTCCCCAGCAGCCGGAGCGGAGCCAGCGGCCCCGCAGCCTGCACAGGTGCCAGGCCACCCTCAGGGGCACGGGCAGCTCCTTTGCTTCTCCCAGAGACACTGCTGCTACACCTCGGAAGCCTTGCCAGAATTCAGAAGTTCCACAAGCTATTGGCATCTTCATTTCCAGGTTCTTGTCACGTTTGTCACTTGTCACGTTCGGAGTTTCTGCTCCCCGAGATCTGATACCCTGTGTCAACAACGAGCAGCTACTTGTTTTAGAAGGTTCTGGCTCTAATTTCATTTCTGTTTGCCTTTTGCCCACATCATTGCCCATGAGTCCTCCCCTGTCCTGCAGGGAGTATCCTCGTTCATGGCAACAAGTAGAGGAATGCTGGAGGACACGGAGGGTGGAGAGGCAGGAGCTGCAGCACAGATCCACTGCAACATCTGGTGATGGCTGAACAGCTGGAGGAGACACCGGCTTTGTTGTGGCTGAAGATCCTGACTGCTACTTGGAATATAAACTAAGGGATGACTGATAGCTGGTCTGAGACCTTGACCAGCAGCTCTCATTATAAGATCATGCCTTACAATGCACTGGGGGCTTTGTTTCCCCATCCTCTGCACCCCGAGCAATCCCACCCGCTGGCACATGAGGGACTGACACCCCTGCAATGTCCCTGCTCTCTCTGGTTCTTCCCAAACAAGTTTCATTTCACTGCCATCACCAGATGACCTCAAGGTCAATTAAGGTTGCTTATCAAATTCAATTAGGCCTTTGTCAAGCATGAAGCCAGTGGCTGCACCACACTCTCCTTGCACACTTCCTCACACTCACAGCCCCAGCAAGAGAAACAACATTCTGCTGGAGTGCAGGAAGAGTGTCACATCCCACAAGGTCAGGACAAAGCCAAGGCCCATTATTCCCCACACACTGTGCACTGATTTTTTCTCTCTTCCCAAGCCATGTCAGTGTTATCTCCACCACGTCTGATAATAAATTGCTTTCAAAACTCCTTCATGGGTAGTTGTTCCTCACGCTTTACATCCTGAACAAGCTTAGAGACCTTCTAAGCTCAGACCTAGAGATCTTCTCTAAGCTTATTCAGGAGGTGAAGGGGTAGGGAAGCAGGCTCTGAATGCAATGATTGATTAAGCCACCAGTGGGATTAACAAGGTCATCTTTGGTGGCATAAATGGCTTTTACAAGGGATGCTGGTTTGTAATCAAGCTTGAAGAAGATGATACTGTACATAAGGAGAGACTTAAAGCTGCAGTTTTTTCTCCTGGCAGCACTCCTGGAAGGCCAGCACAGAGAAACCACTCCTGAAACTCCTGGGTAAGGAGCCAGGTTTTTCCACATGTCTGGAAGATGGGTCTCCAGCAGCCTCCTCCTCACCCTTTGGTTCTCCTTATGATGCACAAGCAAAGGCTTTACCCTGCAGCCTCCTCCTGCCTCACCCCCAACACCTGGGTCAGACTGGGGCACAGAGCTCTCCAGTTCAAAGGCTCAGGTTAATTTTCACAAGTGTTTTGAGCAGCGACATGTACAGTCACTGTGAAACATCTGCTCAGATCAGGAGATCTCAGTAGCTCCAGACGCCTCCACCACTGTCTTCAGAAGGTGAGAAAAAGGCAGCCTTACCCAGCTTTGGGACTGTTCTGCATCCATAAACAACATTATTAACCTGAAAGGCATGTGTTTTCTCACTATGATTTATTAGCTGTAGTTAGAGTTGCAATAGTCATGCTCTAATTTTTCGGAAAGTACTACAGTTTATGCATAGTTTTAACCGCCTTTTGAAAAACCTTTAAGTAGTGATGAATCGACCCATAAAATAATACAAATGTTAGAACCAAAATAATATTCTCCTTTAGGCATGGACAGGAGTATCTGATTTTTGGCTGCCAAACGACTTGGCATCTGAATAACTGGCAACAAATTCAAAGTGAAACAGCAAAACTGTGGGCAACCGCTGGAAAGACTGGGATTCCTCCCCTCTGCATTTGGACATGAAATGCCATGTCTGCTCTGGGATGCAATCATCTAATTCACTTGTTCACAGCGCAGCAAGGCAGCTCCATCAGGATAGTTCGTGTCTGCACTGCTCTGCCACGAAGCCACGAGCACCTCTGCTGTGAAGCCCGAGGACACAAGTCCTCACTTGATCAAAGGAACCACTGGAGAGAGATCTCACCCTGTGGTTCTCTCCTGCCTCACTCCCCACTCGGAGTCTGCAGATGCCTACCAGAAACTGCAGGGGCTCAAAAGCTCGTCTCATTCCACCTCCTGCCATCTTCCACTATCCCAAGTTGTTCCAAGCCCTGTCCAACCTGGCCTTGGACACTTGCAGGGATGAGGAGCCCACAACCTCTCTGGGCAACAAGTGAGGCACCAACCCGGGACTCCAGAAACTTCCATGAGGTTTGCAGCAGGGTCAGCTGTAAAGTCCCTGCTCAGCTCCCCTGGGGCACTCGGCGTTAAGCCCCACACTGAGGGGTAAAAGAGGCCCCAAGAGCAGTGTCTGTGCCCCGAGAACATATTTGCAGTTCCATGCTGCAGCTCTGTTTGTACACTTTAATTAACCTGGAGAAAGGCCTATTTTACACAGATTATTTTATTGAGAGTTGGGACAAACTTGCCGCCCTCTAAGACAGGAGCACTAAGAGAACAAATCCCGGTGCCTGAGAGGGAGGAATTCTGCCCTCAGCTTCCATCAGCTCCATCACTGTCCCTGCTGCCGGGGATGCTGAGGGCGTTGCTGTCCCTGCCCAGGGCAGGCAGGATGCTGACACAGGGCACAGCCTCCCCACTCACCCCACGCAGCACACAGAGGGGCAGCCTGCATGGCCAGGTCAGTAACTGCAAGCCACAACGACAGTTTGTCCCCACGCTGGACAGTTCATCCCGATGCACAACCCCCCCGGGAATTCATAACGCTCCGTCCAGCCCCTCTCTGGCTGTGGTCAAACAGCTGATGCCACACGCCCTGTTGGAGCAGCAGGATTTCTGCTGGGGCCACAGAACACTACCAAGCGTGAAGAGTCTCCCAGAAAAAAAACAACAGGAGGCTTAAACCTTAAAAAATAATACAGACACTAAGTGGCTTCTAATCTTGGCTTAAAAGTAAGCTACAGCAACAGAACATTTCAGGTAAATTCCGTTTTAAAAATTGCATTTTCTGCAACATCATTTGTTATTACCCAGAATGTGTTGTTTGTAATTATTTGTCAGTATTAGGGTACAAAGGCAGATGCCAATTTAAAACCAAGCAAACCACTGCAAGTTCAGCAGCATGTTAAACATAAGTATTTCATGGCTGAGCTGGAACACTTTCTGAAGTACTGAATATTGATTTAAATTCTGTATACTCCTTGCTTTTGAGGAGTTACACAGACTCGAATCAATGCTACCACGAACATTGCAATGTACTACTTAAATCCACTCCCTACTCATTACTTCTGTCTTTCAAACTGGATTTTATGGTCAAATTCAGAAGGAAGGTGAAGCCAGTGTAACACTGTACCTACAGCCACTGCAGCACACACTTGGAATTCCACTGCTTCACCCTCACTCATGCTTAATTTTCCCCCTCTTTACACAGATTCTCATTCTGGTTCAGTTCAGAGTCTGTGGAATTTAACCTGGCAATGCTTGTCACAGATCAAAAATTAAGAAGAAAGGAGCAAGGGAAAAGCTGTAACAGATGAGAGGACTAGTAATCCCAGAATATACACATGAAAAAATATGTGCTTCCAAGTATAACTCACACTGCCTCCCTCTTTCTGAATGCTCAGAACTAGTTCACAGGCAGCTAAATTATAACTCTGCTTCTAAGATAAGAGAAACTCAATTTAATATGCTCAAAGTAAGCAGCTCTGAGACTTGCAACAGAGCTCTGGAGACCTCCAGTGCTCCTCGGGAGAAAGGAGAAGCCCAGGGCTGGCAGGGAGGACGTGCCTGCTGTACTAAAAGGCAGATGCCTTCAGAGCACTGTATGTTCAGTCATCTCTTTATCAAACCCTTAACTAATTAAACAATCCTCTTGTCAAAGAGGACAGTCATTGTTTGTGTGACCGATGCCCTGTAAACATAATGGGATAATCTGCCTTTCTCCTTTTTCTCTCCCTCAATTCTTCCAAACAGCTGGGGGATGCGCTGCCCGCCCGCCGGGAAGCCTCGGCTCATCTGTCACTGCCCCAGCTCGCGGCCGCACGCAGCATCAGAAGCCAAGCTCAGGACAATAACGCCTCAGACACTCCAACAATCCATCTGATCCTGTGCCATCGGAGAGTCCCCGGCCGCGGCAGGGCTGGGCAAACAACCGGGGTGAAAAAGAAGTGATTCCTGGACAGAGCTGACAGTTGACGCTGTATTGATCTACAATGGCAAACGATGCTCAACTCAAAGCATTTCCAGTGGCCTCCTTTGACTCGGGCCTGGGGAAGAAAGAGTCTGCAAACACCAAAGCTTTGGTCAGATGGCACCGGGCTTGCTCTCACATCTGCCCAGCTACAGCAGCAAAAGCTGTTCTTCAGCTGCTGGAAGCTTAGCAAGTCCCACGTTCAGAGATGGCTCCAGCCGTGGGTACCCGAGGGAACAGCTCAGCTCACAGCAACCCCGTCTGTGGATGGGTCATGACCAACAGCAGTTACAGAGGGCAGCTGTTTTCTCGTGTGAAACGAGGATAGTGTTTCAGTAGGTTGTAAAAGGTTTGCCCCTCTCTGTATTCATAAGGTGGGGGTTGTCTTCCCCACAGCCCACTCTGCTTGCCCCTGGCAGCAGAGCTGCACAGTGCTGTCACCCCAGGGACAACCAGGACAAAAACCATCACCTGTCCCAGCCCTCCTCCATCAAAGTAGTGTCTGTCTTCCTACTTACACCACCAGCAGCAGTCTCTACTGATTTACTGTAAGAAATTCAGTACTTGAAATTTCGAATTAAAATGCAGTACCTGAAACTGAAATTAATCACTATTACAAGGTGCAGATTTCATAGGGCTGTCATTACCAGGAGTGAAGCAGAAAGCAGGTGGGTAGGCAGCACTGCCCTCCCAGGTGAGGCTTCCCAAGCCCAGGGGACACAGGCTGGGACAGCCTGTCGCTCCCCTGCAGTGTGCTCTGGTGGCAAAGGCCACACACGGCTCCATCGGCCAGAACTGGTGACCACGGTGTCACTGATCTCAGGCCATTCACTCCTGTGTGCTGGTTTGTCAAAGGAGGAAACGTGGTGTTTCTGTGAGGGGTGAGGAGGAGGAGGAGGAGGAGGAGGAGGAGGAGGAAGGGGCAGTGAGAAGGGAAGACTGAATAATATCCAACTGTGAAAACCCTTCAGTGCCCATCAAATGTGTGAAGTGATCACAGCCCCGAGGCTGCCAGAGCTCCAGGAGCATTTGGACACCGCTCTCAGGGATGCCCAGGGTGGGACGGTTGGGCCAGGAGCTGGGCTTGATGATCCTGGAGGTCCCTTCCAGCTCAGGGTTGTTGGTGATTCTAACAGAAAGCTCGAGGTCCTCCACAAAGGAGTCAAATCCACCCTCGGCTGTGTTGTCCGAATTCCCGAATTCCCCAGACCTCCACTGACCCCCCAGGCAGTGCCTGACAGCACCATTTCAGCAGAGAATGGGAGGACAAAGGGCTTAGCGCAACTCTGATCTCCTGAGCAACATCCCCCTCACAGCCCAGCTCCGGGGAGAAATCCCCTCCCGTGCTTCTCCACAGAACACTTCAGACAATGGTTCAGGGGTGACCTCGAGCCCCACTCCTGGCTAAAGGGAGACTGGAACACCCTCACCCCATCAGAGGTCAACAGAGACAGAACAGAGTCACAAACTTCATCCGTGTGCACACCCTTCCGAGGAGCTCATGGACGTGTCCAGGTGTCCCACCTTCCCTCAGCCCTACTGAGGACAAGCTGCCAGCTGGCTCAAAGCTCCTCCAGAGGAGACACAACCGTGGTGTGTGCCCTGTGCTCAGGAGGGAATGCAACCCAGGAGACAGCACGTACAACGCAAAGTCTTTCTTTTTGCACCTCATCTAGGCCACAGCAGGGAAAAAAAATAATGCAAAACCGCTCTATTTTTAAGCTACCACCAAGAGAGACTTCACAGAGCCACGCTCAAATCTGAACAAGTTCCTCATCTCCATCCAAGTTAAACTCAGCAAGTGTAAAACAAACATCCCAAATGGAATATATCAAAGCCAAAATGATGTTATCCTAGCAAAATTGCAACATTTTCCATATCTGTAACCAAAAAAATAGCAGTATCAGCCTTAAGGCTCTTTTTCTTGCTCTTTGCCTTGTTTGCTTTCTCCCTCCCCACCTCATCACTGCAGCCAAGTTTTAAACAACATGCATGAAAATAGCAGCCTTCAATCTGTTCCTGGAGCAGCCAAGTTAATGAGGCCACGTGGCATCCCAGGGCACTCCGGAGGGAAGGGCTCACACTGCTTGTTACTGCAGCCTGTGCTGCTCTCAAAAATGTAAAACATTTCAAACTGGCAGGCACTTCCCTCTCCTTCTCCCCCAGTCTCCAAGTAAGAGAGAGTTCAGACTTCCAAACATATATTGTGGAAAGAATGAAGCACTTCTGGAAAATATGAAAGACCGGTTTGCCTTTCTAAATTTAAAGATTTATAAATCAATGCAAATCTTTTTCAAAAAAAGAAAAGCCAGCAGAACACTCCTGCGAGTTCCACCACAGCCATCAGACCGTTGTAGAAACAAGTACCTGTTTTTCCTGACCTACATTTGCAGGCTGGCAGGAAATCAAAGTTCGTGTCGAATTACAGCAGATTTTGAACAGACTTGCATGTGCCCTCCAATCTCAGCTATTAAATCTGTTTGGGCCCGGGGAGTGTGTGTTTGGTATGAAAGGTGCCACTTTCTACAGTGACACATGTTGGGTATCACGTGAGTGCAGGCTGGTTGTCTTTTGGCTGTAACACTAAAAATGGGAATGGATTTTCCATAGGAGTTGGTTCCACCGGAGACATTTTCGTTTCCTTGAGCTGCTCTATACATTCTCTCCTATATTTATCATAAAAACCATGTGGTTAAGCAGACACCACCACAAAAAGCAAACGTGGAGCTCTGTCCCGAAGGCCTGGCTATGGAACGGCTCCGCGGGCGAGGGCTGCCTGCGTGGGCTGGGGTTGGGTAAACAGCAGCACCCAGCAAACAGCATCTGGGGCTGCCGAGAGACAGGGACCGACAGCCAGGACAGCCAGCGACAGATCAGCCCACGGACAGGCTCCCACCTGCACCACTCCTCACCCCAGCACAGGCAGCAGTCCCTCGGATTGAGCTTCTCTGAGTGGGGTTGTGCTTTACCTGCCTGAGTGCAGCCCATTCCTGGATTTGTAATTTCAGAAGGAGTCTTGCCCACGCCATGGAAAAGGCAATGGAAAAGGCTGCAGAAGTGGGAAGGTGACACAGCACCACACTCAGCCTTGGAAACAAACCCAATCTTTCTCTTACAGCAGGAGAATTTTTTCCACTCAAGACTACTGAAGCTACTCCTGGGAGCTGGGAAATGAGGCTGCTACTGATCTGCTTCATGTTTGGCATTATTGCCAGGCCCTTATTCCTACAGATGCACCTTTGCCACAACAGCCCAGGGACTCATCACCTGTCCCATAAATGGGGGGATGCAGTGAAGATGCTGACTTCTTCCTGCTTCCAACTGGCTTAGAAAACACAGCAGGAAAAGAAGGCCTAGTAATGCAGATTTTCCAAACATCCAGGGGAGACTGAACCCTGTGGAATGCAAAGGAAGGGACACCTCAGCCAGTTACATGAACCCTCATGCTCAGCATTTGCGATGATCTGCTTTAACATAAGCTTGCAAACGCTGTGTGATGAAAACACATTGAAAGTTTCCTTTATTTTCATGCCCATTTTCAGATCTCTGTAGTTTCACAATGTCCATATTTCACTAAAATTAAAATTGCTGTGTTGCAAAACACATTCAAGACAAAAGTTTCAATTAAGCCTTTTAAAAGATGTTTTTCACAATCATGGCAGAAATTCTTTAAAACTGCATCTTCCCCAGGCCAAGTCAAATGTGCCCAAAGAGGCTGCAGATGCAAACCCCTGGGAATGCACTGGGAGCAGAATTCCCACCTCTTCACATCCGTGTGAACAGGAATTACCTATACTAACCAGCCCGAGCCTAAAAACCCCACGGTAGCCTGCTGAATTCCAGTCACAGGCTGACATGAAGGGTAAGGAGCCAGACATCCATTAGCAGGAATCTGAACAGCCCTGTGTTTTGGGGACTGCTGGGTTTGCTTATGTTTTTTGATTTATACCTCATAACTGCAAAACTAATGAGATTCTAATGAAAAGTGGGACATTATTCATTTGGGTTCGCCCCAGGAGGTTCAGTCAATTTCCAGCAAGCCTGCTACTCATTAAAACAGGAGGTGATGGTTTTAAGAAGCTGAAACATTAACCTGTTCCCAAATGTGCATGGTCTGAAAGGCACAGTGGTTTCTGCAGTTGACAGTTTTACTGCCTTTATCACCATTATTTTGTTCAGATAGATTTTTTTTTTTAACTGGTGACTTCTAAATAAATAATAAATACCTAATCTGTATATCAAGTAATAGAATTATTTTTAATAATTAGTTTTTAAAAAGCCAACCCTCCATACAACAGGGCCATGAGAAATGAGCACTGAACCAGAGCTTTTAAAAACACATTTAAATTAGGAAATGAGGTCTGGAACACGGAGCATTTGAACTGCCCGTTCATCATGGACAAGGCAGTGGGCCCACCAGTTGCTGGAGCAGGGACTCCAAATTGGCAGTGCTGGCCTTCCAGCACCCCATCAACCCCTAACTCCTCCAGACACAAACCAGAAATGAACCAACTCCAAATTAGGGAGTGACAATTTTAATACTTCATTCATGAAAGCACATTCAGTTCCTGCCTCATGGCTATATTGCACAATCCAGATGTAAAAGATTTTGATTCCAGAGGGAAGCTTTTCTGGAGTTTAGGCTTGCCCAGTCCCTCCCCTCCAGTTTCTTCTGCCTCTCCTAAGGAGCCAGGCTGGGAGAGCTGAGGGTGCTCACCTGGAGAAGAGAAGGTTCCAGGGAGACCTTAAAGCCCCTTCCAGGGCCTAAAGGGGCTCCAGGAGAGCTGGAGAGGGACTTGGGACAAGGACACAGAGGGACAGGACACAGGGAATGGCTTCCCACTGCCAGAGGCAGGGCTGGATGGGATATTGGGAAGGAATTGTTCCCTGGGAGGGTGGGCAGGCCCTGGCACAGGGTGCCCAGAGCAGCTGTGGCTGCCCCTGGATCCCTGGCAGCACCCAAAGCCAGGCTGGACAGGGCTTGGAGCAGCCTGGGATGGTGGATGGTGTCCCTGCCCATGGCAGGCAGTGGAACGAGATGATCTTTAAAGTCCCTTCCAACCCAAACCATTCCATGGTTCTATGATTCATTCTCTTCCTAAATGCTACAAGTTGGGTGCGAAAGCATCCGTGTTGTTCAAGCACTTCACCCCAGTAACCAGCATTCCCTGGGGGCTGTAGGGGAACAGACAGCCCAATCTGCTACATCTTAAATACAATTTTCTTTCTGGAGATGATAAACAGCTCAGTAAGTGATCCTGCAGCATTCACTGAAGATGAATGTCCCACAAAGCAAGCACAAGAAAGATAAGTGGTTCCACCCATCTGAACAAACATTTCCTCCCAGTCACACCCTCTGCACATAAAAGCAGGAATCTTTCTAAACTCACACTGAACAATTCTAGTGGAAGGTCACAAACAATAACAATGGATAATTAAAACAATAATCAGGCTTAGTAAGACAAAAATTAAAAGTAAATAGCTCATCATTTTTTTCAAGCTGCCCAAGCCTCAGCAAGAACATGTTTTGGACAGAAGACGATTTGAACTTAAAAGATTACAACAAGCTGCTGTTCATCACCAAAAGAAACGTCTCCTCACTTTTGGTGCTGTGGGATTCACTGTGGGGCAAAGGGACTTTGTGGGACAAAGGAGGACAGAACAGAACAGTCTTGCTGAAGATGAAACATGCTAAGGGAAGGAACACATCCATAGTTCAGAGCCGGCTCACGGCTCATCCCACCGGCAGTGCCCCCCTGTATGGCCCTGTTTGGCTCTCGGGGTTCCTACCTTGAAGATACAGGAATGGGAGTGGGGTTGGGAATGCCATTAAAAAAAAAAAAAGGAAAAAAAAAAGAAAAAAGGAAATAAACCAGGATAATTTTTCTTGAAAATAGAACCATTATGTTCATTTGGAGTTTTCTGTGAGGAATGAAATCAGATGAAGAACAATGACAATTCTGCAGAATTATACCTGAATTTTTAAATTGAAACCTTCTTCACAAGTGCTGGCACCTTCAAAACAGAGGGAGATGCCCCAAAACACACCACAGTGAGACTGGAAGCCATGGGCTGGGAGTTGTAGCAGGCAGTGTTAGCTCTGGTTTCAGATGGCAAACTGAAACACCGAGGAGACAAGGCATTTCCACTGCCATGAGGCACATGCACACCTTCAGGGATCGGGGAGTTATTTCTCACTTTTTAAAGCACTCAGCATAATATATACCCAAGGGATACTGCTACAGCTGTGCTGCTCTGTGTTTGTCACTGAGTAGCTCTCACTAAACTACTCCAACCAGGTTGGTGGGAAAAATTATGGAAGATTTTAGGCAGAGCAGCACATTTTAGGCAACAGAGCTGAAGGAGGGATTTTGTGTCATTTAAATCTCCCCCTCTATTCACTGAGGTTGTTCTACAGGTTATAAACTTATCTGGCTCCATCCTTCCTAAACAGGATGCTCTCAACACAGCTTTTCTTCACCAATCCCACTCCCTGACACTACTCTTACTCTTCTCTATTCCACAAGTCCCTTCACTTTTTCCTTTCAGGGACAATTTAATTGAAAATCTGAAAATTGCTCTGAGTGTGCTCAGCCTTCAGGCAGCTGCCTCTGTCTGAGACCTCTATGGCGGAATTCAGAATAGAAGTCAGGTTTCTGTAGAAGGCAGAATTCCCTTTTCTCCTGGAATACACTGCTCCATGCCCTCCGCACTCCCTGGCTGGGGTGACAAGTGAGGCACAGCTGTGACAGACAAGAGCTTTCTTAACTCCCCGCTCCAGAGCACATCCATCTTCAACACCGGGAAAAGCAACAGTTCTTGGAGGAAAAAGGTTGGTATGTGGTCATGTAATTAAAGCCTGTCATAACTCACACACACATTGTGGTAGGTTGGTGGTGTGCAGGCATCCTTGGCTCTGGCATTTCCTCAGTTTGGGCTCCTTGCATTAGAAATCTAAACACTGTTTTTATCGTACCGCACCATAACTTACTGTGCAGGAAAAGTAGCATCCCCAAAAAACAATTCTTCAGCATGAAAGCCCAGCTCAATGCCTTGCTCGAATTAAGCCACAATCGCTGGCCCCTCACTCACAGCCCAGCCCTGGCACAGCAGCACAAGCCCGAGCACACGAGCACTCTGGCTGTGCCTGAAATGCAGCACATGGCGGAGCAGCGCAGCTCGCACAAACCGCAGCTCCGGAGAGAACCGCGGGCGGACATCAAAGACAGAAACTGGAAACTAACTGGATTCCTAAAGGGCTCGGGCTGACAAGGCCGGCATTCACGGCAGTACAGATCCCAGCAGCCTTTTCTTATTCTTAGAGCAGACAAATGACCATAGTGCTGAGGGCACCGGCGGCGAGCGGCACATACCGGCATTGTTCCCGGGGGTGCTGCGGGCCCGGCGGGGGAGGCCGGGGCGGTAACCACGGGGCTGCAGCAGCAGCGGTTGGTAAGGGAACAAGCAGGAAAGGTGAAACAATGGCTGAGGTAAGAAGCATCTCCACAGAAACGCATCAAGCTTTGGGTTTACGCTGCGAGGAGCGGGAGCTCGGCCCCCGCCCCGTGAGGCGTCACTGCCCAGGCCCGAGCAGGGCACAGGGGGGCGGCCGGAGCCCCCCGGGACAGGGCAGGGCTGGGCTGCGCTCCGGGGCTCTGCAGCCTCCCAAACCAGAGACAGGAGAGGAACGTGGGAACCACAGAGTCCCAGACTGATTTGGGTTGGAAGGGACATTAAAGCCCATCCAGTGCCACCCCTGCCGTGGCAGGGACACCTTCCACCGTCCCAGGCTGCTCCAAGCCCTGTCCAGCCTGGCCTTGGGCACTGCCAGGGATCCAGGGGCAGCCACAGCTGCTCTGGGAATTCCATCCCAGCCCCTCCCCACCCTCCCAGGGAACAATTCCTGCCCAATATCCCATCCAGCCCTGCCCTCTGGCAGTGGGAACCATTCCCTGTGTCCTGTCTCTCCAGGCCTTGTCCCCAGTCCCTCCCCAGCTCTCCTGGAGCCCCTTTAGGCCTGGCAGGGGCTCTGAGGCGTCCATGGAGCCTTCTCTTCTCCAGACCTAATCCAGATTCTCTCAACCTTTCCTCCTTGGTCCAGCCTGCTATCAAACTCTTCCTAAGAGCTCCATGTACAGACCCTTCCCAGCCTGTGCTCTGTGGTCATTTTTGCAATCAGCTCCATTAAAGGTAAAACTTTAATCTCTTACAAAGCAAGGTTTCTTGGAAACAGCCAACTCCACTGTCACAAGATCCTGTCCAGTGACTTCACCCAAAATCTCCCTCTTTCTAGGAATTAATGGCAAATGCTCTGCCTGCCCTCACTCTCACGGCTCCATGCACAGGGCACACTTGGCAGTGAATCATCTGCTCCTGCAAGTCATGAGGAACAAATTGCAGAAACACACCAGGAGCTAAAATCAGTTTCCGAGAACAAAAACAGCTGGCATAGAAACAAAAGCCAAATATTCTCCTGGCTGCTGGCTGCATTTTTTTAAAATTCAGCTTAAAACAAAATTTAAAAAATCTGCTTGGAACCCAAACAGTCTCTAGCTGAAAATGCGGTGTCTAGCCTGAAAAACAGAGGCTTGTGGACACCATGCCAACAGCACAGGATTCCCATGGACCTGGTGTTTCTCAGGCCCTTAATGTGGTTCAGCTTAGGCAAGTAGTTTCAGGATTCCCAGTTTAAAATCTACAACACACATCTGCAATTCATTCTAGGTTTTTATTTTATTTCTTACTTCTCCAACCAACTCCAAATGGTTTTACGAGTTCTAGCAATCCGGTACTAATCAGTTACTCATGGTGAGGAGTCCCCGCTTCCTCCGAAGGGCTCCCTTTGCACGGGGAGCCAAGCTGTGCATTTCATCAGCTGCATTTTGCCAGAAACAACAGCAACTACCTGATAAAACAAGACTGTGTGGAGTGTTTAATGCCTGACTACAGGGCACAGAAAACTTTTTACACGGCACTGGGCGTTTTCTACCCCTCTCCCATCAGCTCGCCACATTAAATTCAAGTGACTCCTCTACTAACAGGAGTAATTTCCCACTTTGGAGAAAGGGACTTCAAGTGGCTTCAGGGAAAACTTGGGAGAAATTTTCATCCAGCTGTATGAAAAGAATTCCAATTCGAGAAACACCACTGGCTTAAAACCTTTAATGGAAGTGTCCCAAAATTTAGACTGTCAGTATTTGCCTCCCACAGATCAGCTCTGTGAGGTGAAACACTGCAGACACGGCAGGTGAAGGCAGTTACTCTCAGAAGTGACTCTGAAATACAAATACAATGACCTCTTCTTCCCTGCTCTTCTTGTTTCAAATACAGCACACACTGCACTCCTGAGCTGTGGGTGCCTCCCTTATCACCACTGCACAGGAACCCCAGACCTCGGGCACAGCAACAAGAACGTTCTTCTTGCCAAAAGAACATTTTCTGGGGGGCAAAACAGCCAAAGAGTAACAGTTCTGTTTCTGCCCTTATGAGTTTCTATTCAGTTCTATCCAAGCTATTATAATTAAGACACCTTCACTAAAAAATCTTTCAGAAGCTCCTGTTTCTCTGCATAGCACACACGACAGGCACAGCTTCATCATTTGGGCATCTGTTATTGCTGTCCTCCTCACGACACATCCGGCTCTGATCAGCACAAATGGTGGATAAAGATTTCCCTTTCTTGGGGCTGAAGCACTGGTTGCTTCTTTCAGGCTTCACCAGACCAAACCAGCGATTCAAATGTGGTGCTATGGGACCAGACAGGAGAGTGAGTTTGTGGTTCTGACTGACTGTCCCAGGAATGACAACGCTACAGCCAGAGGACAAACGTCTCCTCGTTATCAGCCCAGCCTAACAAATAGCTGATAATGGACAGATAGACACTGGAGAAACGTCCCTCCAGTTTCCTGTTTGAGTAAAGCAATCCTCCCTCCCTGATCCCACACTCACAACATCAGGCTGCACCCAGGCCAGCTTTAGTGTTTCTTTCATGCTTTACTGTTTACATCCTGCCTTCACCCACCACATGTTTCCTATCCTCAGCTCCTGAAGGTAGGTCATGAGCTTTGGCTATTGCACAACTCAGCCTCTCCAGGGACCTTTGATATTCTCCTCCAGATGGCTGGGTGGACAATAACCTTCTTTCCACATCCTTCACAATCTCAAATTCTGGTAAATACCACTTTGACCAAACTGAAAAAGAAATTCAGATATAATTCCTTATCTTTATTTTTATTTTCATGCTGGAAAAGGTTGGAAAACTCTTGGGAACAAGCTTGTGTTGAGTATACAGTATGTCACTGAATTGGCTTGGCAACGCTGCTATGGTGGCACGTTCTCAGGCAGTTGCACTTGTGATGTCAATAATGAGTGGCATGAAAACGTGTTAGAGAATCAGAGAAAAGCAGAGCTGGAAGGGCTCTTACAAGCTCATCTAATCTTCCTCTCTCACCTCGAGGCAGAATCAGCTCCATTTTAAACAGAGACTTAACCTAAATCAAATCTCAAGACCTTTACACTGATATTTGACATCTCAAGAGAGAAAGTCTTTCATTGGTAAAATTAAAGAAAACAGAAAACAAAGAAAGAAAACCAGAATCTGCAAGCCAGCAGCAAACATGCTCCCAAGAGATCACCCTAAGCAATAAATCCAGTTTTATTAGTTAATAGAATCATATATATGTCACAGAATGTCCTGGTTTGGGAGGGACACACATGGAAGGGAGGAAGAACAACTCCAAGGGAGCAGAACTCTGTCAGGAACAGCTGCTCTTGGACCACGCACGGAAATGGGCACGAGTTTGTCCCCCACCTTCTGCCAGAACCAGATCTCACCCTGGCTGATTATCACCAGGGCTGCCTGTGCCAGTGCTCATCCTCAGTAATCCATACCCAGGGGAAGAGGAGGAGGAGATTCTGGGCTAAACCCCCTTCCTCCAAAGGAAAGGAGGCTGCAAAAGCAAAGGTGTTCAGCTGGTCTGCAGGTCCTGCGGAGTTTTTATGCTGTGTACACTCTCTGGAACTGCAAGACTGCAAACACTGATGTGAACAAGTTTAGACCACAGCTTTAATTAAAGAAAAATCCCAACCAAACCCCAACAACAACTCCCCCATCACATCCATTTGCAGCTGCACAGCATGCTCTGAGTTCTGCGGTGCTAGAGAGCAGCTGTGCTTTCAGTGCCCTTCTTCTAAAGAGAACATCATGTTCCCTTCTGCAGGAGCTCCGAGGAGCCAGGATTTTTGCCCCTGCTAAAACCACATGCATGTAGCCCCCTTCCAGGCTACAACTTTTATGTATCCTGAAATGACTTCCCAGAGCGTTCTTTGAAAACCCTTCCGTTAACATGAATGTCTCAGCCAAGAATGGACTTTTCTGGATCTCGCTCACAGACTGTTACTAAAAACTGCAGCAACACATTTTTCCAGCCTCTAGGAACACTGCATGTGACTGCCTTTTATTTCTGTAAGGACTCTGCCCCAGGATCATTCTTAAAAACTACTTCCAGACTTTGGAAGCATCTCACAAGTAATGTCTTCCAAAATCCCAATATTAGATTATCACTGTGCACAGTGAGTAAAAACTGAGACCTGTGCAAAAATGCTTACAAACCCATGCTTAGGAAGATTACAGAGACTATAATGTGTTTGAAATCTGATCAACACAACTTCACCCAAAGTTAACTCTACATCATACCTAGTGGAAAGTGTCCCTGCCTGTGGCAGGGCATTGGAACAAGACGATCATTAAGGTCTGTGATGGTTCTGTGATACCATTTATTCTCACCAACTCTCACAATTTTCATGTGACTCTTGGAATAGGTACCCAAGCTCCAGCTCAGAATGGTACTGCTCTACGTGTCTCAATTCCACTTGTCCAAACGCCCCTGGAGCTCTGGCAGCCTCGGGGCCGTGCCCATTCCCTGGGGGGCCTGGGCACTGCCCAGCACCCTCTGGGGGAAGAACCTTTCCCTGATCTCCAGCCCGACCCTGCCCTGGCCCAGCTCCAGCCGTTCCCTGGGTCCTGTCCCTGTCCCAGGGAGCAGATACTAGAGCTGCCCCTCAGGATGAAGCTCAGACTGTTCCAGGATCAGGAGACAGGTGGAGGCAGAACCTGAGCATGGTGGGAGGCCCGACCTGAAGGGTGCAAGCATGGACTTTACAGGCAATACCAAAGACCACACCAGCAGGCAGGCACAGCAGCAAGGAGATGAAACAAAAGCAAAAGGTAGGGTGAGTATCTGGGAAAAAAATTCTGAAAGAGTGAGAATCAATATAAGGAATTAGTCCTCAGGGAAACAGTGGAAGCGCTTTTGCGTGGGTATTTTATGAGAGACTGGGCACACCACCAACAAATGTACTGCAGGAAGGAATCAGACAATGGCAAGGAAATGAATTAAACGTGTTAGCAAGACAATTTCCAGATCCGATTTCTGTGAAGAGAAGACCATGACCTCACCACTGGATTTGTGGCGTTACCATTAAGTACTGCCCCATACGAGCCCCAAGTCCCTCACTAGCATGGGTATGGTCTTAAGACAGACCACACCAAAGACTGAAAGGGATCTGGGAGTGTCTCTTCATTGTTATTTTATTTTCGTATTAATGATGGGTCAATTTATGTCCACAGATTTTGTAAGGCAGAATTCACCAGGGATACTGAGGAGGGGAAAACCGAGACACAGAATAAAGCTTTTGGGGAAAACAAGAGGTCTGAAGTTGATTAAAAGAAAAAAAAAAAAAAAAGGCCAGAGGAACATAATATTTAAAGACACATATGTGGGAGAAGTGACTCTTTTCCAAGGACAGATGGCAGCAATGGAAACACGGGAAATGGCTGGCTGGCCAAACTGCTTTTCTGTGTTTGTCTCATCCTTTCCAGTTCACTCCAGTTCACTGGAGCACAGCAGAAGCGCCAGCAGCTTTTCCTTGTGGAGGGTTCCCATCACTGTAACAAGCACAGAATCCATTTCGGCACCGATCTCCGATCAGGCCTCTGTGAAGCACCTGACATCCAAATCAGAGCAGCCATTGCAGATGCAGCTGTGGCAGAAACCAAAAGCCAGAGCTTCCCTTTCCCTGGTTGACTAATGGGGGTTGGCCACAACATCCAAATAAGCACGTGCTTACCAAAGGGATAGAGTGTTTAGTCCAGGGATGAGCCTTCTGTAAACACACACCCACCCATTAGAAACCCTTCCCCTCCTGCAGGAAGGAATTTGAAGCTCCACAAGTGTGGTGTTACAAGAGATTGGTCACAATCCCTCCCATCTCCTGTTCCTTATTTCTCTAATAACCAACTCTACACAGCAGATGGGAGCCTCAATATCAGACCCAGCCCCAACCCACTGAAATGCCAAAAGAGCTGAAAAGCAGCTGAGAACAAAGAAACAAATACAATGTTGAGAATGGACAGGCTTCTAAATTTGAGCCATTTTTCAGAGGAATAAAGTTTTGATCAGCAGATATTTCAGGAACGCTGAAAGATCGGATTTCGTGAATATAAGGCTCTGGGGAAGTTTCCTTTCTTTTCTTTTGGCTGTTACACCAGATAAAAAACTCCAGCAATTTCTTTTGTTCTTATGTTTCCGGAAAAAGAACAGACACAAGCACACCAGATTAATCCATTTCTGTGATTAAGCAGAATCTGAACATGGATGGTTCTGGAAAGCTTTGGGAAGCACACGGATTTCAAGTATCCCGGGCACATGGCTCACCACATTTACTGGTACCTCTGAAGGATTTGGAGAGATGAATGCTGAGTTCTGGTGGGGGCTGTAAGAGAGTTCAGATCTTGCTCTGCTTTCCATGAATTTCAGCAGTAGTCACTGAAACAATGGGATAAATCCTGTGATCATTAAGATAGTAGAATCACCAGGCTTTAATTGTAGCATCTACCAATAAACTTTTGTAGGTCATCTGCTCAAAGGCAGAAAAGAGAAAGGTTTTCGTTAAATAAATCTGCTGAAGCCCTCCATACCTTTTTATATTGTTTTAATCTGTTGCCCAAAATGATGAAAAAGAAGTCCTCAGCCTTGGAGAAACTTAATGTGTACCTTCCTCTGCATTTACTGCTGCTGTTTCATGAGGAGTTAATAAATATCAAATGAATAGAAGAGCTTTGAGTCTGCCACCAGCATGGATTGTCATTTAAATCCTTTCCAATTATAAGAACAATGAGAGCATGTGCCTGGAAAGGACTTCAGGGAGCCATATCCTTTTAACCTCCCACAGGTCTTTGGTCAAGGGCTCTCCAGGGAATTTGGCAGGTTGGCAGCGCTGGGAACATCCACGTCCTGCAGCCAGCCACACCGAGCAGTGGGGCAGGAACATTTCCAGAAATTACAGACAGGCCTAATTCCAAGAGGGGGCTTAATCTTCAGCAAAAACGAGTTAAGTAAGAAAAGATTCTGGTCTCCATTTTGTCTGGGCTGTATTAACCAGAACTGACTGTGCAACTGTCACTGAGCAAAGAAGGAAGGTCACACAAACCCTTTATATAATGTCCATGCCCCACTGATTCCAATATGCTCCTTAAGGCCCCAGCAGAGCGCCTCACATCAACCTGCAAAATTTACTTTTAAAGCTTGAAGTTAAGAAATACTTGAAAGAAACATAGGTTTGGGGGCACTATTAGGTCAGGCTCAAACCTACCTGATGTCCTGCATTAATTGTGTTTTCCATTCCCGTTCAGTATAAGTGGATATTTGAAAAATGCTCTCTATCCTGCATTTATTCCGCATCTCAATCATTAAATTAAGTAATGGAGTGACTGAGCAGCTTTGATGTTGCTGCATTGTTAGAGCTCCAGAAGGCAGGATGGCTGCACTGGGGAAGACAAGCAACACTTCTGCCAGTCACGGATCAGTGAAAGAGGACCTCTATACTGCTCTCATTTTTTTATTCTTCATATTCCTTTATATATTTTTAATATTCATGAATGCTCCATAATCCAAGGCTGCATTTTATGAAGGCCTATAAATGACATAAATATTTCCTGGTAACGTGAAGAATCTGGACAAGCTAACAGGAAACAGAAGATATGCACCTTCCAGAGAATGAAATGGAGTTTCCATCTACAGATGGTTCAGTGGCACTTGGGTACCTGCCAGGTCCTTTTTGGCAATAAGAGGGCCAGTAAGAAAAAATGAAGCTTTAGGAGCACCAGTGTACACCTGCTTATTCCATTATTTTGGCAAGGATGGGTCCTCTAAAACTCCCAAGAAATCTCCCTTCAGATCTCAGTTCACTAACACAGAGCACTTCAGCCATAATTTCCAGAACTCAGGCATGTCCAGTTCTTGAAAGTCACACTGATACCTGCACTGGTGACCAGGGCAGGGTGTCCCCTCTGCCTCAAATCCCACCCTGACCTCACTGAAACAGCCCAGTACATGCATCTACTGAACGATTTCAGCAAAATGTTGGCTGGGAGATAATGCACGATTTGTCAGCTGGAACGGACTGGAAGCACCTCAGTACAGCCTCCTGTTGTGTTCCATGGTCTCCCACCCCATCCTCAGGGCAGCAGAGTCACCAGGATCCTGCTGGGCAGGGCTATCCAACCACATCCCCATGGGGTTTGGTGCGAGCACAGATGGGAGCCGGAAGGAAAAATGAAGCATATTTGCTTTGCACCCCACTCTGCCTCAGGGGTTCTGGCAAAACTCTTTCCACATATGGCAGAGTTTGGCTTTTCCATGGTTAAACCTCAGCAGCTCCTTGACAAGCGCTGTAACAACAACACAGGGAATGGAAACCAACACCAGAAGAGACAGGAAATGGGGAAAGCGCTCTCAAGGACTTTGCTCTGAAAGCAATTTCCCATTGTTTACTAAATAGCAACATTTGAATTCACTGATTTGGTTTTAACCAGGTCCTTTTCTGGCAGGGTACGTTGCCTTGTTATCTCCCCTACTTCATTTAAGACATCTCCTACAGTAGTCCTGTTGTCAAGGGACACACACTTCTGCGAGATCCTTCATTTTTGGGTAAAATTCATGCCCTTTTAGACTTGTGCCCTAGATGCTTCTCACCACTGGCTGTACAGATCCTGGGCTAACCAGCCCTGCAGGGCACAGAGCCACAGCAGATGTCAACCTTCACTCCCTCCCAGGGACTTCTCACTCCCTTAATCCAAAAATACAGTGCCTGGTCTCACTCCAGGCAATGGGAAGAGATGCAGGACTCAGGGCATCACTCACAGACCCGTAAGCACTGCAGTTCTCCTGGACTGAACACCAAGGGGAGGGGTGGCATTTAAAACAGGGCCCAAAAGAGACTAAAAAAATCCAGTGAAACACCACACCCCACACACAGCACAGCAGCAGCAGGCGAGTACTGAAACATGTGAACGTTGGCTAGGCACACAACTGGTTGATTCCAAGCTATTTTCCATTCTAGAAAAGGCATAAATCATTATAAACCAGGCTTACAGAACCCCAACAGCAGGACTGTAATGCCCTTGTGATCTGAAATTGCTCATAATTTTACAAAACTTTATCTCGGTGGATATTTCCTTGATGGAAATTGCAGACTGAATTACTTGAGAAAATTCCTTCATAAGCATTTCCTCCATTTCTGAAACACCTATGTTTTCCATACCCGGATGTGGCTTTGCCATTCTCATTAAAATCTCTGAAAATCAGGCCAAGTTCAGAGCCAGAGAAAAACCTTCATGAGCAACTGCTCAGTGAAGAACAGCTAGAAGGTCAAACTTAAATTTCTTTGTGGGCCCTAAATTCCTCTTGCAGCCACAGCTATTGCTGCCACAAGGTACTGCTGAACAGATCTCCTTCATCCCGCTTGTGCAGTGCATGCCAAAATGCAGGACTGGACTTGTCCTGTCACTTGTGACCTGGGAGAAGAGCCCAACCGACAAGGTCCTGTCAGGGCGTTGTAGAGAGCAACAAGGGAAAAGCAAAGCCTTGTCTCCATTCTGTGTTTGGTGCTTTGCACAGACACACCACGGAGATGTTGGCCAGCTTTAGCCAGGAACGATCAACAGGCTCCTGGGGCATTTCAAGGTTCTCCCCTCACTGCAGAATTCTAGAACTGATTTCTTGTACATGAAGGCCACAGACTTCACCTCAGTACTGGGCTCTTCTAACTTCACCCCACTGTTCCTATTTTGTTCACTTCTACCAGTGATGGAAAAGCTGGGAACTAGAAAGGAGGCAAAATGGGACCTAGCACAATTTGCATTCCCATCTGAAGCAGTTTGCACACAGAAGACAAGGAGCGAACATCCTCCGTGACAGGACTCCTGTAACTTCTTCCTGCAGTGATAAAATGGTTCAATTCCCCAGACAGAAGCAAAAGATGAGGCAGAGTTTTACCTGCTCCAAGGGCAAAGGTGGGGGGACGTGGGCTGAGTCAAGAGACAGAGGTGACTACTCCTTCCTGCCACTTACCCCTTCACCACCACTTTTATCTATGTTGAGTTTACCAGTGACTAAATCAACATACAGCACATCTCCTCAAACTTGGCTTTTTCAGCTTCAAGTGTGAAATGAAAACCATCCTCGAGCAGGCCATCTGTGCAAGGCAGCCTATAGGAAATGGAGCTTGCACAGATGGGACTTATCACACACTCCCTCGTGTCATATCAACACACCAGCTTTGCAAATCTGCCCTAAATAAACCAAAATTGACAACACATTCTGTCTGAGGCCAGCAGGGCTGTGTAAGCCTAGCATGTACTTGGCAGGGGCTGGATTGTTCTCTCCACTTTTAACAAACAACTCCCTCATAAATGGAAAACTTGTGAACGTTCAAGTGTTGTTCTGTGTTTAAATGTCTGGAGGATTGTGTTCAGCAAAGTCTCCTGGAGGGATCAACTAATTGGCCTTTAAATTCCTAGGCATGAAGCTGTAGGTTGCTTCAAAACTAGCAGGACACGACATGGCCTCCTCACAACCCACAGTGGGGACAGACACTGGTCTGGAACATTTTCTAGTTTCATTAACTCTTCACCAACACATAAAAATAACACTTTAAAGATGTTTATTTTTACAAGTTACATTAGGTGAAGAATATAGCTGAACAATATGGCTGAACACATATGGAAATGCTTAAGCAGCAGCTCTATTTTCTGTCCAAGCAGTCTGTAGACAAAAACAATAAACTGAAGTTACACACATGACAACTCAATGTACTACATGAAAAAAAAAAGACAAAAAATGTGTTTTTATAAAAAACAAACTTTTTTTTCCCCTCTGTAAGAGGAGCATCTGAAAGGGGAAGGAGTAGCTCAAAACAGGCAAGCACAGAAATAGTAAAATACAATTCAGGAGAATAAGGCACTGAAGAGGAGCTTTCCCAAGTCAGATCATGGCTTCACCCAGCCAGTGCCATGTCTCAGACAGTGCCTAAGGGAGAGAACTGGTAGCTGTGTCCCCAGCACGTGGCCTGACTCTACAGCAGCCTGTAGGGTAAGATTTCCACATGCCAGTGCTTCTGTACTTGTACAACATAGACTTTGTGGACCTTTCTTCCCAGAATGGATCCAACCACTTCCCTGCAAACCCTCGGCACCAGAGTCTTGTTGCACCAGGTACTCAGCAGGCAAAGCAGTGTTTCCTTTTCTTTTTCCTGAACTTCCATTTGATGTCCATACTTTTGGTTAGGGAAGCAAGGAGAAATGGGGAACAACTGCTTATCTTTTGTCCCACGCCTTTGTTCAGGCCCAGATGTTCTGCATTTGCAAACTGTCCCAGGATGTGTTCCTTGGGGGCAGTACCTCCTTTAGCATAGCTTTCTCACATGTTTCTCCACATTTACTGACACCAGTTTAACCTGCCGGTTTCTTTTCCAGTCACATGGGACCAGAGGGTGGGTGCTTCTGCAGCTTCAGATCTGACTATGCCAAAGCTTCGAATTTGCTCAGACTTTGTTATTTCTCCATCCATTGCTTCCCTCAGGTCTCCTGAGACTCCCCTGTCATTCTCGTGGTAACCACTCTGGGGTATAACAACCATCACTGTTACACCTTTTCTCACCTTTTAACCAGTCACTGGTCTGCTAAAGAACATTCTCTTATCCCCAGGAAAGCAGCTGCTCTAAGATGCTGTGACACAGGACCATGTCAGAAGCTGTTAGAAAGTCTGAGGATGCCACACACACTAGAACACCCAAATCCAGATGTTTGTCCTTGAAGATTCCTCAAGTGCAACTTCCTTTTACAAAAGACACGCTGACTCCTCCACATCCATATAAAATCAAGCACCAGCTCATTCTAATCTATATTGTTCTTTTGACAACGCTGCACAATACAAAGCCAGATTTCTGTCTGCTGCTCCCCAAGCTCCCTGGAAGTCTCTTGCAAGTTGGCATCATACCAGCCCTGTCTGTTTTCTAATAGGAGTGAGGAGGTTTTAATTGAAAGGTTGCATACAAGTGTTCATTATTCAACAGTTCCTCTCCTGACTCCTTCCTAGGCTCAGACATCCTAGTCCCTGCAGGCAGGTATTGCTCACTGTGTTCTTAAATTCTTAAATTAATAGCTGGGTTTGAGATGAATTCTTGTAAGGAAACCAAGCACAATATAAATGCCTCAGAAACTCAACGTTTCTTTCTGCTCCACCTCCTGATTTTTCACACCCTGGTCTCCATGGGTTTTTTAAGCTTTTAGACAAGCTTCTTATTCCTAACATATTTGGAAAAGAACTGTTACTTTTTACACTTTCTGAAAGCCTTTGAAAGTGTTTATTCTTTTCTATCTTCCTCACGTGGTCATGACTTCAGCTTTTGGAAGGATGCCCCTGCCTCTGCAGCCTTCCTTCCCTGCTGCTTCACATCAGAACTTCTCTCTCTCACAGCAATTGATAGAATCGAGGCATTTCCTCTGCAGCACAGAGCCTTCAAATCAGCTTCAGCTCCCTACAAAGCCTTCACCCTTGTCACTGCTCCTTTCAGTTTCTTTTTAACCTGCTGCCTCATTCTGATACATTTTCCCTTCGCAAATCAAGGGATTTCACTTCACTGAAATTTTTGGCTGGGTTACTTCTGCAGGACCTGTAAGTGCACTGGTGTTCACTGGCAGTACAATGCTGTACCAAGTTCTGCACAATTCCCAGAAGAAAGTCAAAATTATCCTCTCTAGATTCCTTCACCAGATGTTTCCCAAGGATGTCATTCTTGGACTGGGGTGTCAGTTTTCTCCCATTGTTTTTACCATTTTAAAGCTCCATAGTCCTTATAATTCTATACTTTTCCGATCTCGAAAAGCAGGTATTTCAGCTTATTGCTTGGTTTATCATGCTGAGTTTTCTCTGTTTGTTCTACAGAAAATGTGAAAGTTAATTATGCTTCAAGAAAGGTAATTAACATTTAGCTATTATTCATCATGTAACTATAGAATAATTGGTTGCATTGCTTCTATTTTGTTGTCCTTAATAAATACATAAACATCCAGAAAGATGAATCCACAGGACAGATCCAGTTCTGCTCAAACCAATGAAAGGAATTAAAAATAATTGCTCTCTTTGGAATTTCAGAATGAAATACATCACTGAATGAAACATTTTCTTTAGAACCTCAAAAGAAAAGCAAGAAATGACAGGGCCTTGCAAGCAGTTTATTTTCATTGCTCTCTGAAAAACAACTGACAGTTATTTAACCCTCACTCAACTCTTCCTGTTGGTGTTGATGCTGATCATGTTTGACACCTCAAACCAGCATGCCAGTAAGAAAATAAGCTATAACTGAAAACTTCTCACTAAGTACGATTTTGTTTTTTAAACATCTGTTATGGGAATAACACGGCCTTTAACTGCAGTGGGAAATGAGCAAGGGAAAGAAATTGCTGAAGAGCTGAATGCTGGGCAGAATGGTACAGATGGCATCTTTATGTCAAAGGCTAAATCCTCACAGAACAAAAGACAAAGTTACTGGAGAGAGAACAAAAAGCATCAGCCCTAATATTGCACACACTGATCAAACTCGTCAGCTGACTGTACAGAGAGGTATAAACGGGATTTAGGCACCAGTCAGTATTCAGTGCTACTGTTCCTTCAGCTGAGGCCCCCATTTCCCTGCCTCTGTTCCTGAAGCTGCTGAGGTCACAGAGACAAAGATTCCTCTTACCATACCTGTACTTTCACAGAATCTCTTGAGCAAGAAGGGACCCACCAAGATCATCCAGTGCAGCTCCTGGCCCTGCACAGACCCCCCAACAGCCCCACCCTGGGCACCCCTGGCAGCGCTGCCCAAACGCCCCTGGAGCTCTGGCAGCCTCGGGGCCGTGCCCATTCCCTGGGGAGCCTGGGCAGTGCCCAGCACCCTCTGGGGGAAGAACCTTTCCCTGAGATCCAGCCCGAGCCTGCCCTGGCCCAGCTCCAGCCGTTCCCTGGGTCCTGTCCCTGTCACAGAGAGCAGAGATCACTGTCTGCCCCTCACCAGAAAGTTGTAACAGCGATGAGTCTCCCCTCAGTCTCCTCTTTTCCAGGCTGAACAGACCAAGTGACCTGAGTAAGAACTACTGCCTGCTCCTCTAAATCACACCAGAGAAGCCACAGAACCTGCCAGGCCATTCTCCACTACTGACTCAGCACCAGAAGGAAAACTCTGAGCCTGCAGTTGCACATTTTCCAGGGTTTGAGAGTACAATATCCAGTCATGAGAACACAGAGCAGCAAGATCCCAGCAAGCCACACCCCACCACTTTCTACAGCCTCTGTTACTCAAAGGAGTAACAGTAATCCTGGGACAGGCTTTCCACGGGAGCTCTGAGCAGGCTGCAGGGACAGTGCCGGGCCTGCCCCACACGGACACAGAGCTCTCCTGTCCAGGATTCCAGTATGTTTGAGCTCACACTCTCATTTCCCATGGATCATCGAGCCTACCCTGTAGGATAACACATACCACAGGTGGCAAACTAACACCAAAATAAAACAATGTACAGGACATTCTGGGAACAGGTTTGAGGGAGAGGGGAAACGTTTTACATCATCTCCCAGAGTAAGCTGAAGGAATTCCCGATGCTCAGGACAAGGCAATGGGTAATGAGAGAGAAATAAATTCTTGCACCTCTGGGTTGAAATCCAAGTCAGGCTGGTAGTAGCCAAGACCCATTAGCTCAACATCTGCTAGTTGTTTGGCAGCCCATGTGAAGTGAGTTATACTCCTCAGTGTCCCCATCCCAGTCCCACTAATTGGCACCACATTGGCAATCTAAACACAGAGGTTAAGGTCTGAGCACACAGCAGGCAGCAACTCCGAGATCAGGCGGCTTCAGTTTTGAGGACACATGTGATAAATTACACTTTTGGTATATGGAACTCCATTTAATTGCCCCACCATCCTGTTCTGCCCTCAGAATAAAATTGTAAATCCAGGCGAGCCAGCAAACTGTCAGCAGTGCCTTGTCCAGAGCACAGTTCCTGCAGCAGTAACACACAGTATTAGGTCCATTACTAGTCAAAGCAATCTAAACAACTGCTTAAATTTTAAGCAAAATGCTGTACAGCATAAAGTTATGTATGAGCTAAGGTGTTTGGATAATAGTTACCAATATCCATAAAAAGAGTATCTTTCCCTCAACTCCAATTTTTAACGCAAAAATGCAACTCTCACTAAAAGGGCAGTGACAATATAATCGTACAGATCCCAAATAACAAGGCTCTTTTCTCTTTGTCTTTCCTTCTTCTGCAGCTTTCCAACAGAGAGTGCCTAGGACCAAAGCTCATTTGAAAACAAGACCCATTAACTTTTAGAGAATTATTCTTTTTGGTACCCCATGGTAAAATGTTTCTGTCTGAGGACAAAAAAAAAAGCTGTTAGCTCTTAATACATAGTAATAAAGGAAAATTGATTTTTCATATCATCTGAATATGGCAGCATAAAAAAAGTCTGAACTGTGAGGGAAAGAAACTCATGTTACAGTTTAGAAACTGTTCCTGATGTTTACACATCACTTCAGTTTAAAGAACTGCTTATGATGGGAACATGATGAAAGCTGTTGAGCATGAAAGGAGATGGAAATGAAGCCAAAAGAAGCATCTTTGCCAGAACTCTACAAGAAAAGAGAATCAGAGTCAGTTAGTTTGGGAGGGACCTCTGGAGTTTTCCAATCCAATCAGCTGCTCAAAGAATGGCCAACTTCAAAATAGGATGAGGTTGCCGAAAGATATTTTAGATGAAAGCACAACACAGTACAGTGCCCTGCAAAATCCTTCTTGCGAACCAAATCCCCTCTTCATTTGCCACTGCTCTGGAAACGATTCCATTCTAAGCTGTTCTGAGAGGCAATAGGGCCAGCTGCCATCAGGAACAGTGATACACTGCAAAGGAAACAAACCTAATCTGAGCACCCATTAGGACCAGGGATGGAGAACTTGAGCTGGTAGAACATAGACCTCAGGACAGGAGACTCTGAGAGAGCTTGAAAGTCCAGTCCTCCCAAGACCTGTGTTTTATCTGACATTGGAGAGGTGTGCTCAGCCTGGGAGAAAAAGGCAGCAGTGGCGTAAGGCCAGAGAGCATGGAAACAAACCCAACCACCCAGCCTGCATTCCACAGCCACGCTCCAAGGAGGGGGTTTCCTTCTCCTGCAAGGAGCACTCGCACAGTTTACAGCCAGGGGTTGATTGTCCCCCAGCTGCCTCATACAGGAACGGCCTGCTGCTTTGGCACACTCTGCCAGCATTGCCTGGACTTTTTATACAGACAGGTAGTGACATGACAAGGGGGATGGCTTCCCACTGCCAGAGGGAGGATTAAATTAGAGATTAGGAAGAAATTCTTCCCTGTGAGGTGGCGAGGCCCTGGCACAGGGTGCCCAGAGCAGCTGTGGCTGCCCCTGGATCCCTGGCAGTGCCCAAGGCCAGGCTGGACGGGGCCTGGAGCACCCTGGGACAGTGGGAGGTGTCCCTGCCCGTGGCAGGGGTGGCACTGGGTGGGCTTTAAGGTCCCTTCCAACCTAAACCCTAAACCAGTCTGAAATTCTGTGACTCAGGATGGACCAAGGGATCTGTCTGATAGAGCAAGAGCTCTCCTTCCCCAGAGCTCCAATATCCCTGCCAGGCTGTCCCTGCATCTGCTTCTGGCAGCAAGGACATAACCTTCTTTCCCACTTTGTTATTTAAGACTTCAAGGTGGATCTTCTCTTACTCTCTTCTATACTTTTGAGAAGTAGAATAGGCTCATGCCACATTTTTTAAATGTCAGACCAATTCCTTCTGTTTTAAGACACGTTATTAGCAGCTTCTTTTAAAATGACACCACTGCAAATGATTGTATTGACACTCGAGGCAGGAGCTGCTGTGCTGACATCTGCAAGAGAATTAAAGGGGGCTGTGATGACTGCCAGGAGTCCAGCACAGGCTGGAGGAAACCAGACTGGCACCAAAACCATCGGTACTGGAGCTGCTCTGCCTTTGGCCACGTTCAGCCCCCAAGCTGCCAGTTCAGGAGGTGCTGAGGTGCTTCAGCACTAATTCCTGATGCTGCAGGAGTCAGGGGGTGATGGGGCCAAGTAAAGGTTATCACCAGGTGATGTAGTGAGCTGCTTCACTGAGCTGCTCTCACATGCAGCTCTGAACCCTCAGGCAGGTATCAAGGAAGCATTTATACACAAAATAAATGTTTTCTCACAAAACTAAGTATAGGAATAATACCAAACTCGTGAGTTTCCTGAGAGTAATTCCTCTCCATTTAGAAAACAGAAGGGGTCCAAGAAAGAACTTCTTCTCTGCAGGGGAGGAAGGCAGGAAGGAAGGAAATGTGAATTACATACACCTCTAGATAAGTTCCCCTTTAAAAAAAAGGAAGGAAATTAGAGTTAACTAAAAAGAGCATGTTTAGCATCACTGCACAAGCAGGGGAAAAAACCTCGGAAATCCTGGCTAAAGATAATGCTGCCTCCTCCTGTCCCTGCTGGGCCTTCCACAGTCACTGCCCCAGGCAGAGGGGAAAGGGCCATTTTTCACCCTTTTATAAGCACCACCACTTTGAAGTTACAAATCAGAGTCACCATTTGATGATCACCCCTCCCTATGTCATCCTATGTTTCTTTGTAATAAGGCTGTTAAAAAACATGTGTTTTCACTTTTTTTTTATTATTATTAAAAAAGGGTAACTCATAACTGAGCAGAGACAAAAGGCTCTGTTGATACAACAACATGTGGATTAAATCTGAAAGGAGAAAGAAAGCTGTTCTAATAAACTGACAGTCCTGCTCAGAGGCCTTATATCCAGATTAGTGTAATAAATCATGAGGAAAGATTTCTCTTTGGCTGAAACAACCATTTATTTAGGCATGGAACAAGAGTATTTTAAAATTGCTCTGGACATTGTACACAAAAGACTTTCTTCATTTTTGTTCTTTTTTGTTTATTCGTTTTCTGTTGAGTTTTAAGCATATACCCAAAGTTTTATGTTTGCTTTACTTAAAAGTTACCAAAAAGTTAGTTTTTGGCGCTTAAACCTCTGACAAGTCAGCCAGACAGCACCACTGGGCTCCTACAGAAACAAGGGGGGAAAAAAACAGAAAGGAAAAAGTGGTTCTTGCTCCATTACATCATTACATTAGGCAGGAAACTGCCCAAAATTCAAGCTTTCCCCATCATGCTCCTCTCCTGTGTTTTTACAGTTGTATTTGTTCCCCTCACCTCTATTAGCAGGGGCTTTTTCACTCTTTTTAAAGCAGGACACACCCTGCACTATTGCTGCCTTCCCCTATCACTCACAGTGTGAGCCCAGCACGAGGACCTGCCCCGTGAGAAGGTCAGTGTGGGGGCCGGGGAACAGCAGGGAGGGCCTCCAGAAACCCCAGGCACACCACGAGCCTCAAAACCCTGCTCAGAACCAGCACTGGGCCTCCAGTTCCCCCCTGTGCTGCTGGGCAAAAACCAGGGTTTGGCAGAACTCCCCGAGTACAACACTGGACTCTGACTCTAGATGGGACTAAGGACTGCAACCATGTTTGTTCATAAAAATCCCGTTCAGACCTGGAGATGATTTGAGAGCTAAAGCATCTACCAATTCCCTTTAACACATCGTGCTGTGGGGATGGCACTGGCCAACTCAGGCAAACACGTCACCACAGACCACAGCTGGTGCTCAAATAGTGACAAAAACCAAAACAGCATCAGCAGAAAACGAAACTTTCAGTTCCACAGAAATGTTCTGTGAGAAAATTTCTAGGAGATATTACTCAAAACTAGAAGAAACTTTCCTATGAGCAGGCTGGAGCTCCTCTTAAGTCTGTTCGGTAATGTCCCTGGCTCCTGGATTACCATCATTTTTAGGAAACCCAAACTGTGGTAAAACATGAGAGGGATCTGAATATGGGATGAAGGATAACACTAAGGGGATGAAGATTTTGGCTGAAGCCTCTGCCACTCACAGTGTCAGTCCTAAAGTCACTTACAGAAATCACAAGAGTACAAGAAACACTCTTCAAACCCATTAAAAACCACAATGCCCAGTCCCACAGATGAAATGCTTTAAGCTCAGCAACTGTTTTTAAGTCTGCCAGAGGAGTCCTTGTGTACTCCATTCCACCTTAAAATCCATCTGCCAGCCAGACAAATAAAAGGTTCCTCAGAAATTCCAGCTGATGCAGTCACTGGAAAGCCATCCCAGACTGCCTCATCTGCTACTGTATTCCCAGCTCCCTGAAAGAATCCAGGGGCCACACATCAGCCCCGGATCAGCTCTGGCTGCTCTCTGACCCTGAGCCACTCCCTCTGCCCAGAGAAGCTGTGCCACCCTCCCAGCAGAGCAGTGGCAGCTGCAAGTGCAGAGTGCCAGCTTTGTCCCAGGGCTGCTCTGCCAGGATGCCCAGCCCAGACCTGCCTGCGGGGGCTGGCACCCTGTGCCATCAGCTGCCCCACAGGCTGCAGGACCTCCCCACGGCGCTGCTTCCCACACACCAGCAGCCACCCGCGGGGCTCAGCTCAGCTCCTGCTGCCTCCTCCTGAGCCCTCCCACTGAGGGATGCTGGAGAGCCCCTGAGCAGGAACAGCTCCGCTCTGCTTCTGCTCCAGGCAACCCCTCTTTGCCAAAAAGCTCCAAGGGAACGGAAAGTTCTGGTGGGACAGAAAGGGAAAGTGCAAGAGGAGATTAAAAACTGAGAGGAAAAAGAAGGCCAGACCAGTACTTTTTCTTATTACTCTGCTTTGATCGTGGAGAATGAAGTCTCGTGGCCAGCAGCGTTCACGGAAGCCCTGCACAGGGATTCAGGCCTCCAGAGAACGTGCTGTCTCCTGGCTGGAGCACAGAACCTGCTTTGATAAACACTGCTGTGGTCAGTGTTTACCGTCCTTACCCCACGGGCAGTAAAGCTGCCCCTCGGAGCACAGCTCCCTGGCAGGACACGCACGGAGTCTGTCAGCGCCCACCAGGAGCGGGGCAGCCGGCCGGACAGCCGGGGCTGCGGTAGCTGTCCCTGCCCCGCTCTGTGACCTGGCACCTCAGCCCCACGCCGTGCCTCCTCTCCCAGCCTGGGAGCGCAGGAGCGGCCCAAGGAGCGGTGACAGAACCCAGCTGCCCCTGCCCTGCTCACAGCGCCGGCAGTCTGAGGCTGAGCGAAGCCGCGGCTGAAGGGTGAGGTTTGTGCCCTGCAGGGATGGCTCGGCCGCGGAAACACGGCCCGGCTTCTGCCAAGCCTCCCCAGGGCGGGTGAGTCAGTGCTAATTGCTCAGAAAGCTGCTCGGTCCCACCGGTTTGGTACGGGTTTGTAAAAGCAAAACAAGGTGAGTTTGGACAAAGGTGAGATTCTGTTTGTGTTTACAGACAATCTGACTCCTGCACATAAAGAATGCTGTTCCTTGGACAAAAAACTAAAAACATCAGGAAATCAAAAGTAATGCAAATGATCTGGCTCTATAATCTTGCCAGAACAGAAGCACCACCAAAGCAGTTGAACAATAATCATGGTCTTAAATTTGACTTCTCTGACTCCTGCTTTGTTCAATATTTTAATTATATTTTTCAAAAAATTCTAAACCACTTCAGATTTCAAAGCACATTTATATACATTGATTAATTCTCCCAAGGTAAAAATCATTATCCTCTTTGTGATGCAAGGAAAGTGAAAGGAGACACAACAAACTATATGTCAAAGGCACAGACAACTGGTAGAAGGGCTGGTACTAAAACCCAAGGGTTTCTGAAGCAACTTATTTTTTTTTATCGAGGATTTACGTTTTAAAAGACAACGGCAATCAAAAAGAAAGTTCCAAAATGGATATATATTTGGGATCAGGGCAGTTTATGGTAAAGGCCATGAGAAAAGCACGTTCATTAATTCACGTGTGGAAAACTGCAGTGAATTCTCTAATAAATTGTTGCTATGTTCCATGCACAGCACAAGCAAGAGATCAGCCCACAGCACAGGCAGTCCTTCCTTGGATCACCAGTACCCAGGGTAATCCAGCTCCAGATTCCCACTTTCCGTTTCGGGGGTGAGGGACATTTGCACGAGGATTTTCTCTGGAGAGCTGGTGGGGAACGCAGCCGCTCAGCTCCCTGGGTGATTCCAGAGTGCCCTCTAACGAGGCTGCAGCTGCATTTCACACGCCCAAGGACACCAGGAAAACCCAAAACGAACCTTGTTTCCACTTGAAAAGGGGGAAGCAGATGCTAGACACTGACTGGTGACTGCTCCTGCACAGACATTTCATACTGCCCTGCACTGTGCAAGCCCTCGTTGGTAAATACCTCAGTAGGCAGCAGGACTATAGAGAAAGATGGGAAAATTCACAGTTCTCCCATTCCAAGAGAAGAAAGGATACTGAGTCAGATGACAGTTAATCCAGTGCAACTTTTTAAGATAAACTGAGTTTTACACAATCTGTAAGGAATTTCTGGGTAACTTTTCAACACATGATGTTGTTAAACCAAACTTTACAAAAACAAGTGAATATCATCAATGAAGTTCACATATCCAGATGGAACCTGCTTGAATGTATTCCTTAATACACTGGCGTACCGTGAAATACTGACTATTTGGTCTGCACCCAAGCACAGTCACACGAGCTGCAGTGGTGAAACAGGACCGGCCACAATTTCATACAGCAGACACATGGTTTATTGCCCAGTTCCCTTTCACCCACCTACGTAAACTGATAAACCATCCTGCAAACTAAAGAAATTCTTACTGAGAAACAAACCCCACGCTGGCCCTCAGAACAGAAATTCACTTTCATAATCTCGGCATCACGTTTTCAGAATCGGGCGTTCCTGCCCCGGAAAGCTGCCCCTACAGCTATGCCAGGCGAGCACAGCCAAGCACAGCCAAGCACAGCCGCGCAGCGTAGGCTCCCAACAGC
The DNA here is from genome assembly GCA_013389985.1 of Dryoscopus gambensis. Lineage (NCBI taxonomy): Eukaryota > Metazoa > Chordata > Aves > Passeriformes > Malaconotidae > Dryoscopus > Dryoscopus gambensis. The sequence goes on along the minus strand of WEIT01025857.1, from coordinate 20,984 downwards.
CACAGCGGCTCCTGTGCAGCTCCCGTCCCCTCCCGCCCCCGCCCTGCACCAAGGACGCTGCACTCGGGTGTCCCCCAAGCCCCCAGCTGGGAGCAGACGGTGCCAATGATCCTTTCCAAGCTCCTACAAGACTGAGTGGAAAGGGGCAGGAGTTCCTGAAGCTGCACTGCCCCCATCCTGCCAGATGCGTGTCAGAAGCCTCTGAACAGACCTGGCAAACTCGGCCCAAGTGGCAAACTCACCCCGAGGGAGGACGGTGACGGCGTCAGCTGCTGGGCGATGTCTGGGGGATCCTACTGCCACCCGGAGCTGTGAGGAAGCAAACAGGCCTGTGAGCACCTCGACACCTGGCAACTCAACAGCTCAGCCCCACGGCCCCCTGCAAGCACCAGGCTGGGTGCAGCCCGGGAGACAGACTTGGGGAGGCATCAAATTCCTCCTTGAACCCATCTCACACACTTGCCAACCTGTTTACTCCTCGCTAAGCATCTTTACTGTAATGTTAAGATCATGAGGTGCCATGAGGGTGCTCCTCTCCCCTTCCCTGGGGAGCCTGGGCAGTGCCCAGCACCCGCTGGGGGAAGAACCTTTTCCTGATCTCCATTCTAACCCTGCCCTGACACAGCGCCAGCCGTTCCCTGGGTCCTGTCCCTGTCACAGGGAGCAGAGATCAGAGCTGCCCCTCCACTGCCCCTTGGGAGGAGCTGCAGATTTCTCCGAGGTCTCCCCTCATATCCTTGGCAGAGCTGGAGATGTAATATAGAGGAAATTATTTAAATGCATGAAATCCACGCAGAGCTTGGGACTCTCCTGCCCTGGCTCAGTAACGTGGGACGAGGATCATAGCACTGCCCAGCTCAGCGAGCTGCACAGGAGCCAGAGCTCACCCGTGCAGACACACCCGCAGCTCTGCCCCCCCAAACAGACTCAGGGATGGACTGAAGCACTGGGCACAGAATTTGGCTACTATATTATGACAGGAAAAAGAGGCTTTGATGCATTTTTTATGTCAGTTGCTACCACGATGAGCAGGGGCAGGTGCGGCCCGCAGGAACAGCAGCTCCAGAGCAGGACACCAACAGGAACCACTCCCGAGATGGCAGCTTCAAACTGGTTTCTGTGCTGCTACTGTTCAAATGTATACAACATAGACATTTTTTCCCCTTTGCTTAATTCTTCCATTATTTGTATCTACTTTTTCTTTATTAGCAAGTTCCTTCTTCATGTTCAGAGTGTGGTAAGTACAAGGAATGCACAACCTCATCCATGGGATACTGGTCAGAGCAGGCACGGAGCCCTCACGTGTTACAGGTGGTCAGACAGAAGTTGAAGGATTTTTACCTGCTCCTGGTCTGATCAGATTCCAAACCACTTCATCTTTCTTTACCTTCATTTCCCACCTATTCCTTGCAGAAGAAACTGCAGGCAGGATTATTCTGTAAGAATTAGCAACACATGATTTTTTTTGCTGCTATAGAAACGTCTTTGACAGAAGCAGTTGCCTCAACCCTCAAACAGCTCTGTTCCTCTGTTCAGCTCTGTTCTGCTTAGAGCCAGCACCAAGGGCCGTGCCCACAGCAATGGCCCACTCGAGTGGCAAAGCTGACACTGAATAAGCTGTTAATGACATAAGCAGGATTTATTGCCTGGTTTTCACCTGCAGCCCACGAAGAGGATTTGCCCCAGGCCTCCCAGCAGGGAGTTCCCAGTTAGCACAGCTGGGGAAAGGACACCTGCTCCTGACCTCAGACACCTGGGCAAGGCTCTCCCCTGGCAGGCCCAAGTGAATGCCATTTGGTCACACTGCACCACCAAGCCTCCACATGGATTCCAAAAGAACCAGAGACTTTTATCCTCCGGGAAAACAGCTTTCCAGACTTCCAGTATCCCACATATACACACCCGCTTCTTTCACTTTTCTGCAAGATCTTTTCGGACTTTTATCACTGACATCTGCCATAGTTCCTCCAACTCTGTATCAATTTATCACACATTCCTTTAGGTAAGAGCTGAACCTGTGAACCTGCAGGATGTTCAGCCCCTGGCACACATCCTGTTTCTGTTCATGTATTTCTGTTCCTCTGTGACCAGCCCTCCCTCCGGTGCCCCAGGTTACCAAGGGAGCTGTTTGAGGAGGCTGTCAGAGCACCAAGAATCCTCAGAGAGCTACAAAAAAAATTATTTTATTTAAAGACATATTTCACAGACTGTGGTGGGAGGCTGTCCTGGGCTCCAGCCTTGGCGTGGTATCAAGATCGTCCTGCCACTTGGGCCCACCCAAGCAGGCAGGTCAGGCTACAGCAGCAGCACCTCGTCACTGCCCAGCTCCCCTGGGTGTCAGCGGAGGTCAGAAACCTGCTCTGGGCTCAGCCCCTGACTGAGCCAAGACGTGGGCAGCGGAGCAGCTGACTCCCACTCACCCACGGCTTCCACTGAACAGCTGAGGCAGGGTTTGTCCCCGGGTCATTCGTACACTTGGTATCACAACACCACCTGTTAATTACCCTGTCAGGCTGCACTAGAGTTCAGTTCCTCAGAAAATCCAACTACGTGCTTCTAGGCACTCATCAGCTGGCTTAGACAGATGCTGAAACCCCTTCTCAAGAAGCAACACCAGTGGGGGGAACCTCCCTTCCAGGCACATGTGGCTCAGCCTTTAATTTCTACATTCCTTGCATCTGCACAATCTAATTATACACAAAATTTTACCTGCTCATTATTCCTGCTGCTGACATCACGTTAACAAACCACCTGTCTTTTCCTAAACCACATTTTTTCTTTCCATGCGTGGACAATACTCGTGGTACTTCCAATTCCACCGACTCTTCTTTCCCGTTCTCCGCTACCTTTCAAATC